>JAODUO010000011.1:47500-305000 GCA_025642075.2 Ridgeia piscesae | reverse complement strand
TACCTCGTGAAATTTCGTCATAATCTTGATGAACATGTCCTCATCCATTACAACGTGTTCCCTGGTGAGTCTTAACCCAACCATTATGAGGGTATTCCTTGATACGTCTCATACCACCCTAGACACATAATTCACGGATAAAATTTTCCCAACAAATGAGAGGAATTCATTGACAAATCTTCCCAACAAGAATTAGCCTCGATTACACATGCTCCGTGAGGTGGCAGCTCCTTTTAGCCCCTCTAGTCTGTATCTAGTCTCGCGTAACCGTTTGGCGTTCGGCTCGCCGAGAAGACATGAAGCTAAAACGTCACGGAGCATGTGCAATGGAGACTAGTCTGTATCATACATACATCTAAGATTATTCTAAGCGTGAAAACTTGAAAATTGGCAACAAAATTTCCCGATATAATTATTATTATGTTTGTAAAGTACTGACACCTGGATATAATATGCATATTAAAAGCGCGCAGTAAAGAAGTAGTATTACATTATCCACCAGAGGCGCCACTGGTTATTTCGAATTTATCGTTTTCTAGTTGTAGTATCAAGCACTCGGAAACCTACTATTTACTTACTAGTCCATATAGGCCTAATATATATGTTTTAGAACAAACCGACCTTTCTATGTTGGTCACTAATAAGGTACTTGTTGTTCTTTTATGTTCCTAACTGAGACAGGACCGACGTTGCCGCGATGTTCCATCCTCGCAAGCCAGGGGTCGCTGCGCAGCGCTGCACTGCGCTGCGCACTGGCTGATCGTCTCTGAAAACCGTGGAAGCGAGCTGAATTGAACTATGGAATTATAGCAATTGACCTCGCCAGTCGTGAGAACAGCGCAAATACCCGCTTCAATTTGAAGACGGATATACGACTTGTGGGAATCCCAATATTATTATAGTAATGGCCCATTCACATCCATTGCATGTAACACGAGCAGTATACAGAAATGTGGAGAGTAAGGTCTTGACATGAAATACGCCACGCTAGCCCGGTCTGCGTCTTACAACTGTTTATGTTGTTATTAGTGTAGAATCTACATATTCCGTGGAGACATTCAAATTATTGGGAGCCCAGGCCAACGTGGAAAGTCAAAATGTATTGTACCATGGTAGTCAATTTATTCCAAGTAGATCCAATATGTGAGGGCTTTTACATCACACGATACCAATTGTTTACAGTATTATCACATTTATTGTAAGCGATTGATGCGATCAAAATACGGAAAATCGGAAAATCCATATATTGCCCATAGACTGCGGATAACTTCGTCACAGGAACAAATCGAATGAAATTACGATTCGGATGATATATGCTCTACGCTACCAGTTTTCCGTGCTTCGTTTCGCTTTCATTCAAGACAAATTGACACCGCCACCGGTACTGTAAGAGAATAACTTTATCTCCGCCGTCACGATCCGCTCTCTGATCGCTTATGCTTTATCTCCTTGGAATTCATTGAGCTTAACAAGCAGTCGGCACGGCAGTCCGACATCTTCTTTTTTCTTTTTCTTCAACCAGGGGTGTATCCATAATATTTGCTGAAGTACCCCGTTGTCGGGCAGACAATACAACTGTTTGTTCTAAAGCAGGAATATTTCATGTGATACTAAGTGTATGTGTGTGAACGTTATAGCATTTAGTTATCTGAGATTGATAGACCAAGCATTGGTGATAGGGCAGATTCCTGGACGTCTGAACTTGTTTGTGCCTGTCACTGAACTTACAGCTTCGTCACGTTCACCTGACAAAGACGCCTCAGAATCTAACCAAGGATGACTCCATGTAGGCAACATGTGTCAATATGCAGATACACGTGTCGGACCAGGTGGCGAGACCGAAGGCCGTGGGATGCGCTTGGCTGTCTGCCAGTCACTAGCTTCTAGCCAAGTGTGCGGTTAAACTCCACAGTTACATTTCGTCACATTCTAATACATATTTAATGCTTTAATGGTGATTAGCAAATTGATATACGTGTAGTCTACTGCGTGTTTGTTTGATATAAAACGAAGCCGGTCACGCTAATTCACAAGATGAGTGATATTTATAACGTAGACGTGAGCCTATAATAACATATTAACGGGCTTTAGAAACGTAAAAACTACCAACAATCACAAAACAAATTTGGATAGGATCAATCTCACCCGCCCACCCCTCACTCCCCCCCATTGGAAAGGCCTACAAAGTACAGTGATACATCAGCAAGTGACTATATTTTCAAGTGACGGAATGGCTAACATAACTTTAGATATACAGAGATGATCCCAAACCTTTCTATTGAAAAGAAAGTTTATAACATATTTCACATCAATCATTGCAACTGATTTAGTATATCACAAGCTAACCACATGTTTACAGGCACAGCTAAAAGGTATACAAAGACCAGAATTGTTTCATGTTTTAGGCTCGCTGTGGAATAATATTTAACTCATTTTTTCTATTCGGAATAGATCCTTGACCTAGCCACCCAAATCCATTTTTATTATTGGATTTTTTAATATTTACAAAGCCCCTAATCAAATATAAATATAAATGTATTGTGATAATGTGCATTGTATTTCAGCTCGATATCTGTCAATTCAAACATTCACTTGTTGTTGTGCACCAATTCACTCACTCACTCACTCACTCACTCACTCACTCACTCACTCACTCACTCACTCACTCACTCACTCACTCACTCACTCACTCACTCACTCACTCACTCACTCACTCATTCACCCACTCACTCACTCACTCACTCACTCACTCACTCACTCATTCACTCACTCATTCATTCACTCACTCACTCACTCATTCATTCCCTCACTCACTCACTAATTCACCCACTCACTCACTCACTCAGTCACTCACACACACATCTTCTCTTAGCATTTGTGGCGATGCTGAATGTTTCACACATTTATATCTAGGCGACACATCTTGTTGGAATTAAACGTTCTATCACTGATCTATACAGACGAGTGAATTTGTGCAAATTTGCGTGAACGAAATTTCCGAAGCGTCTAAACAATAGTATGGCGTTCGGAAAGTACGTGGCTTATTTTTTGAAATTCGCCTGTATTCCTTTATTATGACAAAAACATAAGGTAGCGTTTGATAAAACTGCACACAGAAATGTTTAAATGAGTAAGAGGCCCTGAATTGTTATATACCACGTAAATGATATAATCGTTCAGTTACTACATGCAGAAAGGAAGACCAATTGCATTGCCTATAGAAAACCGGACGATTGGGCTGATTGGACGGTAGTAGTTACAAGAAAACGTATCCATTTGACCCATTGTATATAAGAGTGTTGTAAATCATTCGGTTAATGAAAACCTATAATAATTGTTTTAACAAGATGGAACGTTGCGTTCTGCATGGCTTGTTAACCATGAACACAATACCGTCATGAGTTTAATGAGAACACTATAACACGTTGTTACCGGTATCCTCACATACGATTACATGAATTAATTATGTGATATGATATGGCGACGTTGACGGCTTGGTCAACAATACATCTGCCGTGAGGCGATAATAAAATTATTTCACACGGAAACCATATTATATTAGCATCATCTAGACATGTTTTGAGAGCATTTGTCTGTTCCATTGGACGTGTTATCGTGCTTAGTCGCTGAAAGGTCGATTGTGTAATCATTGGCACCAATCAAATGACGAACATAAATGTGTAATGTTAGTCTCATTATTCATTAGAGTTCATGTTATTGGTACACATAATTATGGTGAGATTCAGTTAGGAAGGAGGAGAGGACGACCAGAGACTAGATGGAAAGACACATGCAGAAGAGACATGGATACCGTGGCTCTGAGCGCAGATGAGGTGATGGACAGGGCGGAGAATGAAGAAAACATGTCCGACCGCCTTAGATGATAAGAACACTCAGAGAATAACAAGTAGAGCATTCATGTAGGATAACATATCCCCTACGACATGTGTGGCTTTTTTCGGAAAGCCGCCAGCGTCGTCCTGGCTCGCAGACGGACAAGCCTAGCTGCCCTGCCCTCGACCACCGGCTCAATCGGGTAGCCGAGGTTGTGCCTGGCTAGCATCACTCGCGCCGTCGAATAGTACAGGTTGAAGCTGTTCGTGATGATGGGCACTGCAAGCCCAACGAAGAGAACGCCAGCGAGCGCGCAGCAGACAGCGACCATTCGTCCCTGAAGCGTCACCGGAAACGTGTCTCCGTACCCAACCGACGCCATGGTGATGAACGCCCAATAGACCCCCGTCGGCATGTCCGCCATCGTATGCTGGGAGAAGATCTCGCAGAAGTAGATGATCACGCCGAACATGATCGCGGCGATGACGGCGAGGAACACTAGAAAGATCATATCGACGGCGCACGCCTCTAACGTCACGATCAGGATCCTCAGTCCGACGTAGTACTTGCTGTACTTCAACATGCGCAGCGCCCGGAAGATGTCACACAGCTGAAGCGCGCAGAAGACGAAGTAGAGCCTCGGCCGGTTGTCCAGGTCGACCGTCTGCTCCAGGATGAGCGTGACGATCTTCGGCGCGACGGCGAGGATCTCGACCAGATTGAGCGCGCTTGTGAAGAACAGGTACTTGTGTGGACAGACGATGGCCCGTACGAGGAACTCGAAGAAGAAGAAGGACACGAGGATAACGTCGACAACGGCGATGATGGGCAGCGGTTCCCGGTCGGAGAGCGTCAGCCGAGGCTTCGGCGTCGTGTCATTGCCGTACACGACGACGGGGCCGGCCGCCAGCGTGAACTGCTCCGTGCTGTTGATGATGATGACGATGATGGAGAGGAATAGCGCGATGCCGATCCAGTAGCTGTAGATCTGCAACAACGACAACGTCTACAGTGTCGAATATATTCTTCACGGCGCCAAGATTGTGTTGCTTTGTAAGAAATTCACTTACTTTGGAGCACAATTTTTGAAACGTACGACTCATTGCTGATGGGTCGAAACGTCGTACGCTTCACAAATTATGCTTCAAAGTAAGTTAATTTCATACAAAAAAATAACGTATACAGTGTCGTACGAACATCCCAACTCCTACACCAATATAAATAGCACCATGCGGACGAACCAGCAGCAACAATATATAGAGCGTTGTGTGAACGTACTTACTGCAACAACAAACATACCAACTGAAACAGTAACACCTATAATGTACGAACAAACTTACTGCATCAACTGCAACAATTGCAACAATTGCAACAATTGCAACAATTGCAACGAATTGCAACAATTGCAACAATTGCAACAATTGCAACAATTGCAACAATTGCAACAATTGCAACAATTGCAACAATTGCAACAATTGCAACAATTGCAACAATTGCAACAATTGCAACAATTGCAACAATTGCAACAATTGCAACAATTGCAACAATTGCAACCATTGCAACAATTGCAACAATTGCAACAACCGCAACAATTACAACAGCCACAACACCCAGAGTGTTGTAAGAAATACCAACTGCAACAAGCAATGTCGTGCGAACGTTCCAACTGCAACGACAGCACGGTCTATAGTGACATGTTGACGAACCAACTACAACGACAACAACAACACATACAGTGTTGTACGAATACCTGGAGTGTTGTACGAACAACAACAACTGCAACAACATATACAGTGTTTTATGAACATACTAACTGCAGCAACAACATACTGACTTCAGCAACAACACATACAGCGTCGAACGGAAGTGCCAACAACAACACCAACAGTGCCTTGCAAACGAACCAAATGAACAACACCTTACGAAGGGCTTTCAACCCTTTATTGCACAGTGTAACCCTCAAGTCACAAACCGATTATTCCCTGACATATCTCTAAATAAAACAGCTGGATACAAACAAATGTGACCTCAAATGGTACAAACATTTTTTTTTAAATTTTAGCCCCAGTATTGTTTCTATTTGGTTTCTTCAAATATATGTTTTAGTATTGTATGTATCATGTATGTATGTATGTATGTATGTATGTATGTATGTATGTATGTATGTATGTATGTATGTATGTATGTATGTATGTATGTATGTATGTATGTATGTATGTATGTATGTATGATGTATATATATTATAATATATATATATATATATATATGTATATATGTATATATATATATATATATATATATATATATATATATATATATATTGCCGACCTGTATTTTCCCTTAGCCATTTATTGCATGAATTAATATTTTGTGGGATTTATTGACCTGTATATATATTATATATATATATATATATATATATATATATATATATATATATATATAATTATAGGTATATATACTCTAAATATATATATATATAAATATATATATATATATATATATTTTATATATTGATTATGATTATATATATATATATATATATATATATATATATATATATATATATATATATATATATATATATATATATATTATATACAACAAAAAATTCCCCCAAAATATGTTAATTGATGCAATAAATGGCTAAGGGAAAATACAGGTCGGCGTTGAGGTATGTTAACTAACTGTCTGGTTACGGGACATTACTACAAATAATATGTATTATTATTATTATTATTTATTTCATATCCGTTGGTTAAATAATAATAATAACCAAAACGTGTTACAAACATGATCTTTAATATGTTAATATTTCGAAAAAAACAAAATCAGATTCTTTGACTTTGACAAAAACAGATATACACATTTTCACAGTAAATAATGACGTTTTCACTGGACAACTTATTGAATCTCCTGTTTATTGGGATGGCTGAGCCGTACCTTCAACGTTAAGCGTCTGTTGGTGATCTGGTGAAACTTAACGTAGTCGGAACTCACATCGCACGCCATAAACACGACACAGTTTGGGAATCAAAATGGCGGCGCGCAATGCAAATTGGGTAATATTTCATACGCGCACGCAACGTGGTGACGTCAGTGAATATAAGCAATTATAGTTAAGGTTTTTTAAGTCATAAGTGCTAAAATGGGTCGATGTTTATGTTAAACCATAAATTGATGATAAAGATGGCAGAGATTTGTACCACGGATGCTCTTGTTGAAATGTTCCACAAATGGCACCGACGTAACGGGCAACTTTATAAGAGTGCTTTTTCTTGATTATAGCAAAGCACTTGATATGATTAATCCGGACATACTGGTAAACCAAATGGTTGGAATGGAAGTACCTGTATATCTGTTTTTTTTAAATATGTTGACGACAGCACTATATTTGAAATATGCAACCAAAACATGGTATATGTTATCCATGATTCTGCTAACGTTGTTGAGCTATGGTCTTGTAATAATGACATGCGCAGTCAATACGAGTAAGACCAAAGAAAGGGTTATATGTTTCCATAGAGACAGAACATTTATAGAGTCTTTGCCATACATTTTAGAAAGGAAATTATATTATATTGAAAGAGTCTCTCAAGGTTGTTGGCGTAACTATATCATCTCACTTAAGTTGGAATGCACATGTAGATGAAACAGTTTCAAAGTCAAGAAAGAGAGTCTGTATATCTGTTGAAATATGTCGCACAAGCCAATTTTTTGATTAGAAAATGGTATATGTGTTAGACCTGTATTTGATATGCGTCATGTATGAGAACAATACGAAGTTAGCCTAAGTATGAGTTTATGGTATCACTAAGACTAAGAAGGTTTGCTATTTGGGAAATTATATTATATTGAAAGAGTCTCTCAAGGTTGTTGGCGTAACTATATCATCTCACTTAAGTTGGAATGCACATGTAGATGAAACAGTTTCAAAGTCAAGAAAGAGAGTGTACACGATTGAAATATGCTCGCATCAACCAAACTTATTTGATTAGAATATATGTATATGTGATTAGACCTGTATTTGAATATGCGTGCCATGTATGGCATACGAACTTACCTAAGTATATATCGGACAATATAGAGGTTGTGTGTGTGTGTGTGTGTGTGTGTGTGTGTGTGTGTGTGTGTGTGTGGTGCGTGTGTGCGTGCGTGCGTGCGTGCGTGCGTGCGTGCGTGCGTGCGTGCGTGCGTGCGTATGTGTTATGTGATATGTATGTGTGTATATGCTTGGGTTTGGGTTTGTGGTAGTGTATGTGTATTTGTGTGAGTGTTGTGTGTGTGAGTGCTGTGGAGTGTGTGCTTGGGTTTGGGTTTGTGGAGTGTTTGTATTTGTGTGCGTGTTTGTGTGCGCGTGCGTGGGTGCGTGCTCGAGCGAGCGAGCGGGTATACATGCGTTCGCGCGCGCGACACACACACACACACACACACACACACACACACACACACCTACACCTACACGACACCTTACCTTGGCGGGCAGCGATGACTCGGGGTCTTCGAGAAAGTCCCAGATCCAGCCGTAGAGTCGCGCCCTGCTCGACAAGATGTACTCGGCCCGCGAGAAGTCGTCAAACTCCTCGTACAGCAAGCTGACCGTCATGTCGTTGTCGCTACACGACTTGAAGAACTGCCAGCAGCACGGCGCCACGAACTTCTCGTTGATACCCCAGAACTCGAGCTCTCGCCTCACCACCGCGCCGCAGATGTTGTGCGGGAAGTGCAACTCGTCGTAGCGGTAGAAGTCGAGCACCGACCGGAAGATGATCGGATCGCGGTCGAAGAAGTACTCGTCTTTTTCGGCCACGTAGTAATCCGAGTTCTTGTTCAGCTTCGCCAGTTTCGTGTTGCGCCGTCGGCGGAACGTCGCGATGTCCGTCTCGAAGTACATGCCGCCCACGTTGAGTAGCAGCTCTGTTGATTTCCGCTTCTTCGGCTTCGCCTTCGAAGGCGATTTCGATCGTGCAGGGGTGCTGTTTGACGTGTCGCTGGACATTGTCTTAAGAACCGGAAGACTTCGCAATGAAAATGGCCTTGCCGCCTATTCGTGAAACGAACGGTAACAATGGCTTCACGGCAAACGTATGGGTCACGTGGTGTTTGTACTTTCGTAGTTATCACGCAAATTATATTATATTATATAAAATATTAGGTTAAGCCTACTCGAAATCACAAGCTCAGAGTTCAAAGGTCATTTCGCTTCACAATCAGGCAGGTTTGCTATGTGTGGGGAAAATTAAATAGAACAAAATTATTATAAATATATATATTGATAATATATTGATAATTAAAGTCGTTAGTTAAATATAAAATATATTTTATCTTTAAAGTGTCAACGTTCCGTATTAACAAACATTCATTAAAGAAGAAAATAGTCTTAAAATCAGTATACAAAGCCAATGTATGAGGGAAGATATTGATAAAATATAATGTTTTCTTCCTTTTCTGGATTTAGCACCTTTAGGTAAATTGTTACCAATCAAAACCCTGCACATAATACAATAAAATGTTTAAAAACTCAATAATTGTTTTCCAAAGACACGCATGGGTTCAACCACGTGACTTCTTATATCGACTGATGAGACGTGGAAAACTAAAGACATGTAAACATAACAGTCGAGGTTTAGCTAGGATGTGAAATCAAACGTAATATAGGTAGGCGGATTAGCAGAAATATCGTGCACTTTTATGTACAATTGTGATATTGTTCATACTCTCAGACTTACACGTGGTCACGTGTCACATGGGACGAAAACGGTTAGCAGATAAATATACATCTTGAATATGCACAAATGAAAGTTTGTCACTAGTATATGACTCAGTGGTTTTATATTACAAACCGCTGTAATAGTGATAGATCCCATATCGTCATAAATAAATCGTATTACCCAAAACATTTCACGACCCGTTTAACTTTGAAGTTTATGTAATTTTCAAGTTCCGTAAATTGGGGTAATAACTCCAGACCCAGCTATGCCTTACCGAAAAGTTGGAGTTTGGCATTGACGACGGTTGGCAGCTCAATTGTTGCGATTCTTCATCATGATCAATGTCTGCACAAGGTGCCCTGTGGACCGGTCAAATAGTACATCAACTGTTGTGTGACTTCTGGGGTGATTTGTCACACTGTGCGCGAACACATCAACGAAATCGTCAAAGGTCGTGAGGTTTTCTGTGAAGCTTTCCAAGAGCTTGTGTCTGTTTTAAGGAGTCTCGTGACCGCGAGATACACAGATCCCGATCGGGCATAGATTGTGAGTCGTTGCAGTATTACAGCAAATGCTTCTAGATGCAGAGTCCAGTTACCATCCCTCTCAGCTCTGGTGAAGTCCAGCAGAATCTCCATCATATCCATGTATTTCGACCATATCCTGAAATTTGGGTTCCCACAGTGCGTCTTGCTAAACGTCGTTATGAAATATTGAACACGCTCATTCCTCAGGACATTTAACAGTTGTTGCACTGCGTTGCGGAGTGATCTATTGTGTGACAACTACGAATCTCTTGGAAACATTTGACCACATTTTGTGCAGGATTTATAACATTGACTTCATCTTCATGACCGTATTCAAATAGCCCTGTTTCAAACTGTTGCCATTCGATGCGCCACAGAGCTTCATGTACTAGTTGCTGTCCCTTACACTACACTAGTACGTTTGCCGGCCAGCATGATCTCGGTGATGTTCACAGCATTCACACCCGAGTGTGTCCACGAGTCATACAGTCCCGCGCTGTCCGTGTATTGGCCAATTGCTTTCAGGAATCTGAAGCAAACGTTCGGTCCACCCTGGAGGAAGATGACATCCTCACATTTGGGATTCGCCCATACCAGTTCATTGCCTCTGCTATGAACGATCAAAGTAGTAACAATTTGTTTGTGTGGATTTGAACATTATCGATCGTCAGAACAGGTTGTCAACTCACTTCTGGAACAATTTTCCAACACGTTGGCAGATTCTTTGACCTCCAAATCATGTTTACGAACGAATGTATGTATATTGACATGTACAGTGTATAGTATGGTTTTAAAATGAGGTTAACCTGGCAATAATGGATATGCAAACAACTTTTACATACAAGAAAAACACACTTCGAGATAATCACATTTTAGTGTTGCATTATCCTATGCATCTCTGTGTAAATACAAAGTTTAACACCTTATATATCAGTCAATACTAGTCATGACCGTAAAACCTTTACTGCTATGTAAAGATCTACTCACGTACATTTTAATTCATAAAGAAAATAAAAACCGAAATTATGACCCCAGTTTTGTTCGTGACCTTAAATGTTCTTATACTATGGGTGACTGATCTAGCATGGATTCCCGCTGTTAACAAACAATGCCGATAAAAACATTCCAGAGGACTTTTCAATGCTTGGTTGGGTTGGTCCACTAAAGCAGTTATATTTATCATTTGTGTATGTGTATGTGTGTGTGTGTGTGTGTGTGTGTGTGTGTGTGTGTGTGCGTGTGCGTGTGCTTGTGCGTGTGCGCGTGCGCGTGCGCGTGCGTGTGCCTGTGCGTGTGGTGTGTGTGTGTGTGTGTAATTTTATGTGTATGTGTGTGTGTGTGTGTGTGTGTGTGTGTGTGTGTGTGTGTGTGTGTGTGTGTGTGTGTGTGTGTGTGTGTGTGTGTGTATGTGTGCGCGTGTATGTGTCTATGTGTGTGTGTTTCTGTGCGTGTTTATATTAATAATATCTTAGTCAGGTATTTAATCTAGGACAATTTATTGTGACTAATATTCACACGAATTCAATCTTAGTCTAGCATTTCACACTGTGTTCCACCAAGACGGCCTAAATACCTGCTATGACACGGACCTAGTCCTGCTGAAAGTCATTAAACGACCGATGGTTCTACACCTGCTGCCCGATGCCGTCACCGAGTAAGTGTTCACAACGAATTATGAAATCTTGTGTAATACCACCGATAGTGGTGCTTGGTACCCCCAGCACGTTACCAAGAGCATGCATGTCCACGGTAAATGTGACATATCCGAAATCCACAGTTAGAAGTAACTATACGTGTCAAACAATCTCCGTGCGTTTGCCGTAATGTCTCGCGTACACACCCGAAGGCATGAATGACCTATGCGAACGCACCCCACCCCCGCTGATGAGAGAGTTCAACTCGAGGTTTCCTGAGGGGTCAGTTGAACGGTTTTCGGGAGCTTCAAGACGGGGCGCAGTTGGTGGGTTCAATGGGTAACCCATCTCTAGTCGACCTCTTGCCATGGTTTTGCAAGTGTGCGAGGTTTGCCTCGACCTCCGCCGCAGGTACTTGTGTGACACAACCGTCCCGTCGACCACGACGCTGCTGTCTGAAGTTCGAAAATTCGAAAAACTGAGGGTCGTTTCCATCTAACAAATTCCGGAACTGGCCCATCAGAAGAAACGACGGACGTTCTCCGTCGAGAAACGAGCCCATCATGATCGACTCCTTCCGTTCGCTGTCCACGACCCTGGACCGCGATCGTAGCGTCTTGGCGGTCCTGTGCGCCTCGGAGAACGGTCGTCGTCTCATTGCCATCTTTCGCACCTCGCTGATTGAGTTGCCGCGCTGCTGGCGGATCTGTATTGGCAGGAAGTGCTCGTAGTAGCGCCGGAAGTTGCTGCTGATGATCGGCACGGCGAGCCCGGTGAAGAAGACGCCGCACATGCTGCAGAGCGTCGCGATGGCGCGGCCGATAGTCGACTTCGGCACGACGTCGCCGTAACCGACCGCGTTCATGGTCATGAACGCCCAGTACACGGCCGTCGGCATGTCGGGGAACGTGTCGGACTCCCACAGCTCGGCGTAGTAGATCGTGATGCCGAAGACGACGGACACGACGCTGAGCAGGTAGAGCAGGAAGGCGATCTCGGCCGTGCTCGCTTTCAGAGTCAGCACGAGCATCGTGATGCGTTTGTAGTAGCGGCACACCTTGACGAGACGCACGAAGCGTAGCACTATGACGAGAGAGACGACGAAGAAGACGGTGTACCAGATTGGGTGGTGCGTGTTGTAGGGCGTGTTGGCGAGCGCGTACGACAGCACGAACAGGCACCACTTCGGCACCAGCACCAGCAGCTCGACGATGTTGACGAACGTCTTGAAGAAGTCCACTTTGGCCGCCGAGACTTGCCAGCGCACGGCGAGCTCGACAGTGAAAAAGACCATGAGGAACGTCTCGATGCCATAGACGACGGGATGCGGGTCCGTCTTTTCGAATTGCCGCAGCTTCTTGTCGTCGTCGGCCGTCGCGTTCCACTCCTCTATCTCCACGGGCACCCGGAACGTGTCCGTGTTGACGATGATCATCGTCCCGATCGACGCCATGATGAACAGCCGCAGGAGATAGTTGTAGTACTGGAAACGAAACAGTCGCAATTACGTTCAGTGAGATTGCGTTCAGTACCATGCACGCAGCATACCTAGATATAGAGGTCACGTGGGACATGAGAGGAACACGGCTGTCGATATTGGTAATGTATTGAATTCCACGAAAATGGCGCCAGTTGAGACATGCGCATTGGGTGTGTTAACGAATCTGCTATATTTTCGTGATCCGTGATTTGCAAAATGATTTCCTTGTGAAACCTCTTCATTCGTGATCAGGTGCAACACCATGAAGCATGGTAATAGTATAGTAGGATCCGATGGATCGATGCTGGTGCGGACGTGGCGCGCAAGAGCAAGGTCAAGTGTCGAGGTCAAATGCCAAGGTAAACGGGTACGTGTCAAGTGGCGCCATCTGGCGGATAGGAAGTGAACCAATGATTATCACGGCTAGGTGGATAGGTGTCGAACTAGAAAAAGGCCATGGTCAAAGTTCAAAGTCAGAAGGTCAAGTAGCGCCCCCACGCCGATAGGTGAGGACTTAGGTCAAGGTCAACGGTTGAAGATACTATTGCAAAGTATGTTCGGACTATCATAATTTTACTGGGAATCTGCGTATTTCTTCATGGCTGGCAATTACAGTGACACCAACGTAAGGTGTTGGTTTTCTTGGTGAGCATAATACAATACATAATAAATAAATTCGAGCTGACATAATTGATAATTAAACCAAACGTCTATCGAATTGAAGCAATATTTGAAATCATACCAGCTTTCGTTGTTTCGGGTAAAAATGGCCTAATTCCAATCAGAATAATAGAAAAAGCATAGTACTTAGGTACTACGTGATGTTCCTGCCTAATGAGGATTTGTAATTACATCCGTAAAACATATCTACACTGGTAACATTGCATTAGCTTAATATCATTATGTAGTTTATATATTGAAAAGTCTCATCAATTATGTTTTCGCGAAGGGAAACATATTTCATCTAGCTTAATTTTAAAAAAAACATCTAACTGAGGTGGTCACTTGATTTACGTAATGAAAATAATTTCCGTATTTCTGTTTGAATGTCGTGACGTTAAAAATCCTGGAATGATTCCCATTCAGAACATACGAAATATGGTTGTCATTGATCTGTGTAATGTTTTAGCCATATTACATACAGACTAGTTAGTTAATTGAGCCGAGGGCTGGAAACATGTAGAACTGAAACTCTGATAGAATCACTGAAAACATTGGGAAAACATTCTTCGCGTCGCCATGTTTTCCAAGATGGAGTATATTTTGGCCGATGATGCTGATGTATACGACGATCTCCTCTGCAGAAGTCATATAAATACGTACTTTGATTACATTTCCGCGATGAAATGGTTACGCATACAGCCCCTAGATGGTGCGCATGATAACTCAGAAGCTACAATTATGACACAGATTACGGAGAGAACTTCGATATTTACGTGTAAATGTGACGTTTTCACTGAAAATATGGTTGTCGGTATGAAATAGTAAACCACGACTACAGATGGGACTTTGCAATAAGTCAATGCGTGTATGTCAATGTATGACACGACACTAGACGCGACATGTCCCTTCGTCAGCAGTATATAATACAATGAAATAAGTAGTTGTAGATATGAACAAGTGAAGTAGTAAATATTAATAAAGCACAATACTAAAGGGATAAAACATTGAAATGACGCAACATTAGTCTGCTAAATTGCCAAAGTGCAAAGACGTTAAACGTCGATTTCTTAAAATACGACAATGTCAACTATCTGAGGCGATGCAAAGCTAACACTCTTTTTTAAATAAAATTACTTATGTACTAGAATATTTAAAATGTTACAATACGAAAGCGATGAAACGTTAGAGTGCTACGGTGTTCTACATGGAATTACGAAAATAGCACAAGGTTTTCACGGTGAAGCGTAAACATGTTACGAAAATAGACACAATGCTGAATTTTTTTACAACGCTGACTTAATAAAATACGAAACTGGGACAAGGCTTCCGCATCGAAAGGGTAAAATATTCAGATGTTACTACATTTACGTCCTAAAATAATAAAATGTTATAAATTTCCGAAGTGAAATACCAACATGTTACGAAGTGGCCACGATCATATATTAAAGCTTTTGCAAGTTACAACGCTAACTTAGTAAAACAATGAAAACACCACCTTTCTAACGAGATGAAACAGTGAAATGTTAAAACAAATAGTACGTTTAGATTGCCACGCAGGTAAAACACAGGTAAGCATTGCGACGCGAGCTCTAGTAGACGCTTCCACGAGTTTATTACAGTAAATGTAGGTACAAGGCTAGCTTCCGGGAGGAGGGAGGGAGGGAGAGGGAGGGAGGGAGGGAGGGAGGGAGGGAGGGAGGGAGGGAGGAGGGAGGGAGGGAGGGAGGGAGGGAGGGAGGGAGGGAGGAGGAGGGAGGGAGGGAGGGAGGGAGGGAGGGAGGGAGGGAGGGAGGGAGGGAGGGAGGGAGGGAGGGAGGGAGGGAGGGAGGGAGGGAGGGAGGGAGGAGGGAGGGAGGGAGGAGGGAGGGAGGGAGGGAGGGAGGGAGGGAGGGAGGGAGGGAGGGAGGGAGGGAGGGAGGGAGGGAGGGAGGGAGGGGGTGGAGGGTGGAATGGAGGAAGTGTGGGAGGGTGGAATGGATGGAGCAAGGACGGAAGGAAGGAATCGCATGCACACTGCAACAAAGGTAATTTTTTCGTTTCTACGTGGTAAATACATAGCGATAAAGGGAAAGGAAATACGAGAATATTCTACCCTTTCTACACAGCAAACACGACTTACTTCGACTTGACCTAGATCTAGTATTAGAAAATGATATAGAAAATATAACAAAAGCGCATGCGCAATGAGTTTTATAAATTACTTATTTTGACAAATTTCGTAATTTACCACATATTCGACAGGCGACGCTAATTTACCTTTTTATACAGTTCACCACTTATCAATCAGGAGGAACTACGTAACATTTGACCTTTACCTGATTCACCACCTATCCACCTGGGGCGCCACGTGATAGATGACCTTGAACTTTGACCTTAACAAAATGTTGTTGTTCACTACCTCGTCTTGCTCCGCGCTACGACTTCATCGGCATCCATCCATTCATCGGATCTCACTATACTACTTGTGAATAAAAAATATTCCTTTGATTGAGGTGTCACATTCTTTGTAAAATGTGTAGAATGTGATAACCATAATATTTTCTTCGCGAAACATGAAAATGTAATTTTCAGTGCGAAATGCTAAAACCCAAATATTATCCCTGTGAATTCTAATGCAGGGACCGTGACACCTCAGAGCACGTTGGACGGTTTTCGAAAGCCCGTCCTTGGAATGAGATTCTTCCCTGCTGAAAATCTCACCGAACAAGAGTGCAGACACACACTAAAAGAACATGCAAAATCACATATTGCCTGGTCCTTTAAATTATGGAGACAGCTAATACAACTCGTCATCTGGCGACTGACAGTGATTCACAAGACCATGAGATGTGGCCATCTTTAAAACACGTAAGGGATTCTTTCGTGCCACAAATTGTAATGAAAAGGGATTCTTTGATAATATAATTTGTCTTGTAATATTCACAATTTTTTATTAGTATCATTTTCATGCAACTATATGCCTTCATTTCAATAGAATTATGTTTTATTAATCACTAATGTCTATGATAATATATCGAAAAGGAATTTCTTTCGTGTCACAAATAGCTCCGTGAACGCGGAGTTTCTAGTTTTTGCTCGATCCGTGTATATTATCCGTACATGGTACGGTTATTAGTGATTAATACAAAAATTAAGTATAATGAAATAAAGGCATAGAATTACATGAATTTAACATTACGAAGAGTTTAAAGTTATCAAAGAATCCCTTTTCATTATAATTTGGAACACGAAATAATCCCTTAAGTTAAGGCGTAGCCAAGAATCACTTTATGTGACGAGCCTTTCCTTTAACAACATCCTGGCAATCGAACTATTGATTCAGTGTACTGAATCCAAACGGTGGGCTTAGGAAAACACAATGAGAAACAGAATCTTAGTGTGCTAGACTTCCAGTTTTGTTATCAGCAGACCTGCCACATTTTGGGGATGGCAATCCTAATTTTAGAGGTAAAATTCTAATAAGAAATTTAATAAGAAATCAGATGTTATTTTTTAATTGTGTTTTAGATCAATTTAATGCCGTCGAGTCGACGTAAATAAGCCGATGTCACAAGGCGCGTGCAGTTAGCGCAGTTCAGAGGCATCGGGGCCTCAAACTTCAAAGCCCGGCTTTGTTCAAGTTGATTTCAAGTGTTTGCATTGCGAAGTCGAAATAAAAAAACAATTAGCCATATTTTTTTATTTATGCTTAAAACAAATATATCTGCATTATATAGAATAAAAATTAATTATGTAGCCGTAGTTTTGGAGACATATTCGCAAATTGCAAGACATCGCCTTTGCGGTCGTGATGCGTCTGGGGAGCGCTAAATGCTCACGCCCAGTGACATCGGCTTATTTACGTCGACTCGACGACATTAAATTGATCTAAAACACAATTGAAAAATAATAGCTGACTTCTTTTTAGGGGTGTGATGCAGAATGACATTCCAAACACACACACGCACACGCACACGCACACGCACACGCACACGCACACGCACACGCACACGCACACGCACACGCACACGCACACGCACACGCACACGCACACGCACACGCACACACATCGAAAACATTATTTAAGATTACAGAAGTTTTACGTTAAAACTGCGTACCGCAAAACAGACAGTGTCATTAAATAATGACAATTTATTTCAGCAGTTCGCGCGTGTATCGAAGTTTCACTGGCAAGCGTCAACATTTTGAAATCAGGAATGCAGGCGATTTTGTTGAAATCGGCGTCGAATTTGCAGTTGTTTATAAAAATAAAAATTACGGCAGGATTAACGAGTATCCGTGAGGTGGCTGCATTGTTTAGATCACGCGGATAATATTTAAACGCCAACAAAAAAGTCACCACACTGTCTTCTCGGCGTAGTTACGCAGCCGACCGACAGTCGGTTAAGCGAGAGTAAATCGTCATGCGCCAGGCTCGCGCCCCGTTCCCACCCGTTGCGCCACGTGCCGCCGTTTTCAGAACTAATATTTACCAGCGCGCCATCTATTACGCGCTACAATAAACTAATTGGTAGTTTAGTTACTAACAGTAAACGATTATTCGATTATGCTGTATAGTTTTGTGACGCATACAAGGACATAATGTGGTTAATAATAATTTCTCCATAAATTTAGTTAAAATCCGTATCAAAACGGAGTAAGCTTACGGCTCACTTGAAAAAACCGCCAAAATCCGTATCGGATACAGGTAATCCGTATCAGGTGGCAGGTATGTATCAGTTCAGTTTGTATTTTAAGTTTGAGGCCAATAAAACTTGAAATACAATCTGAACTTAGGCAAATAAAAGGTCAAAGTCAAAGCGTCATAGTAATACACTGAAGCAAGTGTTTCAACTTGATAGCACGATACAAGACCAAGCATGTAGTGTATGCGATTGTACATTACCTCCAGTTACCGCACAAGTATGCGAGTCCACCGTGTGGCGCCACTCTAGCATAACCAGCGCACTCAGGTGCGCAGTTATCCTACTTTCAGAATAGTCGCCAACCTTAAAAGGGATTCTTCGAGACACGAAAGGGATTATTTCGTGTTCCAAATTATAATGGAAAACGGTTATTTGGGAATATAACTCACTTTGTAATGTATACAACAATGTTTTATTAATATAACTATTTCATGTACCTATATGCCTTATTTCATTATCATTATTTTTATTTGTTCAAACTTGGATATCTTTGATCACTTGGCGCGCAATAAAAACAACATATTACAGTCAAGCTACAGATGGTTTAACTAGTTCCTATCTACTCATTGTAAATTTTCGATTTATTTTACCGATGTACTTCATCGATAGACATTTCTGCGCGAAAACAACAATATGACGTTATATTACACATGGTAGACGTTGTATAGATAAAAAATAATTTGTATACGTGTTCGAAATCAAAACGTTATATTAGTTTACAACGATTTACAACCAATGAAATAATTTCAAATTCCGCACTAATCGGTCCTTATAAATTTTCATGAAGTAATGATGCGTTAATACATTCCAGTCCATCGGAGAAAGTAGAGTCAGTTCGAATGCTTTGTCACGCGGCTTCAACAAATTAAATCTCTCGGTGTTGCGATTTGAAACACAGGAATCGGTTAGGAAATTCCCGAACTCAGGGAATTTCCTATTCCGCAATAGTCGTTCAAAAAGCTTTTGTTTGTTATAAATGTTCGTAATTTAATTTAACTTTTTATTTCGAACACCCAATCAACTGATATGTTGATCTATATAACACTATATATAATATGGCACCATTTTTTTTCTCAGAAAGTAAAATGGAAAAAATTAAAATTTACACTGATAGTTAGGAGCTTGTCAAACCAAATGCACCTTAAACGTAATGTGGCGGCAAAGATATCCAAATTTGAAAAAATTATTTATAATATCGTGGCTGCGTGGTCATTACACCATGGTCACAAATCCTCTAAATGGCATGTTCTTATGTGTGGGCAATGGTTGTTAGAGAAAGCATTCCGGCCCCCTTTAACATATCGTAAGATGCCCACACAAAAACAAAATGTCCAGATGGCAAGAGAAGAAGAACGCTGTTGTCGTAGCGATAATTCGCAGAGAAGAACCCAACCTGTGCTCACCTACCTTCGCTGGCCTCGAGTATGTTGGATCGTCAAGAAATTTGCGCACTTTCTCAGGGAGTGTCAGATTTATTGAGAAGAGCTCAGCCAGTCTATTGTCGATTGACGCTTCCATAAAAATATCGCACACCTCCAACGCCGTATCATTGGAGACGCACGCCTTGAAGTAATGAAGACAACACCGTTCAAGATTTCCCATACTGACTCCCCAAAAGTCGAGTTCCCGCTTGATTGTCGGACCACAAATACTGCGTTGCAGGTGTAAGGTGCCGTAACGATAGAAGTTGAGGATTTGCGAAAAGAAGAGAGGGTTTCGCTCGAAGAAGTACTCCCCCGTGTCGGGACGATAATAGGGTGAGTCCGTTCCGAGACGCTCCAAAAGAGTGCCCGGAAACCGCTTCAATGTCGACTGAAACGTTTCGAACTTTGTGCCACTGATATTTAGAATAATCGTTTTGCGTTTGTCTGTAGCCGCTTCGTCACGCACTTGAGTACTATTCATGTCCGCGTGCTTTACCTGGTGTCACTACATCTCTCTCGTGACCAGCGCCGTGTAGTGGCAGTAACAATTCAGTCCTGTGTGTTTGTGCAATCCTTAATGCCAGGAATGTGCATATTTCTCGAGGCGTCTCCATTCGATCGCGCGTAATCGCTTACGTCACGCAATCTCAACTTCCCTGCGGGAGATTCGTATCATAATGCAATGAAATATTACATTAAATATTGCACTGCACTGTTCTGTATATTATATGCATATAGGGATCTATATTATTGATAAGTCTGGTTGAATTTTAAATTAGCTGCAGTCACAAGATTTATTTTCACATTTTACGTAAAATATGGTAACGCGTTTGCCGATTGTTCTCGCAAACTATTGTTCACGTTTCCGACAGGTCAGCTGATTCCGCCTTTAACGTATGTTGCGGATTCTGGGAAAGGGGATTTTAAATAATTCATATTGGTAGAACAATGACACAATAATACAAGTGCTGGCTAGTGAGCGCGTTTATATTAAAATTATTGTTTAAACATTCATCATTACGTGTTGTCTTACACTATTTGTTGCAATGCAATGGCTACAGGTTAATAGGGGAGACCGGGGCTAGTAGCACGGGTAAGTTGTAACAGAGGGCTTGCAGACAAAACTGCTAATGCGAATCAATCGGCAATGCAACAGTACATTCACCAACATGGCATATGTAATACACCCTCTCCGCGGAGCGTGTGCATTTAAGGAAAACAAGGAAAACGCGGGTTGTGGGTCAACTCCTAAATCGAGTACAAAGTTTTGCATTGATCCAGACGAGTGACTGTAACGTAGCCGTGTTAGAATCGTTTTGTGCCAGGAAAACGGAATATTTCACCAATAGAAATGGTGTCACAGATGGTAAAATTGTGTATTTTTTCTCCTCTAGTACGAAGATAACCAGTTTATTTCATAAATCAAAGAGAGCCATAACAATAGCCAAATGCACTTTCACCGGCTTCGACCGTAACGGCGACAGACGCTGTGTACGTTTTCATTGATATGCTATTATTACATCCGTAAGATTATATCAAATCTATGAATATAGAAGATACATTATCTGTTTTGATATTGCAATGAGTTTAAGTCAACAATTCCGACTAGTTAAGAAGCTGCAGTAGATTTATTTCACAATAACATAGGTTGTTTACCGTGTGCTTACGAGCACGTGGTTCCTGCGGCTGCTGGCACAGGGAGCATCGCGTTATCGTAGTAGCCAAATATATTGTGTGTATAAATTCACCAAGGCGATACAGATGGCGGGATGGTAGTGGAAAAGGTGTATCAAGTGACACCATTAAAAAAACGACTCTATTTTCGACTTATTCTATGCATAAAAGTTAAGCGTAGGGCCTAGAGTCTATGGGTATCCGAAATTCATGGTTTTCTTCTGCTTTATCGAATATAGATGTGGTTATGAGCATAGAGTTGTAAATGTTACATAAACCATTAAACAGCATTTTAAGTGCGTTTTTGACAATCGCGTGTTTTGTGTCCCATTTTGACTGGGAGACAATAAGCTTTAAAAATATGTTACGACGTCATTTTGTTAACAAATGAAGTAGATGTACCACCATTTATTTAGATGACGCTTACGTTGTGACTACGTATTTATTTGACCTTGGATTCACATTTGGTAATTCTACGACTCGACTCATTGGGACACGAGATCTTGGCTTTCAAATAGTTTAACATTTTGGTGTGTGTATGGGGCATTTAAACTCTTACGAAAACCACTTTTTGTGTCTTTGTCACATTTGTGTCACCTGTGCGAAATTCACAGCGAGTAGGTCTGTAACTTGATAGCATGTTTTTTCTATAAAATCTACTAAATGATGTGCTTTTATCAGTTAGTATGTTATGGTTTATATCGTTATTGTCAAATAACACGTTACTTGTATAGCCTAAATTATATATAAAGAGAGGAATACTACAAATTGTGTAGTTTTCTATATTATTTCATTTAACACCAATGATAAACAAGTATGTTACAATTTACCCCGGTACAACGTGCCCCGTATCGGGGTAAATTGTAACACTAGGAAATCTCATATAACTCATTATACTGTCGCTACTGAGTCTGATCACCAGCTCTCTACGTTCTTCCATGTACTTCCGTCTCAAAGGAGATATATAATATGTAAAACATCTCGCTATAGCAGGAGTTTTGTGCCGGTGGCCATTAGAATGTTGAATGCTAAATGAGTCGTGTTGATGTCACCCGGTTGAATTGTTCTTGTAGTGGATACATCTGGAAATTCATTTGCATTTTGTTGAGACCATCCCATATATTTTAAATGCATATCCTTTTTAAGGACAATAAAGTAAAGTGAAGTGAAGTATACCACACATGCGTAATAGGCCGGAGAATTAATGATGCCCTAATTATCTACGAGAGATATGTGGGGACTCATAGGCATGAACAGTTCCGATCGGGTAAGGAACCCACCCGCAACCCTGAGATGTTTTGTTTGTGTTACAACTAGCCCCGGTCTCCTCCATTCACAAGAAAAGGTGAGCAATTTAACAGTATAGGCCTATATTCCTAATGACATATCCGTTGAATTCAGGTTAAATATGGCAGGGCCTACACTATTTATATTGGTCACTCGCAGGAAAGGGTAAACCTTGAAGCAAACCCGTTAAAAAAATCGAGGCATGCAAGTTATTGAACAATTTTCTTGTTTCAAACGCAGATCGCATAATTATAGTGTTCCAGTCGGACTAGCCACTATAGGAACATACATTGTTACACGCATTGGAATACTTCGACGGGATTTAACGCCGTGGGATATACCTGTAGAAACTATAAACAAAATGGACGCCATTACGGGTTTGTTTCGGCATCACCTGATGATGACGGAGTTGTGACATGCACAACGAAATGATGCATGAATTGTAAATATGTAATAACCAGGAATGCCAGAATCAGTGGCATGGCCCCCATTAGTTTTGTAGGGGGCTGGATATCGTAAAAGCCCCCAATATTGATATTAGAAAAGGGGTGTGCATTTGTTGTGCAATGTTATTTACTGGGGGAGTAGAAAAGATTAATACCTAACAGGTGTTGGACCATTGAGAAGTTTTCAGAATCTTGTAGCGTCGCTGCGAAAAATTGTCAGTCAGCACCCCGCGTGTTCTCATGTCAGGACCTGAGACAGCATGGTAACTGAATAGCGCAGAAGCGCCGATTCAGTCCCTCCATTATTCTAGCGCCAGTATGACATATAGCGAGGTGAGTCGTAGGTTTGGCGAATACCATCGCCAAAGGACATTGGGTCTGTGGCCTTCACCGTCCGTCTTGTTCCCGCTATCAAGACATCACGGTGGCGCTCCATCGAGTTCCTTCTCTGTGGGTTCTCATTTAGTTTGTTACACTCTTGTCATCATCGAAAGCTAGGGGATTTCATTGGCTGACGTTAAAAGAGGACTTTTTCAAAGGGATGTGCCGGGGGTAATGAATGCCGCAGCGCCCCCTGGCGCGCGATGATGCCCGTCGTGCCCTTTTGTGTGTCATTCTTCAAGCTGCCTAGCGTATCGCTGACCAATAAACGTCATAGGCATCGGGAGGTTTGGAGAGTGTGAGTGGGAGGGGGAGGGGGCTAAGACACCTCAATACTTAGAGTGAGGGGTTTAGCCTTTCAATATCTTGTGAATCGTGTAGATGTTTTGGTTGGCGTCATCGAAGCTGCATCCCGCAACTTGTGTAGATTCCTGGCCATAATTCCTGTCTTTGGATGTCATGGAAGAGTTGGTTTTTAGAGTCGATGCGAGACAATGGAATGTCATTGCGAACGATCCTCAACATTCCGACACCTATATATGTAAATCCTATTCCCGATATGCTATCTGCCATATCCTATACAGAAAAAACCTCGATCGTGAACCAATGTACACCAGATCAGGTCGACCACGGACCCTCGGGGGTGGCGGGTGGGGGGGGGGGCAACCCGCTGAACTGTACGCGTCACGGTGCGACCGGTCCGATTCACTAGGTTGCAGAATGCGATAAGACATTAATTTAGCCCCAACCGTTGCCAAGACGACGACGAAGAAATCAGAGCTCGTACGCGCCACCGTTGCCAGTGATTGCCGTGGCATCGCGTCGGACCTGACGGATACGGAGAGCGCCGACAGCTGTCCAGGTATGTGTCCGACTCGACGTGTTTACGTACAATCAGCTTGCCGACTCGCGCATTAGCCGGGGTAAAACCGTAGCTTAGGGCGTCAGCAAGTGAAACTATAGCTGACGGCGTCGCCAACTGAAGGAGTTAGGTAAACATTTCCGAAGGTGTCATGGACAAAAGATTAGGTGCGTGCGTGCGTGCATGCGAGCGAGCGTGCGTGTGTGCGTGGGTGCGTCGAGCGCGGTAACATCGTAATATTGAGCAAAACACACACACTTCATTATAACGTCTTTAAGTTACTTGTACGTTGAATGTCTACCGATTTATATGGTTATAATTAGTGTGGTTAAATTATGACGGTTACATCGCACTGTCTGAAGAAAGTGTATCGGTGGGATAAATGTCGATTGTTTGGCAGTAATTTATATTATGCCTACTGCGGTATCGTATCTACATATGTACATGTTGTGTGCACGTCTAAACCTTCACAGTTTAGCTTTGGTAAATAGCTACAAAGACGAATATCTTCACTGGTGAATATGCTAACAATCATTACCAACTCTATAAATCCCGCATGAATTCCAGTTGACGATAGATTATATTGGGATTACAACAACTCGAGAATAGTTTGTGTTGTCTCTGAGGGACAGCATTCGTGACGTCATTAATAAGTTGGCTTTACTGAACGACTACGCAAAATCGTAGAATAAGTCCACCCACGAGAGTTGTTGAGTAAGTCCACCCACGAGAATGTTGTTGAGTAAGTCCACCCACGAGAGTTGTTGAGTAAGTCCACCCACGAGAGTTGTTGAGTAAGTCCACCCACGAGAGTTGTTGAGTAAGTCCACCCACGAGAGTTGTTGAGTAAGTCCACCCACGAGAGTTGTTGAGTAAGTCCACCCACGAGAGTTGTTGAGTAAGTCCACCCACGAGGGTTGTTGAGTAAGTCCACCCACGAGGGTTGTTGAGTAAGTCCACCCACGAGAGTTGTTGAGTAAGTCCACCCACGAGAGTTGTTGAGTAAGTCCACCCACGAGAGTTGTTGAGTAAGTCCACCCACGAGAGTTGTTGAGTAAGTCCACCCACGAGGGTTGTTGAGTAAGTCCACCCACGAGGGTTGTTGAGTAAGTCCACCCACGAGAGTTGTTGAGTAAGTCCACCCACGAGGGTTGTTGACAACTCATAAATGACATATAATTACCACCACGTCCCTGGTTATTTATTATAACCCAGTTTTCAACGTTGTGCTTGTTATGATGTAAGCCTATGTCATTGTGGATTGTTTTTAAACCAACTGCGGTAGATCGTTCGGGAAACGTCGTATCACGTTTCCATATTAAACAAACGCTCGAAGTTGCTGTCATTTGTAAACAACTTTTGTCGCCACTGTGACAGTCAGACGCAAACAAATGGATGTTCTCGTGATAACCGATAATTCAATTTACTTTAGACAAACGGGCTCACTACGGGGTGATCCAGAGCAAAACAAATCGGATTAGACATCTGTGTAATTGTAACGGAATTTAAACCTAAAAAACGTGAGTATCGTGTGTTAAGGAATACGTGATCAATCTGTTAGCAGGACTGGGTGATAAAAGACACGTTGTCTTTTTTTTGCTACCTACATTTACCCATGCAGCAAGAAACGTGACGAGGGACACGGGTTCTAGCTGTTTCTTGGGCTAGAAGTTTATCGGCGGCGATTTATTGCCTAAATACCTCGTGGATAGATATCAACTGCACGAAAACACACACGGGTATACTAGCCTACAAAGTAGATGTTTAATAAAGATATACAAAAACACAACTGACAGATGCAAGTAAGATTCATAATGACAGGTGATCTGAGATCGCCAAAACATAATCGTTACATTTAAAGTCAAAGCCTGTATGAATCCGAAAGTAATGTGAAACAACGCAAATCGGCCTCTCCCCGGGTGTAAAGGTATGAGAAAATAAAATACAAATTAAGCCCATCCTAAGGAGTGCGTCCAGTCCCTGAGACAAGCACTGTACAACCTTAGAAAAACTAGTTCAATGTGAAGCGAAGGTCAGCCATATTGGCTCGCTGCACCAGCTCCTGGCAGCATCTGATGTAAGACCACAATAAGGTGTTAGTCCGCCATTACCAAAGAGGACCCTATAAAAACAGCATTATGCAGGTTGTCTGAATTTCTGTGAGCACATATGTAGTGTGGAGTGATTAGAAATGATGTTTTAGTGCAGCGTGGCATCAGACCTGTCAAATTATGACAGCTGTCAGTCGGTGCATTTCTGCGTATTAATACAGTTGTCATTTTTCTTGGTGATGTAATCAGGGGCAATCCGTGGGTGGTTGAAGCAGAAATGGAGGGGTGTAAGGTTTGAAAGAAGTTTGTGGGAGCCTGAGGTATGAGAAGTTCACGAATTTTTCACTGTCACTGTTTCAATAACAGATCTCATCAAAATTAGTAAGAAATGAAGGAAACGTTATATGGGTTGCCTATGGAAAATGCAAATGTGGTCTGACTCCATTTACGGCGAACAAAACTGGGCAAGACGCTCGGAAGTTACGTTGTAGCGCTTACATTTTCCCGGCGTTATAAATGTTCCCATTGACGTTTCTGCGCATGCGCAATAAATATAAAATCATCAATCTGCAGCGAAATGACAAAGCATGTATGGTATCAATACTATGGGCTGTTCGTTAGGATGTATATAACATCTCAGCAAATTTATTTGTCGCAAATTAACACGAGGCAAACAAGTTTTGAGGCATGTTTTGATAGCAAGCGTAAATCACGTGACTTTAGAGCGCTATACTCCGTGACAATGATTTAAACAAACGTAATATTTTATTGTATTGAACGACATTTCACGCAACTCTTCACAGTAATTATCACAGGAGGGTTAACGAATGGCTCGTGGCATTTATACCAAAAATACTTTGTAGTTTCGCTGCACATTGATGATCTTGCATTTATCGCGCACGCGCAGAAATGTCAATCGGAAAATTTATAACGACCGGATAAATGTAAGCGCGACAACGTGTTTTAAAGCGAGGGTGCCAACTCCTACGTTTTACGTTTGCATTTAACATTACGTTCTCACGACTACAACATGCATGTTGAAGGTTTACCGCCTGTCAATTTGTGTTTAGTTACTTCATTAAGCTCGGAACAATGCTCGCAATTTGAACGATTCCACCCGCAACACGTTCAAACGGTAAACAACACACCCAGTTTCAAAGCAATGATTGATTGGCTATAATGCCGAGACGAACAGAATTAACTGCACTACTCTCTGATGTTTATCTTGTCCACCTTCTAGACAGCAGACTTCCCGTTCTGGGAAGAGGATTTGGCTTTAAAATATCTACCTATAAAAAACGACATTCTGAAATTGGATGGTTGGAGTAATGACAAAGCAATACTCGTATGCAAGAGAGAGGAAGTCTTGAGGGGACAATTGATATAACTTTACATGAATTTTGTACTTTGAGTTCTTATTTATCATACGCCATACGGGTGTCATATTATGGTTGAAGGTTGTGACACTAAAATATTACTGTTGACTGCTGCTGCTAGCACTAGTTAATGGTAAATGGAGTTTACAAGTTATAGGTTTATTTTCTAGAAAGGACGTCTTATCCGTGCTTTGCCCTTGGTCAGGCCTGCTAACTGGTAACATTCTATAGCAGTGGCAAACATTGATGTATAATCAGGACATTTTCACGCGACACATTTGTCCTAGCGTGAACATTAACGAATATCAACAGCCACACCGGTGACCCCACGTGACAGGTGACCCCACGTGACAGGTGACCCCACGTGAGAGGTGTCCCCACGTGAGAGGTGTCTCCACGTGAGAGGTGTCTCCACGCGAGAGGTGTCCCCACGTGAGAGGTGTCCCCACTTGAGAGGTGTCCCCACGTGAGAGGTGTCCCCACGTGAGAGGGAACAGCCAAGGAAGAAAAAGAATGCATGTTAACGATATATCTCGGGGGCCGGTTACAATATCACACCGCCACGGGGCCGCGCCAGGCCACGACAGATTCAATTATTCGCAGCATGTTCGCATTTCGCGGGAATGTAGAGTGGACGGGAGGAGCGAGTGATTGCTGAGAGAGGGCTGAGGGAGGAGATGTGGGAGAGGGTCGGGAGAACAGGAGGAGTGATGTATGGATGATAGTCGAGGCTGTAGATGTGGCGACGCAACGATGGGAAGGAAGGAGGGAGGGGATACGACAGAGGACGCGGAGGAATGTGAAAGTATTCGAAAGTGGTGAAACGGAAACTGTTTATGGGGAACGTGTGGGGGGCTGCGTGCGTTCGTGCGTATGCGGAGAGCCCTAGGAGGGAGGGAGGGAGGGAGGGAGGGAGGGAGGGAGGGAGGGAGGGAGGAGGAGAAGGAAGAAAAGGGACGGAGGAAGGGGAAGGAAGGAAGGAAGGAAGGAAGGAAGGGAGGGAGGGAGGGAGGGAGGGAGAAGGGAAGAAAGAGGGACGGAGGAAGGGGAAGGAAGGAAGGAAGGAAGGAAGGAGGAAGGGAGGAAGGGAGGAAGGGAGGAAGGGAGGAAGGGAGGAAGGGAGGAGGGAGGGGAGGGAGGGAGGGAGGAGGAGGGAGGGAGGACAGGGGAGGAGGAGGAGAGGAAAGGGAGGACGGGAGGGAGGAGGAGGGAGGGAGGGAGGGAGGGAGGGAGGGGGGCGGGCGGGCGGCGGGCGGGCGGGCGGGCGGGCGGGCGGGCGGGCGGGCGGGCGGGCGGGCGGGCGGGCGGACGGACGGACGGACGGACGGACGGACGGACGGACGGACGGACGGACGGACGGACGGACGGAACGGACGGACGGACGGACGGACGGACGGACGGACGGACGGACGGACGGACGGACGGACGGACGGACGGACGGACGGACGGACGGACGGACGGACGGACGGACGGACGGACGGACGGACGGACGGACGGACGGACGGACGGACGGACGGACGGACGGACGGACGGACGGACGGACGGACGGACGGACGGACGGACGGACGGACGGACGGACGGACGGACGGACGGACGGACGGACGGACGGACGGACGGACGGACGGACGGACGGACGGACGGACGGACGGACTCAGGCAGTGATCTGTATACGGCCTTATATGCATATAAGTTCGTGGTCTGTAGGTTGAGACCTAATCGAGTATTACTGCGGGGAGCGAGGGTGGGGGGAACGGGTAGAAATAGAGTAATGGGGTAAGCAGCGGATGGGCGTAGGAGCTCTGTGGGTCGACGGAGCGACGGAACGACGGACCGATTAGCTCTTCCTCGTTAATTACTCTAAACGCGCATTTGTCGTCCTCGCGATTGGTACTCGGGACTGAGCAGGGATTAATGCGATGATGTGGAACGCGGCGGTCGCATTGAAGTTCGACAAACAACCTGGTTTCACTGCGTTCTATGAAGGCATATTTATTGTATGTCCCGTAAACTTTCACGGCAATAATCTCAGAACGGAAGCGTCGGATTTACACACGGCTGCCTCGCTATCTACACGGCGCCGATACACTATCGCCCGGGCAGTGGCGACACGACACAGGCGAACAGAGATGTTCTCACGGCTCCCGGTGAACACGGCCGGGCCCAGGTCGTGGGCGCTTTCTTTTACCCGTCCCATCTTACCCCAACTATACTGGCACATCAACCCATCACACCAACACATCAACCACCACAACAACACATCAACCCATCGCACCAACACATCAATCACCACAACAACCCATCGCACCAACATATCAACCACCACACCAACACATCAACCCATCACACCAACACATCAACCACCACACCAACCCATCAACCCATCACACCAACACATCAACCACCACATCAACCCATCACACCAACACATCAACCACCACAACAACACATCAACCCATCACACCAACACATCAACCACCACACCAACACATCAACCCATCACACCAACACATCAACCACCACACCAACCCATCAACCCATCACACCAACACATCAACCACCACATCAACCCATCACACCAACACATCAATCACCACAACAACACATCAACCCATCACACCAACACATCAACCACCACACCAACACATCAACCCATCACACCAACACATCAATCACCACAACAACACATCAACCCATCACACCAACACATCAACCACAACAACAACACATCAACCCATCGCACCAACATATCAACCACCACAACAACACATCAACCCATCGCACCAACATATCAACCACCACACCAACCCATCAACCCATCACACCAACACATCAACACACAACAACACATCAACCCATCGCACCAACATATCAACCACCACAACAACACATCAACCCATCGCACCAACACATCAACCACAACAACAACACATCAACCCATCGCACCAACATATCAACCACCACAACAACACATCAACCCATCGCACCAACATATCAACCACCACACCAACCCATCAACCCATCACACCAACACATCAACCACCACATCAACCCATCACACCAACACATCAACCACCACATCAACCCATCGCACCAACACATCAACCACCACACCAACCCATCAACCCATCACACCAACACATCAACCACCACATCAACCCATCACACCAACACATCAATCACCACAACAACACATCAACCACCACATCAACCCATCGCACCAACACATCAACCACCACACCAACCCATCAACCCATCACACCAACACATCAACCACCACATCAACCCATCACACCAACACATCAACCACCACACCAACCCATCAACCCATCACACCAACACATCAATCACCACATCAACCCATCACACCAACACATCAACCACCACATCAACCCATCACACCAACACATCAATCACCACATCAACCCATCACACCAACACATCAATCACCACAACAACACATCAACCCATCACACCAACACATCAACCACCACATCAACCCATCGCACCAACACATCAACCACCACACCAACCCATCAACCCATCACACCAACACATCAACCACCACATCAACCCATCACACCAACACATCAATCACCACAACAACACATCAACCCATCACACCAACACATCAACCACCACACCAACCCATCACACCAACACATCAACCACCACATCAACCCATCACACCAACACATCAATCACCACAACAACACATCAACCCATCACACCAACACATCAACCACCACACCAACCCATCACACCAACACATCAATCACCACAACAACACATCAACCCATCACACCAACACATCAACCACCACACCAACCCATCACACCAACATATCAATCACCACAACAACACATCAACCCATCACACCAACACATCAATCACCACAACAACACATCAACCCATCACACCAACACATCAACCACCACATCAACCCATCACACCAACACATCAATCACCACAACAACACATCAACCCATCACACCAACACATCAACCACCACATCAACCCATCACACCAACACATCAATCACCACAACAACACATCAACCCATCACACCAACACATCAACCACCACACCAACCCATCAACCCATCACACCAACACATCAACCACCACACCAACCCATCACACCAACACATCAATCACCACAACAACACATCAACCACCACACCAACCCATCAACCCATCACACCAACACATCAACCCATCACACCAACACATCAACCACCACACCAACCCATCACACCAACACATCAATCACCACAACAACACATCAACCACCACACCAACCCATCAACCCATCACACCAACACATCAACCCACCACACCAACACATCAACCCACCACACTAACACATCAACCACCACACCAACACATCAACCACCACAACAACACATCAACCCATCACACCAACACATCAACCACCACACCAACCCATCAACACATCACACCAACACATCAACCACCACACCAACCCATCACACCAACATATCAATCACCACAACAACCCATCAACCCATCACACCAACACATCAACCACCACACCAACCCATCACACCAACACATCAATCACCACAACAACACATCAACCCATCACACCAACACATCAACCACCACACCAACCCATCACACCAACATATCAATCACCACAACAACACATCAACCCATCACACCAACACATCAATCACCACAACAACACATCAACCCATCACACCAACACATCAACCACCACATCAACCCATCACACCAACACATCAACCACCACATCAACCCATCACACCAACACATCAATCACCACAACAACACATCAACCCATCACACCAACACATCAATCACCACAACAACACATCAACCCATCACACCAACACATCAATCACCACAACAACACATCAACCCATCACACCAACACATCAATCACCACAACAACACATCAACCCATCACACCAACACATCAACCACCACATCAACCCATCACACCAACATATCAACCACCACACTCAACCCATCAACCAACATATCACCCCCAAACCCCAAAAATCAACCCACCACACCAACACATCAACCCACCACACTAACACATCAACCACCACACCAACACATCAACCACCACACCAACACATCAACCCACCACACCAACACATCAACCCACCACACTAACACATCAACCACCACACCAACACATCAACCACCACACCAACACATCAACCCATCACACCAACTCATCAACCACCACACCAACACATCAACCACCACACCAACACATCAATCCATCACACCAAAACATCAACCCATCACACCAAAACATCAACCCATCACACCAACACATCAACCCACCACACCAACACATCATCCCATTCCCGTCGTTATCGGGACAAGCCATTTTATTCTACACACGCCGCAGCGCCACCTCGTGAGCAAGTGCGTATGTCGCAATCTAGAAGTCGTGCATTGACGTCGACCAGAAAGATCCGCGGTCAAATTCCGCGTTCACGTTTCTGTCAGACGATTGACTCGCGAATACTAGAAACCACAATCTGGCGGTAGAGCCACTGGGCCGGTGTAGTGTGTCAGCCACGCCACGTACGTCCACTCCCAGCGCCACGTAGCTATAATGATAAGCTTTCTCTAGTCTCCATTTGTGTGTAATCGATCCTACGGTTACTGTCTGTAAATCAACGTTTGTAAATCCACGTTAGTTGAAGATTTGCGTGAGATATGCTACGATCTGATTTAATTTAAAATGTAAACATTGTACAAAGTACATAAAATTTCAATACAAAGTACATTAAATATAAGGATGGCACAAAAACAGGGCATGCATGTATTGCCATTGTGGTCCTTGAGATTGAAACAAGTGTGTGTGTGTGTGTGTGTGTGTGTGTGTGTGTGTGTGTGTGTGTGTGTGTGTGTGTGTGTGTGTGTGTGTGTGTGTGTGTGTGTGTGTGTGTGTGTGTGTGTGTGTTTTGTGTGTGTGTGTGTGTGTGTGTGTGTGTGTGTGTGTGTGTGTGTGTGTGTGTGTGTGTGTGTGTGTGTGTGTGTGTGTGTGTGTACACACACACACTTGTGTTGTGTGTGTTTGTGTTTGTGTGTGTATGTGCGTGGTGTGCATTTGTGTGTGTCTTTGTGTGCGTTCCTGCGTGCGTGTGCATGCGGCTGTGTGTGCATACGTCTATATGCTTGCGTATGCGCGTTTCACAGAATATACAACAGTTCGACAGATCGAACCGTCTGATGGTGTGGTGGCAGTAGGCATGCTTTGTTTAACAAGGCAAACAAAGGCTGACAAGCAGCCAACACACGCAAACAGTTGTGAACAACATCTATCCCGTCTTACACGCGCAAAGTATCTTGGGACGGCGCCAAGTGCATGGGCGAAAGTGCCTCAATCGTTAAGTAACAACACCAGACAAAGGGAGCAATGTTTCAATTAAGGTTTTGCACTTTATGATACACCATAACAGTGACGTATCACAGCATTCCCTCTGACGAGCCACATGGACGGAGAATGTCTTGGAGTGGCGCCAAACAACGAAATGAGTGATGCAGATTACAGTATTGAGATATAAAACAGAGGTCGGCACTCGTGACTAAACACCCCATAGATCATCGCGAGAAGTTGCGCCTGTCATATTGTTAATAACGTTTTTACATTTTCTTTATCTACACGTTTGTTTTTGTCAAGGAATGATATGACTGTGCTGAGTGAAATCTGTCAGAAATCATCGGAGTTTGAGATTACGGTTTAATCTGTCTGAAACCATATGCAATGCAATCGAATTAATCTAAGTAGGGCGCAAATGAAACCACACTGTACTCAACCGAATGTATTAAAGGGGCAGGCGGACGTCAATGTCGACTTGTTGTACGGTATATAATTGCTATGTGAACAATTCGTAAACAACAACGTTTTTTGTTAGTGAAAGCATGCTTATCTGTGAGCTTAGCACAAACGGAGTATTTGGTGTGTAATTTGCTCTATGCATACTTGTTACTTGAAATGGTCTCTGTGTGTGGGTATGCGTTTGCATGTGCGTGAGTGTGTGTGTGTCTCTCGGTCTCAATTGCTCTCTCTCTCTCTCTCTCTCTCTCTCTCTCTCACTCACTCACTCACTCACTCACTCACTCACTCACTCACTCACTCACTCTCTCTCTCTCCCCCTCTCTCTCACTCTCTTGCTCTCTTTTTCTCTCACCCTCTTTCTGTCTCTCTCTCCCCCCTCTCTCTCTCTCTCTCCTCTCTCTCTCTCTCTCTCTCTTCTTCTGTCTGTCTGTCTGTCGTCTGTCTGTCTGTCTGTCTGTCTGTCTGTCTGTCTGTCTGTCTGTCTGTCTGTCTGTCTGTCTGTCTGTCTGTCTGTCTGTCTGTCTGTCTGTCTGTCTGTCTGTCTGTCTGTCTGTCTGTCTGTCTGTCTGTCTGTCTGTCTGTCTGTCTGTCTGTCTGTCTGTCTGTCTGTCTGTCTGTCTGTCTGTCTGTCTGTCTGTCTGTCTGTCTGTCTGTCTGTCTGTCTGTCTGTCTGTCTGTCTGTCTGTCTGTCTGTCTGTCTGTCTGTCTGTCTCTTCCTCTCTCTCTCCTCGGCTTGGCTTAGTCCCATATTTGTGGAAACATCGCCGAATTGCGAACTATTATGCAAAGTAGACATGCAATGTTCCTTAACCATAAATATTCCAGAAACAAATAATTGACAATTTCATTACTGATGCCACAACACAGTAAGTTCAGTCAAACAAGTGTAACACACCTACCCGCCCCTACACAACACCAGCCTACACCCGGCCACCACATTCCTCACGCTACTCTCCCAAACTTGCTGACAAAGACCATTACAAATACCAACATGTAGTCACTTACTCTGATGAAACAATAATTAAACATTCCTACCTTAACATAGATGATGTCGCGTTGGCTTGTAAACCAGTAACTACACAACATGTAACGTAGCGCATTACTGTTGATACATTCACGATAGATAAGTGGCATTTTCCCAGTGCAAAATCCACTAGATTAATTGTATTAGTAATTTGGCTATAACGACGATTGCGGCCGGGGCAAACGCTTGGAGGAAAGTCGAAGGGGTGATGGCATATATCACCTAAACGTAAAGCAAATGTGCTCTGCTCGTGTGTTACCCGAAATTGCGATGGAGGATTGCATTAAAAGTGACATAGAAAGAGTGAGAGAAGAATGGGAAAAATAATAGATAGAAGGAATTGGAGACTGCTGACAAAGAACGTAGTTAGAGAAATATGACAGGAAAAAACACAATGGGATAGGAAATCACTCACCCCTGACGACAGTGATGCCAAGACAATAATAACAAAATAATGCAATTTGGCCCTATTCTAGTAACCGGGCAACTAATATTTTGAATCCTCAATTAGCCATCATGCACATCGAGAATAATGACATTTTCATTGCTCTGTCAACTCTTATGCTGCAGCCAGCGACAGAAGTGGAGAATTCCTTACTTAATCCTATTTGAATGATGACAATTTTTTGCGAAAGGGTGTGGATGGGAACGAACGTCTTACACAGGCATCTTGAAACCCACTGTACTTTATGAGTGTAGGAATTAGGCGGCCAGTTAGTGGTCCTCCGTTCCCCATCATCCATATTTTTTTCCGGGATTGGGTCATGACCACCCTGGCCCCCCTCTGGCTACGCTACTGTAACGGAGCCACCCACTGTACTTTGTGAGTGTAGGAATTAGGCAGCCAGTTAGTGGTCCTCCGTTCCCCATCATCCTAATGTTTTTCCGGGATTGGGTCATGACCACCCTGGCCCCCCTCTGGCTACGCAACTGTAACGGAGCCACCCACTGTACTTTGTGAGTGTAGGAATTAGGCAGCCAGTTAGTGGTCCTCCGTTCCCCATCATCCTAATGTTTTTCCGGGATTGGGTCATGACCACCCTGGCCCCCCTCTGGCTACGCTACTGTAACGGAGCCACCCACTGTACTTTGTGAGTGTAGGAATTAGGCAGCCAGTTAGTGGTCCTCCGTTCCCCATCATCCTAATGTTTTTCAGGGATTGGGTCATGACCACCCTGGCCCCCCTCTGGCTACGCTACTGTAATGGAGCCACCCACTGTACTTTGTGAGTGTAGGAATTAGGCAGCCAGTTAGTGGTCCTCCGTTCCCCATCATCCTAATGTTTTTCCGGGATTGGGTCATGACCACCCTGGCCCCCCTCTGGCTACGCTACTGTAATGGAGCCACCCACTGTACTTTGTGAGTGTAGGAATTAGGCAGCCAGTTAGTGGTCCTCCGTTCCCCATCATCCTAATGTTTTTCCGGGATTGGGTCATGACCACCCTGGCCCCCCTCTGGCTACGCTACTGTAACGGAGCCACCCACTGTACTTTGTGAGTGTAGGAATTAGGCAGCCAGTTAGTGGTCCTCCGTTCCCCATCATCCTAATGTTTTTCCGGGATTGGGTCATGACCACCCTGGCCCCCCTCTGGCTACGCTACTGTAACGGAGCCACCCACTGTACTTTGTGAGTGTAGGAATTAGGCAGCCAGTTAGTGGTCCTCCGTTCCCCATCATCCTAATGTTTTTCCGGGATTGGGTCATGACCACCCTGGCCCCCCTCTGGCTAGCTACTGTAACGGAGCCACCCACTGTACTTTGTGAGTGTAGGAATTAGGCAGCCAGTTAGTGGTCCTCCGTTCCCCATCATCCTAATGTTTTTCCGGGATTGGGTCATGACCACCCTGGCCCTCCTCTGGCTACGCTACTGTAACGGAGCCACCCACTGTACTTTGTGAGTGTAGGAATTAGGCAGCCAGTTAGTGGTCCTCCGTTCCCCATCATCCTAATGTTTTTCCGGGATTGGGTCATGACCACCCTGGCCCCCCTCTGGCTACGCTACTGTAACGGAGCCACCCACTGTACTTTGTGAGTGTAGGAATTAGGCAGCCAGTTAGTGGTCCTCCGTTCCCCATCATCCTAATGTTTTTCCGGGATTGGGTCATGACCACCCTGGCCCCCCTCTGGCTACGCTACTGTAACGGAGCCACCCACTGTACTTTGTGAGTGTAGGAATTAGGCAGCCAGTTAGTGGTCCTCCGTTCCCCATCATCCTAATGTTTTTCCGGGATTGGGTCATGACCACCCTGGCCCCCCTCTGGCTACGCTACTGTAACGGAGCCACCCACTGTACTTTGTGAGTGTAGGAATTAGGCAGCCAGTTAGTGGTCCTCCGTTCCCCATCATCCTAATGTTTTTCCGGGATTGGGTCATGACCACCCTGGCCCCCCTCTGGCTACGCTACTGTAACGGAGCCACCCACTGTACTTTGTGAGTGTAGGAATTAGGCAGCCAGTTAGTGGTCCTCCGTTCCCCATCATCCTAATGTTTTTCCGGGATTGGGTCATGACCACCCTGGCCCCCCTCTGGCTACGCTACTGTAACGGAGCCACCCACTGTACTTTGTGAGTGTAGGAATTAGGCAGCCAGTTAGTGGTCCTCCGTTCCCCATCATCCTAATGTTTTTCCGGGATTGGGTCATGACCACCCTGGCCCCCCTCTGGCTACGCTACTGTAACGGAGCCACCCACTGTACTTTGTGAGTGTAGGAATTAGGCAGCCAGTTAGTGGTCCTCCGTTCCCCATCATCCTAATGTTTTTCCGGGATTGGGTCATGACCACCCTGGCCCCCCTCTGGCTACGCTACTGTAACGGAGCCACCCACTGTACTTTGTGAGTGTAGGAATTAGGCAGCCAGTTAGTGGTCCTCCGTTCCCCATCATCCTAATGTTTTTCCGGGATTGGGTCATGACCACCCTGGCCCCCCTCTGGCTACGCTACTGTAATGGAGCCACCCACTGTACTTTGTGAGTGTAGGAATTAGGCAGCCAGTTAGTGGTCCTCCGTTCCCCATCATCCTAATGTTTTTCCGGGATTGGGTCATGACCACCCTGGCCCCCCTCTGGCTACGCTACTGTAACGGAGCCACCCACTGTACTTTGTGAGTGTAGGAATTAGGCAGCCAGTTAGTGGTCCTCCGTTCCCCATCATCCTAATGTTTTTCTGGGATTGGGTCATGACCACCCTGGCCCCCCTCTGGCTACGCTATTGTAATGGAGCCACCCACTGTACTTTGTGAGTGTAGGAATTAGGCCGCCAGTTAGTGGTCCTCCGTTCCCCATCATCCTAATGTTTTTCCGGGATTGGGTCATGACCACCCTGGCCCCCCTCTGGCTACGCTACTGTAATGGAGCCACCCACTGTACTTTGTGAGTGTAGGAATTAGGCAGCCAGTTAGTGGTCCTCCGTTCCCCATCATCCTAATGTTTTTCTGGGATTGGCTCATGACCACCCTGGCCCCCCTCTGGCTACGCTACTGTAATGGAGCCACCCACTGTACTTTGTGAGTGTAGGAATTAGGCAGCCAGTTAGTGGTCCTCCGTTCCCCATCATCCTAATGTTTTTCTGGGATTGGGTCATGACCACCCTGGCCCCCCTCTGGCTACGCTACTGTAACGGAGCCACCCACTGTACTTTGTGAGTGTAGGAATTAGGCAGCCTGTTAGTGGTCCTCCGTTCCCCATCATCCTAATGTTTTTCTGGGATTGGGTCATGACCACCCTGGCCCCCCTCTGGCTACGCTACTGTAACGGAGCCACCCACTGTACTTTGTGAGTGTAGGAATTAGGCAGCCAGTTAGTGGTCCTCCGTTCCCCATCATCCTAATGTTTTTCCGGGATTGGGTCATGACCACCCTGGCCCCCCTCTGGCTACGCTACTGTAATGGAGCCACCCACTGTACTTTGTGAGTGTAGGAATTAGGCAGCCAGTTAGTGGTCCTCCGTTCCCCATCATCCTAATGTTTTTCTGGGATTGGGTCATGACCACCCTGGCCCCCCTCTGGCTACGCTACTGTAATGGAGCCACCCACTGTACTTTGTGAGTGTAGGAATTAGGCAGCCAGTTAGTGGTCCTCCGTTCCCCATCATCCTAATGTTTTTCGGGATTGGGTCATGACCACCCTGGCCCCCCTCTGGCTACGCTACTGTAACGGAGCCACCCACTGTACTTTGTGAGTGTAGGAATTAGGCAGCCAGTTAGTGGTCCTCCGTTCCCCATCATCCTAATGTTTTTCCGGGATTGGGTCATGACCACCCTGGCCCCCCTCTGGCTACGCTACTGTAATGGAGCCACCCACTGTACTTTGTGAGTGTAGGAATTAGGCAGCCAGTTAGTGGTCCTCCGTTCCCCATCATCCTAATGTTTTTCCGGGATTGGGTCATGACCACCCTGGCCCCCCTCTGGCTACGCTACTGTAATGGAGCCGTGACGGAGCTGTTGTTATCTGCCCCACACGACATCGCTGATTACGGGGAGATGTTGCGGGAGAGGACTGGAGCTTCGAGGCATCGCTGCCCTTGAAGGACGGTGTTCAGACACCACACATACGTCACAGAATACATTCGCTCGTATCAACGATGTGTCATAATTGTGCGTGGATGGTTACGCCCATAGATTTGGCATCCTTAGGCTTAGGCTGATTGCTTGCGTGTGTGATTGCACAACTATTATGGGCGCGCTCTTTTCCGTGACAAGATGCAGTAATGTATCGTTATATTCGTTATATAAAGGCTGAGTGTAACGTTGACATTTGATCGCGTTAACGCATTGTCCAATGACAACTGACGAACGACGAAACACATTACATGACTGACACGTGACAGTGGCACGTGACACTCTGAGGCGTCTGCGGTAACGGTTCTCTGCGTGTCATTTCAGAAAGCAACACCGACCTGCAGCTTAGCGTCAACCATGGCACGAGGACACGACGAGATACGACGGTGCATCCTGATGTTGTGTCTGCTCCGTTGGACCACTGCTGCCGTCGTACAGAAAACATCCTGTCCGAGTCCTTTGCCGTGCTATTGCGACAAGTCACCAGATGGCGCCAACGGGACCGTCGACTGCAGCGGGCGCCCCCTGGGGAAGGTTCCGAAGTTCCTCGTTCTTACTGGTCTGCCATTCGCCAGGGTTCTGCTCGGTAACTCGGGCATCGGTGCGCTGCGCAAACACGACTTTAAGGGTCTGAACGTGACCGACATCGATTTGAGTCACAACCGAATCGGACTCGTCTCCGACCGTGCGTTCGACGACGTCATCGGCGTGACGAGCCTGCGCATGCGCAACTGCAGTCTCGATTCGGTGCCGCGCGCGCTCGGCGCGCTGCGGCGTCTGCGCTTGCTCGACCTCGCGGGGAACGCCATCCGCCACATCGCGACGGAGGCGCTGGCCGCCCTCGTGTACCTCGAGACGCTCGACCTCAGCCACAATCCGCTGCAGCTCCCGGCGTCCTCCGAGTCGATGGCTAACCTCGGCCGCCTGGGCACGCTCAACCTGTCCAGCTGCGGCCTGAGACAAGTGCCGACGGCCACGCTGCAGCCGCTCTCGCGACTGACCGTGCTTGACCTGTCCGACAACGCGCTGACCCTCGCGAGCGGCGCCTTCCGCGGACTGGAGCGACTGGAGGTGCTGACGCTGCGCGGGTGTAATGTGCCTCGTCTGACGGCCGCCATGTTCCAAGACCTGCCCGCCCTGCAACGTCTCGCCGTGGTCTCGTGCAACGTCTCGCACGTCGCCTCGTCAACATTCGACGCCATGTCGCGTCTCGCCCACCTCCACCTGGACAACAACAACATCACTCGGCTCTACTTCCTCTCCACCAACCCGTGTCATCTTGATCAGACGAACGTCACGCTTGACCACAACCCGATATACTGCGACTGTGATGTCCACAGCTTAGTCCAGAAGAAGATCATGGCCATCTCGGGCACTTGTGGCGCCCCCTACGCGTACCGCCGACTGCTGCTGGCGCCGCCTGTCGGGACTGAGCCGGGACAGCGCCACCTAGAGGAAAGTTCGCTCAAGACGTGTTCGACGAGGTCACGTGTCACTGAGAGGTACGACTGCGGCTGTGAGACGTGGCTCGGTCTGGGAGAACCGCGCACGTGTATGCTGCGCAGCGGGTCATGGCGGCTATACGCTGACGTCACCAGCCACGTGACGATTGGAGTCGTGTTGGTTGGTCAGTTGTTGCGGTAGTGCTCGACGACTGAATAGTACTGTTAATGTACCCTGAGTGGCAATAGTTGTATATGATCAACAATTTCAGGCAACTTTCTGTAATTAAACGCTAAGTTCAGTTGTTGACGACGACCTGAGAAATCGATGGGTTCGGAACACTATTGGCGTCACGTTAATTATAATCTATAGACAATTTGTTTGATTAACTGACAACAAATTGATGCAATTAAAATGCACCATTTATCAGATATTTTAACATCGAAGTTCGTACAAATTAACAATGTAATACATCACATTTTTTTAAAACTATTTCATTAGGTTAGTTCTCAAAAATCAGCATAGAGTTGGCATACGATTTGCCTGTAAAATTAAATCGTATGAAAAATGTGATTCGTCACCTTCTTGTGTGACGATATAGGTACTATATCTAATTGGTCTGCAATTTATCGTCGTGCGGCAATCTCTTAATATATCCTAAACCCCGCCAGTTTAATATCATCTCATAATTGTATATTTTATAGTGTGTAAACCACGAACTATCATGATAATAGGATAATTTTTTAATAAGCTTTGTCGGTCTGTGAATAATGCTTCTGATACTCTAAATGTTATAAACAGCAACCTAAGTGTCTAAACGGCTCGGCATCAGTTGATATATCCAGTAAAACAGTCGTTATGTTGACCCACGTCTAGATCGGTCAACTTAAAGGGTAACAAAAGGCAACTGTTTAGTTTAATGCACCTAGAAGAATTGATACAAACTAATCATTTGAAGTTACAATGAACATTTTCACTTCAGTGGTTTACTCGGAATAAGGTATCAATGCGGAATGTTCTAGTCAAATGCCCATTATCATGGAGGCAGACATTTTGCGCACGACGCAGGGAACTGACAAATAAGTGTCGAGCTGTGACGTCGATTATGACGCACCGTGTTTTGCAAACGGCTGTAATAGGTGGGTTTAGTGATGGCCGTAAACAATGCTAGTATTCCCAGATCGGCAACGGGCTAACTGATAATAGAACTTATGACGTCAGCCTTACTGTGAAAATGGCGCTGTAAACACAAATCATTTGTTGTCTTCAGCAACGTTTTTTCTAGTAAAGTACTGGTTATTGCAAATGGCTAGTTTTATTAAAGGGAGGGTGCCAGGTCCTCTGCCCAGAATTGTGCGAGCAGTAATTTGTAACGGGTAGTATGTTGTATAAACGGTGGGAAAGTCACACATCAAAGCGTTGTGGTTAACTCTGCTCACCCCGATATTATTGCCAATTAATTTTGTTTTGAAACTGAATGTTTTGTTTACCATTTGAACGTGTTGCAGACGGAATCTTTCAAATTGCGAACATTGTTCCGAGGTTAACGAAGTAACTAAACACAAATTGGCAGGCAGTAGACGTTCAACGTGCACGTTGTAGTTATCAGAACGTAATGTTAAGGAAAAAGGTTAGGAGCATTAATACTCTTTGGAGCATAGACATAAACAGTTGCCGTTTAGTTCATTTTAAAACCTCGATAGCAGCCAGTAGACGCCGACGTACCCTAGCTTCCTCGTGTGTGCGGGAGTGGCCGGTCTCAGCCCGGAGCGACCTGGCGGCACCTGTCGACCCTGGCGTGTTGGCGCGGTCCACCATGAGGCGGTGGAATGGCTACGTCTGCACCTCGAAATATGCGAAGCACGGGGTCAATTAACCAAGAATATACCCTAGTGCAGCTATTTTAAATGTATATCCATAAATTTGGAACGCAATTCCATACAAAGTTAGATTTCCATACACATCGTTTCGAACCGATTGGTTGGAAGCGAAAATCGAAATAGTTCTCAGTTTGTCTATTAATTTCAACAAAGGGAACTAGCGTAAGTGCACAAACGAACTTGGATATTATAATGAATACATGAATACTTGGTAGCTGTTTATTTTTAAATTAGTCAGAAACGCCAGGAGCAAACGCATTTAACGGGAATGAATAGATTAAGTAGGCCTACGTTCAAATTTAATCTGTAATGGATGACTTGGTGTATGGGTAGTAATATTGTCAATGTAGTATTATTCAAAATATTACAATAATTGTTTGTCATTAAAAAAACTGTTTTTCGCGTGATCTAGGCTACGGATAATGCATGTGGATGCGATAGCATAATGAATATATTATCCCGTGGACATGAATGTAGGCCTAAATTGTTCCACACGCAAATGAACTTTGCGGATGCTGCTGCGTGAAATGTATATGCATCGTATAGGAAGTGACGTCACTAGAGAGGAATCCCCATTCCACACGGACACCCAAACGCGTTTCCGTACATTTCGAATCTTAGCTTCTGAAACAACTTCTGATACAGTGGAATATAGTTTGAACAGAACGGAAACATATGAAGGGTGTATAAGCGTAAACATTACGTGTGAGCTTATCCCCAGAGCCGTGTTAAAAATAGATGACAGTTACCCGTGCATTTGTCAGTACTGTGGTGTAAGCTGGTTATTTGTTTAATAAAATGTGTAAACAAATCTGCTTTATTAATATTGAATGAGTGTTTCGATATACTAAGTCACCGTGATTCACGTTCGTTTTGCTACATAAGTATGCGCGTGCGCGCGTGAGTATGCGTGCGTGCGTGCATGCTTGATTGCGTAAACATTTATCGGCAACTTATAAATTGGCTACTCAAGACAAACGTGAAGGCAATGACCTGTAAGTCCCACTCAACGTCTCGATCGATTAATCTATCCGACTGGCAAATAAATTAGTACGTCACTAAGTGTTTAACAACTGTTTTACCGTTTATATCAAGTCACGCTCCATATACGACAGGTCCGCTTCATACCCAGCGTGGTATCTATGCTAGGCCTACAACAGCAAATGTATTAACGAATCTATGCAATAATAATACGTTGACAAACGCAGACGACTAAGATGGCTAGGGCATGTTCTACGAATGCCCCAAGACAGCATCCCCAAAGTGGCACTGAGATGGACACCACCTGGAAAAAGGAAACGAGGACGGCCAAAGATGACATGGCGACAATCAGTAATGGCCAAGCTGAAAGAGATGGGGCTGTCCTGGGGTGAGGCCCAGGCCTCAGCAAGACAGAACCTTGTGGCGAAGCATTGTTGTGGCCTTATGTCCCACTGGGGACGAAGAGGATAAGTAAAGTAAGTAAGACTTCGGGGGGGGGCTGGCAGTATCTCCGCTCAGAAGACAGCACAGTCCATCTCCCCTGCCTGTCGATTCGCCTCCTTCAACCATCTACCAACTGACGCTGTCAGCCAAAATAGAAAGGAGTTATTTCAAGATAAGTTTTGTCTATGTATCTTGGCTGGACAACCATCAGCTTGCCTTATGTATAATTGTGTAACCCTGGCCTGCACTCATCTGCGGTGTTCGCGCATTAACTGCAGCGTGGTTGAAAACTTCCCTGGTAAAATAAAACGGTGTTCGAGTGACCATGTCTGCCACGGAGCAGCGATGCAGTTTGAGCTGTTTTCAGGATTCGATACTGCGCTGTATAAGAATTCACAATTTTTGATAAATCAGACAAATCCAAGTGCTACTGCGCCACGGTTGAGAGTGACAAAAACATAGGGTAAAACTGTTTTTAAAGCTAGAACTGCACGCGGAAAAAACAGGCAGAGCATATAGATTTGTACTGCTATGTCAGTCACTTGATTAATTAATTCAACTTCAACCTCACACCCATATCGGACATAACTGTTTGTACGCATGTGTCGTCTATACTGATACGCGGACTTTGGGGGGAAATATAGCAACACCTCCGCCTAGGCGCCCAGGTACGCACGCCTCTTCCTGTGCCCGACCTCCTTCTTGGACATTTTGGGGTCCAAAATACGAGGGCAGATATTTGAAGTTAAGCAGGTTGTGCTCCTCCAGCGCGACTCTACATCTGCATTGCCTAAAACATTAATTTACAGCAGAATCAGTGACTGTGGGAAAATGTAATGGTTGACGTAAACAAGTGTAAAAACGTAAACACTGTAACTGTGATCGCTGCTGGGCTTTTCCCCTGGCGCCGTGACCGGGAGTAAACTGTTACATAGTGATTAATTAATTCGAATCATTATCTTGTTTCGTGGGCTACATAGTTCCGTGTTCGTTTCCGATAGGCATTGTTTACTTTGTATCCACTATCAGACATCACACGGGGCTGACACGTGATTGCACTCGGTACAGAGGCTGGCCTCGGTCGCATCCGAGCCGGGTCATGTCTCAGGTCACCGACCTACCAGTCTCAGGTCACCGACCTACCAGTCTCAGGTCACCGACCTACCAGTCTCAGGTCACCGACCTACCAGTCTCAGGTCACCGACCTACCAGTCTCAGGTCACCGACCTACCAGTCTCAGGTCACCGACCTACCAGTCTCAGGTCACCGACCTACCAGTCTCAGGTCACCGACCTACCAGTCTCAGGTCACCGACCTACCAGTCTCAGGTCACCGACCTACCAGCCCAAGTTAAGGTTCAAGTCAGCTCAACGAACTGGAGTCGGTCGCGCAAAAACACCCGTGAGGGAGTTGAGCGTCGTTGGTGAGAGGCAGCCTCTCGCGCCAAAGTCGTTGCGGCGGAGTACGTCAGGACCAGCCTCCTCGACCCCTGGCACGTCATCGGCAAAGCTTTTGTTGAACCTCAAAAGAGCTTTTTTATAGAGAGTTCCGGTGTGGCTTTTATAACATTAACACATTCCGACGCCAGTGCACATGAGCAGTATCGCAACATGTCGAGCCTTTCTAATAAAAGTCGCTGTTACTATAATACTTCACGATGATACTTCACGATGATACTACAACCCATGATACTACAGCCGACGATACTAGAACTACGTGTTCTTTTTTGTGTTCAGGTAGAAAGCCAGTGTTCAACTTAGAATATTACCAGATAACCCCTGCATTACCGATTTAGGTACACATTATTAATGTTATTATATTGTTTCTTAGTAAAAAAAACTTTAAGGAAATATAACCTGCTAATTTATTTATTATATCAGTTTATTGTACTTATTTATATACTACATTTATTAATGTTACAAATTTTAATGTTGATTAGTATTATTATCATAGTATCATTATCATATTATTATCATTGTAATGTGTCCCATCAACTGAATCTGGATCGCTAATCTTATAGCTGGCATTTTAATGTACAGCTGAAGAAAATTTCCCTTTTTAATGTGACGTTTAAAACGGACAATAACGTATTTGGAATATCTGAATCCCTCGTCAAAACATTACGTCCCGAAATGAACTGAAATAGGAGTTCATTCAGACCCTAGAAAGTTATGGTGTTCGTGCTAAAACACACTTTTTTCAATGACTTAGATTATGACAACATTTCGGATGGTATCGCCTGCATCGTTACGTCGTTATGCCTTTGTCTTCTGGTACCTGTATTGATTGGCAAATACAGTTAACTATGTTTCATTTGTGCATATTACTTTACAAGATGTCACTGCATAAGCATAACCATTTGTTGTCCCTGGCTCGTTGTATATACTCGTCACAAATTGTCCAGATTTGTAGCCTTGGAGTACGGCTTATCCTAGTGGAAACAGTCAAACCAGTGCCGCCGCCTGCTGGAGATTTTCGATACAAACATCGAGTACAGTAACCGGTGTAGCATTTGGCGGCTAAAACACTTATACGAGACTAACAAGGAAACATGCTGACATCAGACAAAGAGCAAGAAAGAAGATGGGCAGAACATTTGGAAGAAGTGTTAAACAGAAACAACCCATCAGGTCTACCACACATCCAAGAAGCATCTGAAGACCTAGACATCAACATTAGAGCCACCCAGTAAGGAAGAAATTGTTCGCTCTATATCGGGCATGAAGAACTATAAACCACAGACACCTTCACCTATCTGAGAAGCATCACATGTGAAGATGGAGAGGCTGATATTGACATAAAGAATCGCATCAACAAGGCCAGAGATGCGTTCCTCAGAATGAAACCTGTTTGGAGATCAACATTATATTAAAGTTGTGTCCTCTCCACTTTTTCTCTATAGCTCATAATGCTTTGGTGTATGACAGTAATTAACCTTCTTTCAACCTTCCACACAAAATGTCTTTGAAACATAAGGAGAATATTCTGGCCACAAACAATTTCAAATAAGTAACTGTTCAGTGGATAAGACACTATGCACAACTCGCCACAAGAAGATGGAGATGGATTAGCCATGTATTAAGAAAGAAAGATGACAGCATCTCCAAAAGAGCAGTTATATTGATGCATGAACGAAACAGAAAACGCGGACAACCAAAAAAAGTGGCGGGGGACAATAGAAAAAGAACTAAAACAATTATATGTAAAATATATTTGTTGATTAAGCTGGTGTCAGGCTGCAAAGCAGGATGCAGACAGGACAAACTGGAAGACACTTGTTTCTGCACTATATGCCAGTGGGCACGAAAAGGAATAATTATTTAAGTTAGCAAGTTAACACAGAACTATGCAAACGTATGTGCGAGTTCTCAACTGGCGGTTTTAATGCGTTTACGTGGAGATCAGCACAACCAAAATTTGGTTATGCTGATCTGCAATTGGGGCACGTATTTCGCCACACATGTACGTGCTAATTTCATAGGATTTGCCTTTTTATATTATGTGCTGTGTGTAATTACGTTTATAATTGTATATTCATTTATAACTAGAATAAAATCCACGTTTTTTAACTAAGAATTTTGTAAAACAACGTCTACCAGAAGTGGGGTTCGAACCCACGCGGACACACGTCCATTGGAACTTAAGTCCAACGCCTTAACCACTCGGCCATCCTGGTGCACGCCGAGTAAGGTCGCTGCTTTGCTTTGTTTGTAGGATGGACGTCCATGAAACATAAGCAATTAACATTTTATGTAATAATTATATACTCAGGACCTCAAAATTTTACTAGAATTAATTTAGAACCCCTTTCATTGTTTTACAATCGCATTCATGTACTTCAACGCAACCTTTGAAATAATTAATTATGTTATGTTATTTATGAATGTTTATATTATTCATACTGATAAGCAGACAATATATTTGCTACTGAACACAACCAGGATCATTTAAATTTACATATCGTTTTAAAACATGCGTCATACAATAATATTTTGTCATACAAAATTGATTCTTTACCAAACGCCGCACCGTCAAATGACAAATCCCACTAGAGGCAGCACCGTAAGTTTCTTCACGAAACCTACCACATAATTTTTGGACACTAAACATTGGATTTACTCCACAAATAAAACATTCTAACAAAAATCAAAAACCGTTGTAAACTGCATAACACACCTTATCATTAGAAACATTTAAATAGTTATAATGACAATATTTATTTTATTGTTGATGTATATTAGTACGCAGCCGATCTCAAACAAGTCACGGTACGTCTTGTGGTAAGTGGCGCCATCTGGTGGATAAAACATTGTCACCAAAACCGAGGGAAACGCTTGTTAAAATTTGTGATTATAAAATATTATATTATGATACCTTGATACCATGGTTCGAGATGGCTGTAATAAGTACCATCACTATCAATATTTGCATACTACATTGATAAACAGACAGGTAACGTGACATAGAACGAAACTTGAAACATAGTCAGTCACAGAGACAGAGGGACAGAGTGAGTCTGAGACGAGTCTTAGAGTCAAGACTGAGCGTACACAATGACAATGTCAATGCCCTGATTGAGCCTGAGTAATGACTCCATCTCAGTGACAATGGTCAATGCTACCACAGTCAATTGCAACGACAATAGCGTAATGACATTGTTCTAACTTCACACAAATAGTGGCCGTGGAACTACAATAAAACAATTAAGTCGACTGTCGCATTGGCCATTGGCATTGCCAGTTTGTGATTGTTCAGTCTCTAGACTCGAGTAGTCTAGTCTAAGACGTCAAGACTGGAAGAGTAGGATTAAACTTTGTATTAGACCGCCTAGTAATTACTTTAATTGAGCTCAACAAGCAGTTAGTTATAACAGTGGTCAGTATTTAATGATTGTTGTCACTGGCACTGGTTTGAAAAAGTATTCTTCATGTATAGCTTATTTGCAAAAAATGTCAAAATGCATAAAATAAAGCTTCAATATGCAAAATGACAGGAGAGTCAAGAGTTAAAGATTCCCTCAAGCTCAATCAGTCTTTGTCTTCTTTGAGTTATCATATCAAAATTAGGATGCACTTGATTTTTACAGCAGGTCCTTCATTGGTTAAGTGTGAAAAGTAAAAACTAAAACCTGTAATTATTTCAGATTGTTTATCAAGGAATGAAGCCAGAGATGGAAGGTGTGAGTTTGGACATTCCACCGGGGGAGATTCAACACTGTCAGAACTTGTGTCAGAAAACTCACCAGACCGAGTTGTCGATTAATCAGGTGAGTAAAATGTTGAGTCACTGATAAATGTAGTTGTAGATGATAATAATTATTTATATTGCAATTACGGTTTGCCATTTGTTGTGAATTAGACAGCAGCCAGATTTACCTTTCATAAAATGCAGGATTACATTGTTACATAATGACAATCATTTAGAAAGTATTGCTATAATGAAATATGTCTAATGAGTTTCTAATAAATATACGTACACAAATCTGTTCTTCTTTTAATGGTTGAAATTAGTCCATTAAAATCACCCAATGGTTGTCGTAATTGTCATTGAAAACAAATTAAGCACATTGTTGTGGCCATCGTTTGGTCTGACCCCTCAGCCAGCACTGAGATGTGTATAAAACAACTGCTATTGGTCAATTGCTGATGTCGAGGATTTGAAGACTCCCAAGATGCTGCCGGGCCTAGGACTGGCTAGGAGAACATGTGAACCTTTGGAGAAAGGGTAGAGGAAAACAGATGCTGAGTGAGTGTACATCATGTACCTTCCCCTCCTCACACTCTCAGTCGAGTCAGTGTCACTGTGTCACTGCTTCAAGACATCAAATGAATTGCCTCGCTATGTTTGAAATGCAAATAATGTATGCAGTATTTGGTTAAATGTTCTAATGTTACTGATTTTATTATTTATAGCGCAGTGACGATCCTCATTTCGTTTATGTCAGTTTTTAAATACTAATATTTGTTACTTATAAAACACAGTATCCATAAATTTTTCAAAGTGCTGTAAACAATCTTAAGTAATAATTACACATCTGCGTTGTTTTTAAAGTACAGGTATGATGACTTTGAGCTCTCTGAACACACCCACAATGCACATATATACCAGGAGACACAGGAAGTGCCAGCAATGGTGTGATCTGAAGACTGCAGTGAAGCCTGGATGTGTGCCACAACATGGATGCATTCATGGTGACAGCAACCAGGAACAACTGAAAGTAGGAAATCGCTGTTAATCCCAAACAAGTCAGGTTAGATTTAATTTCATCATGATTTTGGTTAAATTATAGATCTTGTCTAAACAATTCTACTACTTAATCAGATTTCATACAAGGTTTCCCATAATAAAATTATTTTGTAATAAAAAACTCTTATTTTCACAATACCAATCACACTGTGCAGAGTGCCATATAATCATATGTTTATTAAGTAGTTCACTGTAACATACAGGTTTTAGTTATCTTATACTTCTTTGCAGATACCCAAAGATGTTTTTTTAGAATAGTCATATTTCCCAACTCTGCTCTTTTGTACAGGTGACTGTGTCTATAGCCGGGTGAGATCATGTGTGACAACATTGTCTGTGCCATGTGACACCCCTGTCTACCCAGTGTCGAGTACTGTACTGTGATTACTCCATAATCAAAATGATTCTTAACTGCACACCAATACATGAGCCGATCAGAAAAAACTGTTTTTAAATATGATAAGGGGGACTACCCCAAAATGGAGGACATGTTAAGCATTGATTGGGATGCGGAATTTTCTAAACATGAGGGAGATGTCCAAGCCCAATGGGACATCTTTACTATAAAAATCAGAGAAGCAGTAGAACGGTGTATACCTAAGAAGGTGATTTCAGAAAGAAAAGAAAAATACCCAGTACCACTAAATGTAAAAATACGAGCTAAAATCAGAAGAAAAAATAGACTGTGGAAGAAATATCTTCTAACTAGAGATGTCCAAGCTTACCAGGAATACTGCAGATTACGCAAGCCGGTTAGGAGCCTAACAAGAAAGGCACAACAAATATATGAAAAAAGTATCATTAGCCAAATAAAAGAAAATCCTAAGAAATTCTGGCAATACGCCCAGGCAAAAATGAAGACAAGAACGGGTATACCCAACTTAATAAAAAATGAATTGAAAGATGACATAACAAACTCAGACTTGGAAAAAGCAGAGCTGTTGGCTGATTATTTCTCTTCGGTATTTACAAGAGAACCACAAGAGAATGCTCCTGAGGAACCTATAAGATGTTATAATACAGTGGAAACATGTACTATCAACCCATCAATAGTGGCATCAAAACTAAAAAAACTAAAAACATTTAAATCACCTGGACCTGATGGCGTTCACCCTAGGGTCATAAACGAATTAGCAGACTCCATCAGTATTCCCCTATCAACTATATTTAACACATCTCTAACAACAGGCAAACTACCCATAGAATGGAAACAGGCAAACATATCTCCAATTCATAAGAAAGGAAGTAAAACATTACCACAAAATTACCGACCAGTCAGTATAACAAGTGTAGTGGGTAAGATAATGGAAGAAATAATTAGAGACACCATCACTGTACATATGAAAGAAAATTAGCTATTGAGTAAAAATCAGTTTGGTTTTATAAAGGGCCGTTCAACAATACTCCAGCTATTAAAGGTATTAGACACATGGACAATGGAGGCTGCATTGATGTAATATATTGTGATTTTATGAAAGCATTTGACAAGGTCCCACATGCTAAACTTATTAAAAAAATCCAGAGCTATGGAATAAAGGGTAACATAATTAACTGGATTATAGATCTACTTGCACATAGAAGGGAATCAAAGATGTACGGATTATACATTTACATGTTAAAGTTATTCAACTATATCCATTTTGGTCAGAGAGGTGATCAGTGGATCAATACCACAAGGATCCAGTGAATGCGGCCCTCTTCTTTATTGTTTTTCCTTCATAAACGATTTACCTTGACGTTATAAAAAGATTCTCATATTTTCTTATTTGCGGATGATATGAAACTTTTTAACCCTATTTATAATGAAGAGAACTGCAACAACCTACAAAAAGATCTCACCTCAGCTGAAAAATGGTCAGAAACATCACTATTGAAATTTCATCCTGATAAATGTTGCAACATGAGAATTGGACCTTCCTCCATAAGAAATGATGGATACACAATGGGTAAAGATCAGAAAACAATTAATAAAGCAGAAACAGTCAAGGATATTGGAGTAACTTTTGACTCATCACTTAACTTTGAGGCACATGTCAGAAAAATTAATAAAGCCAATTCTATGATGGGGATAATTCGACGCACTTTTGAATACCTAGATGACAAGTGTTTTTCTACGGTTTTTAAGTCTCTTGTCCGACCACATACTGAGTATGCAAACCAGGTATGGAGTCCGTATTTAATGAAGCACATAACAGCACTTGAAAATGTTCAGCGTCGAGCAACTAAATTAATTCCTGGATATAAAGAACTTGATTATAAAGAACGCCTAAAAAGATTAAACCTACCAACTCTTTCATACCGTCGTCTTAGGGGAGACATGATAGAAATTTACAAAATATTAACTGGGAAATATGATTCTTCTGTTACATCTAATTTTGTTACATTAAGGGAAAATGATTCAATAATTCAACCTCGAAATATTTAAAGAAAGATGTCGATTAAACATCCGAAAAAATTCATTTATATACCGATCTACTGATGTATGGAATAGTCTGCCACAGTCTGTGGTAGATGCTCCATCAGTCCAATCATTTGAAGTAAGAATTGATAAACTATGGAAAAATCTTCCTATAAAAATGATTTTACTGCACCACCTCTACTATGGACTGTGTCACCTTTAGACGCATGCGCACAGTCTCAAAACAATGCTCAAGACAGAGCTGGCACAAGAGGCAGGAATGCCTAATACTAGCCAGAAAAGGACCTGTAAGAACCTGTAAGTGATTCAGGGTAAGTTGTGGCCATCAGAGTGAGTGACCTGTATGGTGACCAATGTGGCCAGTGCTATGATTTTGCACCGTGTATTCCATAAAATTAATTGTAAACAAGTAAAACCAGGTAAGCTTTTATAATTTATACAGCGCAAAATCCTGTCTTTAGGGATGCACAAAGTGCTTTACATTTTACCCCTTGCCAAATGTTTTCAATCGAACACCATCTCAACTTTACTGGGAAGAATTCAGCCTTACTGCAATTAATGTGCAGACTATTCATACACAAAAGTCCACCACTGTCTAGCCAGATATTCATATATATATATATATATATATACAGTGTGTATATATATATATATATATATATAATATACAGCTGAATGAGCTGGCGCGACGTAGAGTGAACAACCATCCCAGAGAGTTGAAACTGCAGCACAGAATTGACCTCGGGTTCTCTTGATTCAGGGTCCAATGCTCTGTGCCTGTTAATTCCATGACTGTGGGACTTGGTCAGCACTTGGTCACCTGGAGTTCTGTAATCTGCTGTCTATTTCTGGAGGTGTCTGTCTATTTTTGGAAGCATGTGCATATTTCTGAATATTACTGTGTATTTCTTGAAGTATAATTAGGAGTATTTTGTATAACTTAAGTTTTAGAGAACACATCGGATCGTAGTTTTCAGTACAGGAACATGTTCTCAAAGTCTCATCAATATCATGACTCCAGCCAAATGTAGTGGTGGAAGTTGCCAACTGTAGCAGACAAGTCAGGAGTGTTTCTGCAAGTCTGTTTGCGTAACTCAGTATTTTGTATCAATTTCCATTTGATTACATTGCACAACAAAAGTGGTGGCATGAATACTATTACCATCCTAACATTTTTTCTGGAACTTTACGTACACAAATGCTTGGTGTTGTAATTTAGTGTGAATACGACAGGCCACTGGCAGAATGTTCTACCCATTGTCTAATTCGCCAAATTGCAGACTGCACAACTCTTGTGGTTCAACTTTCAAACCGGTTCGGTGACTTGTCCACCAATTTTTTTGAATTTTGGGCCTGCATGGCTTGTTTGTTTTAGGTCAATTACACATGCAGCTTGCAACAGATGTATATCCATGTATGTGTAGCATTACTCATGAAGGGATTAGGCTATGTATTTAAGACTTGGCATGTTAATGCATCTGGGCAGTTCTAAACAATGAAAGACAACTAATTTATAGTCATGCTCAGTTCTCATAAGTCATGCAGAACCAGCGCTCAGTCTAATGGCTACCCCGGGGGTAGGTGTCATAGAGAGTCGGGCATGCAATATGTTGGGTAACAGTGAAAGATCCAACCAACTGTGATTGTTTACATTCTCTCTGACTCTTCTGTGATCCAATGACTAATTGAGGAGGTGTCTGTGTATTCATGGTTTAATCACCCCCCTACTCAGGCTCTTGTAATCCACTCACTGTAAATTATTACATTGGTGGTGTAGTCACCTGGAATTCTGTAATCTGCTGTCTATTTCTGGAGGTGTCTGTCTATTTTTGGAAGCATGTGCATATTTCTGAATATTACTGTGTATTTCTTGAAGTATAATTAGGAGTATTTTGTATAACTTAAATTTTAGAGAACACATCGGATCGTAGTTTTCAGTACAGGAACATGTTCTCAAAGTCTCATCAATATCATGACTCCAGCCAAATGTAGTGGTGGAAGTTGCCAACTGTAGCAGACAAGTCAGGAGTGTTTCTGCAAGTCTGTTTGCGTAAGTCAGTATTTTGTATCAATTTCCATTTGATTTTGTGGAGCACAGTGGCTAGAATATTTGATTGTCAGGTTGTGCCACTGTGTCATAACCTTGTGCAAGCAATGCTGCAGTTCCTTCAGCTGGATATGTTACAAATAGTCATCATGCATTAATTGCAGCATGGCTGAATGCTTCCCAGTGAAGTTCTGATGTTTGATTGATCGTACAGTGAACAGGTCTGCCAGGGAGTAGTGCCATGTATTGATGTATCAGTAGTATGTACTGATGTATCTGTAATGTGTACTGATGTATCAGTAGTGTATTAATGTATCGAGTGTTAATTTATGTTTCAATATTGTTATTTATTTGTCAGTGATGTATGCTGTTTTCTGTGGTGTACATTGATGTATTGATAATGTGTATTTATTGAGGTGTCCATGATACATACTGTAAAATAAATTTTCAGACACAAGAGTAAACTATTTTTGTGTGTTGCATGTATTTGCACAGTTAAGAATTTAATTATTGAAGGGTTTGTTTCTGTGCATCCTGTATAGTATTAATGTACAAGTGGTGTATATTGAATTATTTGACTGGTCACTTTCCCTTGTAGACGGTGATACATCTGTCTGTCTGACATTACGATGCCAGCACCCTTTGTCAGAGGAGTCCCTGATGTCACAGTGACACCAACGTCACAAGTGTCTGTCAACAAATCTACTGTGCTGCCCTCTGGGCATATAGCATTGTGACAGATATTTTATTAAATGTCTTAAAACATCACTTTTTGTTTTATTTTCCACATTCTCTGTATGCTACATTTATATCACGTGCAACATGTGTATACTTTTTATGACATAATCCGTAAGTTAAAAACAACACGGTGTTGTGTGGAACTTCCGTAATGTTCAATGTTCAATGGCCAACAGGTTTTTATACAATTTCTAGATATTTGTAATAAATTAGACCATATTTGTAATAAATTAACCTACTTTGTGGCAAGAAAATAATAAATTTTAATAAACATTTTAAAGCACAATATACCAAGATTTGGCCCATTCATAAGTGTACGAGCTACCACTAACCATGAAAATACAAACTATTATGCATGTCGAGAGAGGGGGGATTATAATAACTAAATTAACATTATATTGGACTCTTCGTTATATGGATTTGCAATTTAATGACCATCTACATAAAAAGAACACATCTGAATTACTATATTTTTACAATTAAAATATGTATTTATAAGTAACATACCTGGTTGCATTGCTTCACAAGGTGCAATACACATGGCCGTGCCCAAATTGCTCCCAAAAATGAAATGAAACATGACCCCTGCAGCTCCCCTTTTTGATGTGAGCAGCACCACATTCTTTTCCCCAGGACTATTCCAGACTGGAAAACTCGGTAGTGACAGCACAGCCTTGTCACCTTCAAGACCAGATTTGCCGACTACACGTGTACCTCACTTCACATTAAACAAAACCAACATTCCCCCTCCCCTTTCCATACAATATTATTCCCTTCATCTGTCCAACATAATTGTCATCACCAACCCCAGCAAATCCATTCCTTTACTGCAAACTATATTAATCTATTCACTTTAAACTCGGAAGTCTACACCAAATTTTGACATACATCCATTCCAACTCTATGCCAAAAACAATCTTCAACACGTTGAGGTTGGTTGGTCGATTGGAAGAATGACTTGACCAAAAGTCCACAAGTTACTGACTGTGACAGTTGACATGAAGGTAATGAATAATGTACCACTGTGGTAGTAAGAATGACACATTAGTGTCTGCTGAAGTAACACCTCCGTCTTTCAATATAATAGATAACAAGACAAATCACTGAACATTTTATATCAAATTTTATTCACCATTTAAGCTTGGAGCTATCAAGCGAGACATGCAACAAAATACTATGTCCAGAAAGTCAGCTTTTTTTAACCATGAAGCTTTCTCAAACATGACTTATAAATGTCCTATTAGACAAATGACGTTGACGAAAAACCATTGTGTATACTGTCCGCCTTACTCGCCATGCCTCTGGATGCAACACTGTCGACATGTAGCGGTCACCATGGCAACGACATGTCACAGCTCTAACCACTGCGCTGCAGTTACTGTAGCAACCGACAGTTGCACATCGGTAACCACGACAACATATCTGCATTTGAGTGCGACGACGTAAGAGATTATTGAGAGATGCAAGTGGCGGCGCAACGCCTTCTGGCTGTGCCAAATTGCGCGGGTGGGTGGTTGTTTCTGTTTTCTGTTTTCAGACATTTCATGCTTACTGGCAAACAAACCCTTATCACAGCTAATTTCCATGTTTGTAACTGTCGCAATGTCGGCGTGCATGCGTGCGTACGTGCAACGCTGGAGGGCAATGCGACCTGTGGACATTGGTTACATGCTGAGATCAGACAACACGCTCCGTGCAGACACCGGCTAGAACAACGTCACCAAACGACCGACAACTTTGTTGCCTCGGACACCCGCAAGCTGCCCTCCCTCCCTCCGTGCCATCACAAACTGCTTTCAGCAGTGCTAGTATGTCCACTCGCCGAGCCAGACTGGAGACCCCGCCCACTTTGTGGACGGCAGCCAGACTGCCTTCTGTCGCTAGCACCATCTAGGATGGCCGCCATATTACACATTTATCCCACTTGCATAAAATACGAACATTACTGTCGGCAAACTAGAACACAATGTATATACACTTTATAGACAAGTGTCTCATTTCTAGCATATTGCGTCACATTGGATGGCTAGTGTCTACGTAAAACAGTGACTACCAACGACTACGACAACAACAGATCGATTTAGAGTTCTCAGAAGTCTGGCGGTAACCTGCACATGCTCATTGCCCACAACAAACAAGTATTTAATTTTATGTACACAATGCAAAATAGCAAGATCAAACAAACACAGCGTAGTTGCAACTTGGAGTTGTCTGATATGTATGTGCATGTTGGCCAAAGACGGGAGGCGACATTATCACGCCTGCCTCCAATTCACTACCAAACTGGTTTTTAACCAATACACAAAGACATGGAAACTGTTCCAAGAACCACATCAATTTTACAGACCAAAACAAATATTAGAGACCTTCGCTCGCTATTTCTTTTCACAACACCTTATATTCAATCGTTTCAGTTTTGTCAAACTTTAGAAACAAGCCATAGAAATGTTGAACAATGGTGATGATTATCTACCGGCTATGATTTGAACATTTTTGACTAGCCAAGTTGGAGGATATTGTGTCTGTGACTAGTCCAATAGGACGAAGGACAACCCAAGGACACATTCTATGGCAGGACATACAATGAGCAGCCAGTAAAGTAAAAGAAGCAAGCGTCAGCTAGGATATAAGCACACTGTAGGTTACAATAGGGCGAGTACATAATAGTTCCATAGCACTTGGGTGTCTCCACACAAATGCATCGATTACCCTCAAAATAAAATGAACATTTTGCTCCACATATAAAAATCAGAGTGATAATACAAATTATGACGAAGCTGGAATTTCAACTGTTGAGCAGTTGGGAACAAATAATAATCATAGATACGTGGTGTCTTCATAGTACGTATACCTATACATCCATTTATAAGATACCTCCAAGAGTGTAGTGAACATAGCAGAGCACAGAAAGCATCTACAGACAGAGAATCGACCGTGTCGCTCGGACACGGATGCAAACCTCTACATAATAACAGGCACGACCACTGTTTTGAAAACTAATTTGGCACGGTGGCACAGACTGTTACATATGGCAGTGTGAAGCACTTCACCACTTCTGGACATCTGCACTTGCTCGATTTCATTGCGAGTGACGCAGACTGAAAGTAACTCGACATGTCAGTAGGTGACACAGGAGGCGCACTCTGTGAGCACCCCACAATTTTACGACGACAGCGCAGTGTCGATCATGTGACCATCATATGGCGAGCGCAGCAATCACGAACAATATGCAACGAGGCATCTTTGAGTGTCTTGATTCGAACATCAATTGACCGATCTCCAACAATGCGCCTTGCGTTGTTGCATCGCCATCATGCTTAACGACTACAGCACAACACCGAACACTCGTGTGTGTCATATAAATACACTGCATGGATTCTAAACAACCAACTAAAACAACATTGTCGACAAACACAACACCGCCATTGACGCTGGAAGTGACGCACTACACCGCAGCTAGCGTCCGTGTAACACTACACGGCGCCGCAACGTTACACTACACGGCGCTGTAACGTTACACTGTTGTGTGTACTGCGTGACAGAAGACGGGGCGACCGCAGACTGCATATTATGATGAGCACATTTCACAAGGGGGAAACTCGCTGACCTCCCATACATCGTTGTCATTATGTGGGGTGCACTTGCAGCGTTATCACCACATCTGCACGCATCGATTACGTCAGTGGTCGGCCCCCGTCATTCACCCACCAGTAGTATTGCTTTCAAGGGCGGCACAACAATGCGGTGTGAAATTCTACGAAACAAATGCCGGAGTTTCAAAATGGCTTCGGAGGAAAGAAACAGTGTTTAGTTTTTGCATCATAACGCGACCCACCGATGTAGCAGACAAAACGTGGGGGAAATACCACCGGGGGACACAACTAAAAAATACACACCCAAATGTGTAGGGCAATCAAAATTCCGCACTTTTTCCAAATGTTTGCATCTGCTTATTTCTGCCCTTTGATGATTCTCGGCAGCACTGATAAACCTTATGGAACTATTTCGAGCCACTTGAATGTGTTTATGAGACAGATATCCAGCGAGTGGAAAATGCCAGCTGCCGACTACTACACACACACGCGACTATCTACACATTCCCAAGTCCCTCCCACACCTATGCATACGTCGTGGAAGCGCTGAGCCGTAGAACGTCAGGTCGTCCTACTCACATGACTGCGGCAGTCTCTGGCAACTGCTTACCCTGGAAGGCCGGTTATCGCAAGCTCATCAATACTCGGATCCTCAACTAACAGCAGGAAATATACCCTAACAAATATAAACAGTAGTAATATTATTGACATATTCATTCATCTTGGTGAGCCACATACATAGTCATGTACAGATAGATATCATCAACGACAACAGGCGTCGTTGTAAGCACATTCATCAAGAGTTACATTCAAGTTTGGTCTGACTTAGCATATGTGCTGGTCATTAGCCCAGGATACGGCCAAAGATATATCGATGACCACGAATCCCAACTGACTACTGAACCGACAGTGCACGTCTGACGTGTCACAGTGCACGTCTGACGTGTCACAGTGCACGTCTGACGTGTCACAGCGCACGTCTGACGTGTCACGGTGTTCAACAACGTGTATTTGGACGACACGTGATCGACTACTGTCGGCACATATAGAAACCACATCAAATATCTTAATTACTTCCCTACGATTTCAAAAGACGAACTATGGCGAAAATTTAACAATTTACAGTATTCACTATACAAAACATCAATAAATTATGTACAATTGGATTTTCATACTCTGTGAAAGTTACGCAGCACCTTAGGCAGTTAACTGGACAACATACGAACGTCATGCATTAAATATCCAAAAATAAAAACGTCAACAACAAACAAGAAAAGACAAGAAGTGATCAGTATCAGGCATGTTGAGCCTGGCTGATGGCCTGCATCTGTGACTACTGCAGCAATGGTCATAATGACGCATGGCCTACATCATATGACTATTGGCGCGATGGTCACGATGCTTGGCCTTCACCATCTACGACTATTGCGGTGATGGTCTTGATGCATGGCCTACATCATCTATGACTAATGAGTTGATGATGATGATGCATGGCCGATGCCACATGACTATTGTGGTGACGTCCACATTGCAGCAAACTCTAAATGACAACAGCAACAACTGCTCCAAATTCTACAACAGTTTGAGGGGAGAACCACGACCAATGCAACATTAAATTCCGGTAACGACAGGAAGTGAAAGAATGTAAACGAAGCAGAATGCCCTCTATCAATGCAACAAGGAGAAAGTTGATCCTGTGTCTGTTTATATATGTTCGTGGCAGCCCCGTGGATGGGATTATGACAGACGCAGCATGCGACTTGGAGAAATAAGTGTAGACTGTCACAAGACCAGCATGATACATAGCAATGTCTATGGAGGGAAAGCCGGACTCATGACAAAGCTGTAAGTCGACACTGGCTGTAGTGGGCAGACTAGACGTCAGTTAAAAAAAAAGTCGGTCTTGTTTACAACAATATACATCACAAATCAACCTTAGAGCTGCGTCATGCCATAACATGTGTTAAAAAACAACAACTAAAACCCCAGATCCTGTTGAAACCCCGACATAGAACCAAATAAAACATAACATTGCATTTTCTGAACTTTGTTCATCTACTATTTGTATGACACTATTGTAAACACACATACGTACACACACATCAATCTAGTTGGCTTCTCTGAAACCTCACAAAAACACAATGTAACCCTCAATCCTTGTGTACCAAGTACATAATCTTACACCCCACAGGGGTCAATACACCCCTGTCGCAAAACTCATCTGATGGTTCGTACTGCAGGCAGAAATAAGGTACAACGAACGAAAGAGTGGGAAGTCCGTGATTTGATCATCAGCCTTACGCTCGTTCTGACGATATCGAAATGACTAGGCGTAAACTAATGAACAACTTCAACATGCATAAAAACCAGAATATATCTCTAAGATTGCCACAAGAAACCAAGTGGAATGCGTGTATAAACACACACTCTCAGTTCACACTTTCTCACATACGTCCAGTAACAGATAACTGGTGTATCTAATAGCTGAGCTGTAGAATGAAGTAGCACCAACTGAAGCATGACGATAGCAGCATCTCACTGTTGACTCTCATTTCACTTAAAATCAACCATTATTTTTTCTGTATTTTTTCTATGTCTCGTCATAGTATTATGCTTATATCTTTTAACTGCGAATGGTACTTCTTCAGTTTCGACTGGTTGCAGTTTAGAGTGCAACTGGAACAGCATTTGCGAACTGAATGTTGCCTTTTGTTACAATCCAATGACAACTAAGTAGATGAATTAAACAGATATCATCAGATTTGTTACATTAGACTGACACTTACTGTTTCTTTAGAGTTTACCGCGTCAGATATTTCGCAGTGTGCTGTTTCTTGTTTCCAAGCGTAGACCATTTGTCATTGTTGGAAACTGACCAAAGAACCAACTACTGAAAGAACACAGGCGACGGTGGCTGCACGAGAAACGTGCAAGGGATGCTCCCAGTATTGTACAGTGACATGCGTAAACAAAGGTTGACAGGCCAAGCAGTGGGAATGTCCGAAAACACAGACCGACACCAAGAAGCTAACGTGACACTGCCGCGTCTGTCAGCAGTTACTGTGACACCAGCATGACGCATCTCTGCAATGACGATACAATGTATTAATGCCCAAAGCCAGCACCACGACTGCTCCCTCCGTCCAACTGTCTGTCGAGACACCTTGACACAGCCGTCATGTGACCGTTTGACAGCATGCCACTGCAACACTAGTGGCCTTCTCAAATTGCCAATACTGTCGTTGCAGTCAGACTGCTGTGAGTGCACAGCTACTTGGTAGCTGCCACTGTGCCACTGGTACAACGATGCAGTCAATCGATGACTGCACAACAGATATCACACTTTACACTTTCATTCAAAACATGCTCGTACAATAATTTATGTCATATACAAATGCTCCTTTTAAAGGAATTCTCGAGGCTTAGCCCCGTCAGTAGTCACGCTGCCTCAGAAACCATTATTCCTACGGCCACAGTAAACGCCAGCTTATTTGTACATATTCTTCATCATCCACAGCATCAGCCGTTTCAAACGCGCCGCACACATTTGAAGAGAGGCTGAGAGAGAGCAACGAGATTCAGACGTAGCTCGGATGCCGGGCGACCAACCGACAGACGCTCAGGGGAAGTCCTTGTTGAGCGGAGAACTGGGTTCGCTCTTCGGGAACACGGGATGCGACGTGGCAAAGTTCTTGATCTGCTGCAGGCTGAGCAAGCTGTCGGCGATGACGCCCTCGCGCGACATGTTCAGTCGACGGTCCATCATGTCGCGCTTCGGGAACGGGTCGAAGGGGAAATAGCGGGAGGGCGTGGACGACGACGACAGGTGCGACAGCTGTGAACTGGGCATATGCGGCGGTGGAGGGAAGGTGAAGGTCGAAGGCACGGTGCTGTTGAGCAGGCTCGCATTCGCGTACTGGTGCGCGAGCGGCATGAACGCGGACGACGGCCGATTCATGACGTCCGACGACATCGTCTCGCAGCCCGTGCCGTCAATCTCGCACTTGACGTCGAGCGAGTCCCCCTGGTGTCGCATCATCATGAGCGGCATCGTTGGGACAGGCTTCGTCATGACGGGCGTGCGCGGCGATGGCGTCCCCTCACCAGAGTGCTTGGTCATGTGACGTGCGAGATACGTCTCCTGCGTGTACGACTTGCCGCACACCCGGCAGATATGTGTTTTCAGGTGCTTCGTGTCCGAATGCTTTGGTATGTGCTCGCGCAGGCTCTGCTCGTCCGCGAAGCACTTGTAGCAAGAGTTGCAGCGGTACGGCCGGTCAGTCATGTGTGAGCGGGAGTGGGACTGCAGGTTCGAGAGCTGGGAGAACGCCTTGCCGCAGCCTGGGTGCTGACACTTGTAGGGCTTCTCTCCCGTGTGGGTGCGGATATGTTGCTGCAGGTGACACAGCTGTGTGAAGCGGCGCTCGCAGATCTGACACTTGTACGGCTTCACGCCAGCGTGGATGCGCGTGTGCTGCGACAGATACGACGAGTTGGCGAAACTCTTGTGACACGTCGAGCACTTGTACGGCTTAGGGTCCTGCTTGTGGACCTGTTGACTGTGTACCAGCATCTCCGACTTGGAGTCAAACACCTGCAACAGGTGACATGAAACATGAGAGAGAGGCCGTGGGGGAACAAACACTTGTAACACATGACACACAACATTAGAGGCAGGTCTTGGAGACAACCTGTAACAGATGATACACAGTGATAGTGAGTCAGGTTGTGGAAACAAACACCTGTAACAGATGATACAAAATGTTACCGATGCAGGTTTTGAAAACAAACACATGCCATAGATAATACACAATGTTACTGACGCAGATTTTTAAGACAGACACGGGTAACACAGCATTACCGATGCCTGTCTTGGAAACATACACCTGCAACAGATGATACACAATGTTAGTGATGCAGGTCTTGGAGACAGACATCTGTAACAGACGACAGAATGTTACTGAATCAAATTTTGGGGACAGACACTTGTAATAGCACAATATATGATGCATAATAAAATACTCAAAAGTAAACCAAAATATACAGACAGACATACATTAATTGAAATTAAAACAATTTAGTGAACAACATTAATAACAGATGCAATGATACAGCTAGATTCATTGCATGGATTTTAATTGAAAGCAACAAGTCATATGCCCTGTGAAATACGATGGCCTTTGCTGATACCATCCACAATTGGTTTAATTTTCATAATCTGGCATAACACAACGGATACCCAACATCAAGAAAACAAACTCACAAATTCACACATATTGCCAAACAAACCTTTACTTATCCTGCGACACAGCGTGATTGCATACACGGGTTTCAACACTTGATGGACTTTGGCCTCGCTAGCCTCGATATCATATCAACCTCTAGAAGCAAGCAATAACTAACCGGAAAAAAATATGTCCCTTGACAGCATCAGTACCCAGTCATGACGGAATGTATAAATTTATGAGTGTTTTTTTATCTGCAACTTAGAATGAAAGTGTCACCATGGAAAGAATAGTGTTGGTCACTGGAGACTAGTGTCTCGACTATTCAAGTTGTCACAATAAACCATGTTGTGTACAAGCCATTTCAAGATTGCCAACAAGTTTAGTTTACTTAAATCCTTGTGTTACTTCAAAAAAAAGATGATATCCTAATAACATGTGTGACATGAAATATTACTCTTACATCGTAATGAACTTGTGAATGAAAATTAATATGTTTGTGTTGCCTAATTAAAAATAATTACTAAACTTTATTGATTCTGTATTATATAATTCTGCAAAGGTTTGTCAATGACAAGGTGTTTGAAAATAAAAAATTTCAAGTGGCTACAATACTTTTGTGATAGGGATTTTTTGGTAGATTCAGTATATTTTTTTAAATAACCCAGCAAACTCATAATTATGTGCCACATTATTAAATGATCACATTATTAAAACTGCTCAAACTGAACTGTTTGAAACTGTATTTTACACACTAATTTTGCAATTACAGTGCAATGCTGGACGATAATGGAAACCAAATTTGTCTGGCAACGATCCCACTTCACAGAAATCAAAAACCCTTAAATCAGGCGTCGCTGTCTGAATCCGTTTTGAAAAACTTGCTTCGAATTTCTATGCTGAAACTCTCTCAATGCGCGATCTGAAAATGATTCCTGCATGGTGGCAGTGGTACATTGGAGTCTCATTGTCATAATCTTATGAATGTGATTGGGTGATATAAATAGCTGATATGACGACATCGCAAGCACGACCCAAGCTGTTTGCCCATATATGGTTGTGGGCGTTGCACAGCGGTCTGCATGATGAAGAGACCAGCTCATCTGAAATATCGGCCGTGAAGACTGCACACATCATGCATCAGGACATTTCGCTGAAGTAAAAATTTACTCGTATATTTTCAAATGCATTAAATGTGTGATACTGATCTATGTAAGACACGCAGTGTGATGACGAACTGTCACCTTTGTGTAGATGTTGACTGTACCTATTTGAATGTCCCATCCCTTCTTAGTATTCCTGCCATCACACACCCTATCCTTCCACCAATGTGGCACCAGCTTTGTGGCGTATCAAATACAAACTTGTGTTTCCCTTTGCCTGGCGTACATGGTTTTAATGCTGGAACACGTGCCTTAATGCATTCCCTCTTCGTAGGGTTTCTATTTCAACTACTTGTATGCTGGACTAAATGGAAGTAGGTTTGTATTCGTGACGTCCAGGTAGTATTTCACGTAATACATAATCATTTGCTGCATCCTTTGTATTCCTTAAACATGGAATGTACATGTGCTTGCTTAGACTTTTATAGCGGCAAGAATGGAGTTATATCTCAAGACGCTGTTGGCCAATGATTAGTTAATGTAATTATGTTTGATAATAAATAAAATGTCAGAAAGGAATTCAATATAGCTGCCCTTGTCCTGTTTTACAAATCAACTGGTTATATCTTGTTATTAGCATTTCTCCATGGCGATTCACTAGAGTCAGATTAAGTATAATGCTACGTAGCGTTCACACAATCATGTGAAAAAAAGTTATATAAAATATGATATATATATATATATGTGTACATACATATACACATAAAATTAATACAATATAATTTAAAATTAAATATCTGTTATTCTTGATCAACAAAGCATAGCTGAATTAGGAGCTATATGCAGCTGTTTCTAGAACCCCGCCACATATGCAGGCTGCATCTATAATGCGATCAGGTGTCACAGCTTTTAAAACTTTTTAAAGTTCGCTAGGAGATCTTGTGTGAAGATTGGGTTGGATGTTGACGTAATCAGTTGTTTTCGACGAAAACCCATTTCATGGAATTATGCAAACAGGTGTTTTTTTATGTAACAATTTCAAACCTACAAGTGTTCACTCTAAAACCTGTTTTTGCTGCATTGATTTGGCTACAAATTTGTTATCATTCCATAATGTTGGTGTATTAAAGCCGTTAACGGCACCAGAGAAGTTTTATTCTGTTTCTCCGCAATTAACTTTAAATATCGCCAATCATACGTCCCATTTGATTGCGATACATCACTGACGTTCACATCGATCTCTTTTCGCTGCAGAATGTGATATTTTGTGTCTGCGACATGTCTACTGCCATTTTACAACTACAGCCATTATGCAAAGCCACAACGAGGGTGAACTCGCAAAACAGGTTTCAACGCTACAGACAGCAATGTCAAGCACGCCGATACCTATCAGAGCCTAATGGCTGGTCCCCGTCATTTTCGATACCATCACCGTACCCGGTAGCAAGCTGCCAGTGTCATATGACCATCTTGGTGATCACATGACAGCAATTGAGCGAACAGCGTGGGAAGGTCAATGGCGTGACTCGGTTTAAACGCAGGCGAAGGTCATTGTCATTGACTCGGTTTTAACCCAGGAGGATGTTGCGTCTTCCGATTACTTCATTGATTTATTTCTTGCCTCCCTGGCAGCATCTCGAATGTGCTAGTGCTATGACGAGGACTCGACCTTCTAGTCTGTAACCACGTGTTCATTTGACATCATCTTCACTGGCTGTCTGTTACACATATGCAGTAAAATGTGTACGTACAAACGCACACGTACACATGCACGCAGCACGGTTTTAACCTTTATATCAGAATTACGGCCATTCGATCATTTCTGATTTCTTGTGAGCTTGGGATATTGCATACAGGGTGATTTCTGTAATAAATTCAACAGCATCCCTTCAAATCAAAGGTTCAGCAACCACAATGCATTTATGAACAGTAACGCCATTTATGACATATGCACATCAAGGTAAGGACAATAAAAAATTCAAACATGCCGTACTATTCTAGGTTTCGTTGCTAGTGTAATCCAAGCATTCCGACAGTTCGTCATCAGCATAGAAATCGAAAACACGGCTATTGCTAATGTCCAATTCACCCCTGTCATTAACTCCAACATAAGCATTATACCAAGTCATAAACGTCTGACAAAATCTACCTTTAAAGCAATCAATCACTCAAAGATATTAAGGTGTAAATGATCACTGCCACCGGAAGCAACGTCATCCCTTATTGCTGAGGTAATAGGTTTAAGCAGCAACTTAAAACTGAGGAAATCCTGAAACGATTTCATGGGGTAGATTCACCAGTTCAAGGGTCAAGAAAAATGGAAAACATTTCGTAATAGTTGAGTCACCAATAAGTCCATCAATACGGGGTGTGAGACCTTTGAGATTAGTGTCTGACAGACAATTTTTTTCTGGCAAACTGTTCCAAAGTGCTGGCACAGTTTGTCCAGATGTGACCATGGTTTGTGATATCTGCCATAATTGCAATGTATAACCTGTGTAGCTGTAAGTAAAAAAACAACATTGTCTAAGTGATCAGACCAACCAGTTATACCATAGCGCCAGACCATGCAGCCAGTACAGATGTCTGTCACACTGAAATGGTTGATTGCTAGCACTAGAAAGCAGGCATTTCAAGAATCAAGCAGTTATTTATCTGTTGGTTTATAACCTTCTCTTCTGACACGTTTGTCATTTTAAACACGATCATGCCATTTGTATTGGCAGTCAGTAGACAGAGTCAGTATGTTCCATTAATTTTATCTTCATCTATAAGAAAAAGCACTCACAAATATTATAAGTTTACTGTGTCCTGAAGGTTTCAATTTTCAAAATGAGAAAAACACTTCCACTAATTAACATGTTCTCATAAATTTCATATATTCATGAGTGCAACTGTGTGCTTACCAGAGAATGTCTGATCAAGACCTGAGTGACAATGTGTATGAAACAGCTTTGAACCACTTGCAACGCTGCCACAGTTCCATTCTGTCTAGATGAGATCAAATAAAGATTTTATAGTAAATCCTGACCAACGTGGCACTTCTATGATTCAGATACAATGAATCAGCAAACCACGTAAATCTATCTAGCCTCGCCCCGTCAGTCCTGTACGAACAGATCGCAGTGTCACTGAGGTTAGTCAGCAGTTTTACTTGATTTATTCTGCATTGAATTATCTCATTTACCGATTATCAGACGAGAACCAAAAGACACAAACTAGTGAGGAGAAAGAGACACGGCAGTGATATGTTGTCGCCTTCGGCAAGAGGCCTCTGTGACATTAATCATCACCACTGTACATATAACATATAGTCGGTGAACATGTCTGGCATGGACGCTTGGCAGATGAGCAAAGTGCGTGACAGACCTCGCATATCACGATGTACATCGTCACTTGTCTCTTACAAAGCACACTTAATACACTCTTCAAATGTTTTTATTCCCCATTGTTGCAAGGGTGGTGTTAACGCTAGGCAACGTAAACTGTGGCACTGTTCGTTTTGGTTGTCCACAGGACATGTTATTTTTTACCGACTTACTCGGAAGCCTCCAGCTGATCAATTAACACACCCATGGCACAAAGACGTAGACAGATGAAACAATCAGCCAAATGATGCAATTAGCAAGAAAAACCATGGCAAACGCTTATCAAATTTGTATTTCCCACCTTCTTCGCTAACCCGTATGTAAACACTTGTCAACCTACTGTTCGCTTTCATCGACCCTAGATGACACACACGCGACCTTCATACTTCACGATGCTTACCAAGAGAAAGCAAAGCAACACACAGATGAAGAAACAGCTACACTTCTGGTGCCAGTGCAACTGCTGCAACGTGTGAATGACAAAAAAGACAAAACCAGCGTAATACAATATCGACCTCAAGCAGTACTTGAGAAACGATGACTGTAGGTCATCACTGGGCATCAGCACTAAGCTTAATTCAAGCAATAGCAGCAACAAACACCCCCACAGAAACACAAGAACTGTCAACACTGCCGGATACTGTCATCACGTTCATCAACTCCAAGGGATCAACATATCAACCCAAATGACATTTCCGCAAGTCACTTTCTCCGTTTGTTCACCTTAACTGCATTTCACTGGACTCATGATCAAACAAGATGTGAACATGGCAAGATGTGAACATTTGACAGGGAAATGAGTGAACCTCACAAAAGCCACTAGGTTGTTGAGAAAGCAAATAAATCCAGTCGACATAGTACATTTCAACACGGGAAGCCTTACAGCAAAACATATAAAATCTTAAAGGTACTTCTTCATCCGTAATACTATGTTAATCCTGCTAATCTTTGTAATATAGGTGCAATGCAAATAATTGACAAATATAAACAAAACTATTATATACATTTTAAAATAAATAAATTATATGAAATTAATTGTAAAGTTAATTGAATGGTGGGCCTGCATGTAAATTCCTGCAAGACCCCAGCTTAATTAGGGGTCTGCACCCACTATATTGGAAGGTTACTCCAGGTACTATTGTTCTGAATAAAAATTACCGGTACATTATATATATATATATATATATATATATATATATATATATATGATTCAGTTCTGGAACAAGGCTGTTTAAAACTGAAGTGATGTGCATGTCAGATGAAATGAGTTACCGAGGAATTGATTAATTTTCATAGATACCACAGTACTGTTTTTAACCATTTTGTGCACTTAAAACTTAGTCTATAATGTAAACAACATCATTCAAGTGTTACTAATTCAAGTTCGTGTAACATCAAAAACACTGGAAATATTATGATGACTCGGCATCCATCTAGCTGATCACCTCTGTATCATTTCGATCTAATGTATATTATTGTTGTATATTGGTCCCAGACTAAAGAATAATATTCAATTTGCAGTTCTAGATCAATCATAGTATTCATGTTTTGACAACGTATTGAGTTTATACATAAATTTCATTTAACAAATCAAAATGTTTGATTAGCTTTTGATGTAATATTTCTGGCAGTAATATAGATTGACATTTTCGCGGATGGAATTCCATCTGCCATTCCTATTCTCTTGCTTCTAATTTTTTAAGTTGTATGGATGTCATTGCTAGATTGTATTTTATATAAATGACGGTATCTTCTGCAGAAAGCAGTACATTCAATGCCACGTTGTCTGAGACATCATTTATATACAAAAAACTGGACCAAGAAGAGAGCCCTGTGGTATACCTACTGGGGAAGTTTATGGTGATTTACCATCAACTAGTTTTTGTTTGCAGTCTGTAAGGAAGTCATTAATCCGTGCTAACACTGTATTGTTTCAAACATAGCACTGCAATTTGTAAAACGTATGACGCACCTAATCAAAAACCTTAGTAAAATCCATCACACAGCAACAGTTTGGAATCCATGTTCAGAATGTATTTGAAGTTCATGTATTAACTCATCTAATTTACAATAAAACTTGACATTGCAGCTATAAATGAAACACGGCTCAGTAAGAACTCAATTCCTTGTACTTTTGAAGATTATGATGCCTTTCTTTGTCAGCAAAAACAGAAAAGTTGGTGATATTTTAATCTATGTTAATTACTAAGAAGCTAAATGGGTGAATTTGGGAAACAAAATGACTGACTGCTGATAATGTGCCGGAATGTGTAACTGTTGAATTTATAATGAACCTAAACAAAACTGCACTAGTCAATAATCACTATGTTGTTTTTTTTACCATTTATATAGTTAATGTTACATGAATCTGAATTTGACAGATCCACCGAGTTAATCCCATGTTAACAACGTATCTTAATTAACTGAGTCACCTCGAGTTTTTACGTAATTTTTTAATGTGCTCAATCAATCTTGTGACACAATTCAAATTAATGCAGATGCCAAAAAGCACAGAAATGGCAACTATTAAATTACAAGTTATATATGTTACTGATAAATTCCAGTGAATGACTAGTTCATTCGCATTAGATTTACAATGTCACAATGATATGTTACTATTAAAATGCAACTGAGGGTAAACGAACTCATAATGAATCAAGCAACGACTTCAATAAAAAATATGACCTTCGACTTATTTTTAACTTATAAAACACACCAGAAATACTAGGTTGACATTTACAGTTTTTAACACTTGTGTCTTTATCAAAAAACAGTATTTAACACATGCTAATTTAGATAAATAAATAACTGAACTACATTACTTTCCATCCAGTTTTTTTGAAAACTGGGTTTTTGGTCAAGCGTGTGTGTACTTTCACAAAATATGTTTTAAATAATTAAGCACATAATATGCCTTTAGTGCATAAATATATTTTAATGTATATTGTTTGGAGATCAGATTTTTTACATGTGGTATTTACTAAGTGATATACACTCACATCCCAGTGTCCTGTTTGTAAAAGCTCCTGATTTAGCAATTAATGAAAATAGCAAATAATGAAAAGTACTTGAAGGTATTATTCACAAGGCATATATATATATATATATATATATATATATATATATATATATATATATATATTACATATATACACACATATACTGGATGATACATGAGTGCAAATAACACACACATTAACGGCAGACATATTTGTTCTAGGTTACTGCTGCTTTGCTCGTGTGTATGCAAAGCCAGCTGCCGATGCTAGGACTGCTGGGTAATTTATTCAAACAAGTGACCTTGAACGCTGTGGATATGATCAGCCAATCAGTGGCTAGAGAAATTATCACGCCATTCGTCAAACCAGTAATTCTACCATGCCATTAGTAGCTGGACATGTTTTTTTAATACAAAAAACCTTCAGCCAAATGAGAGTTTGCAAAGGAATACTTGGAAGTTCGTAGTATAATGCATATTTCCCCCGACTGTGTGCTGAACGAGATGAAATGGTATAATGCCCTCTGCTTTATCTCAATGCTGGGGGTTTGGTGTGGGGGTTTCCAGCCTGCAATCTCTTCAATTATTACGGTCAGATTGCACTGCGCTCTGGTAGTGTTAGCAGCAATGTTTGGTAGACAGTATTTCGGTATAACATTTACATGCACATATATCGTTTAAGGTCTCAGTTGGCTCCATGTTTTAAAGCTACTGTTACAACTGGTTTAAAAAAACGTTGCAAATTTGATGTTTTGACATTAAAATACACATCGTGTGAATTGCGAAAACAAATCGCACAGTCGGTGTAACAATAAATTGAGTGTGATTTTTTCTATGTATGAAATTTGGTCCCAAATGTCGAGCTGACATTTAGCCTTCCTACACAAGGCTGTTGACAGAGCATGCAAACAACAACCTCAATGCAGAAACACATGAATAATCATAACACACAGTCATGAAAAGATTCTAACTATGAACATTACTTCAACTATTTCTTGGATGTTAACTAAGTTAATAGTTTGTCTGAAAACCTTACAAAAATGTTCACAGGTTACTTTTTGAAAAGTTAATTTGACATTAGATACATTTTTTTACGGAGGCATTCTTCTAAATTTGACAAGTTACAGCTAGGGCCAAAACAGACATCATTTGGCCTGTTTCTCTCTGTGTCTGTGTCTGTGTCTGTGTCTGTGTCTGTGTCTGTGTCTGTGTCTGTGTCTGTGTCTGTGTCTGTGTCTTACTGTCATTATTGATTCCTGCAGCAAAGGAAGAGTAACTGAAATTATGGCTTTTTGTTCTCATACTTGCCTTACTTTGATACCAGGACAGCCTGCATAAATCACACCTGCAATCATCTACAACTGCACAGTGCTCTCAGTATAATTCAACAACAAAATAGATGAAGAAGACTGCAGCCAAGACAATTCAACATCATATCTGTATCACGTGCCAGATGAAGACTTCAATCCAGTAGCATCCAACATGGCTCTTGCATTAACCCTCTCATGGTCAGAACGCCCAAATCAACCCGAGTCCCTTTCGTAGCTAGAACTTCTGAATACGCCTGAGTACAGAGGCATATTTAAACTGCGTACTGCAAAACAGTGCTATCAAATAATAACAATTTATTTTCAAGTTTCACTGGCAAGTGTACACATTTCAAAATGCAGGCGATTTCTGTGGCTATATAGAGTCAATTGCCATACGGTTTTGTAGTCAAAATCAGCATCGCACTCCATTTCCAATACTGCTTTTCATGATCTTCATGCAGTGAATATATTATCAGCCAATAAGATTAAATTCCAACATTTGTTGTGGGGATGAAAAATGTGGAAGTACACAAGAATTGTCCTAAAAACAATGTGCATGCTGGTGATTTTTATGATTAATTGCTAACTTTTGAGCGGTCTATTTTGTTATAAACAAATATTAATGTGCAACGCAATGATGTGGGTGGTGTTTTTTAGCTCCATTGTAATTACTGATATTGTCGTAGTGTCGAACTTCAGCAATTCAGACATTGATGGAATTTTCGGATCGAGTTTATAAAGAATGCTGTCATCAAAGGTGAACGTTTTGCAGTACGATTACGCATAATATATATAATACCGACTGTATTATTCTGCTGGGATGCCAGTTATGATCGTGAAGAACGCCATTTTGTATAAAATATGGAAGATACGTACTCACAAAAAACAAAATTATTTCAGTTTTGTTTATCACAGACATGAAATTAGTTGTACATTTTATAGTATAGCATGTATTTCATAGGCAGCAAGTATCCATAAATTATTAATAATAAATATTTTATTAAAAAAGTTGTTGCAAAATGTTTCAATATTTTTATTTTGTCAAACCTTTATAATTCATATTTGGGTTATTTACATAAGGAACTAGTACTACAGATGTAGTGAAACATTTATTAATATCGCATCAGAATTTATTTATTTATTCGCATTTATGCAACTCAAATATAGCAAATGATTTGGCCAAAGCACAATCTCTCGATTTAATAGAATTAAATATCAGGTATATAATACCATTAAGCTGGCATTGAAAGGGTTAAGACTATCCAACTCAATCCAAGATTACGGAGTAATAAATTCAATACTTATGCAATTTAATGCAATACAAGATAACAACTCCTGTGATACAATTCAACATTACACAAGTTGACAGCTTCATCTGTATTACAATTCAACACCATACAAGTTGACAGCTTCTCCTGTAAGACAATTCAACACCATACAAGATGACAACTTCACCTGTAATACAATTCAACACCATACAAGATGACAACTTCACCTGTAATACAATTCAACACCATACAAGATGACAACTTCACCTGTAATACAATTCAACACTACACAAGACGAACACTTCTATAATTGTGTAATACAATTCAACATTACACAAGACAAAAACTTTGCGATTAAGACAAATAAATACCATACAGGATGAGGACTTAACAACAAGTTTATGACGCCATCAACTGGACACACACAACGTGACAGATGGACACTGACCTGGTCACACATGCGGCAGTGGTAGGACTTGGGGGTGCGCGTAGCCTTCATGGGGTGTGGTACAACCAGTGGACTGCTGGCCATGCTGATGTCCAGTGGCTGTGGACTGCGCATGATGGGCGAGCCGGTGGGCATGCTCTGACTCGCATTGTTGTGGCTGCAGTCTTCAAGTGGACGGCTGATGGGCGGCGAAGACAGCGATGACGGCAGGAACATGTGACCTCCACTATGGGCCATGGGAGGGGGCCGGTTCATATGTCCTGTATCACGTGCAATAGATGGGATTATATGGCATCTTAACCTCAGTGCAACTTGTAAGTTAAAGTGATGTGCATGTAGAGGAGGCGAGAGAGAGGGGGAGGGAGGGAGGGAGGGAGGGAGGGAGGGAGGGAGGGAGGGAGGGAGGGAGGAAGGAGGCAGGGAGAGGGAGGAGGGAGGGAGGAGGAGGGAGGGAGGAGGGAGGGAGGGAGGGAGGGAGGGAGGAGGGAGGGAGGGAGGGAGGGAGGGAGGGAGGGAGGGAGAAGGAAAATATGTAGCAGAGACAGGGAGAGCAAGAGTAATGGAAGGGAGTCTTTCCTCCATGCCTCCCTCCTTCCATCTCTTTGGAAGAAGACGGGAGGGACAGAATGTAACACAGGGTAGGAGGGACAGAATATAACACAGGGTAGGAGAGACAGAATGTAACACAGGGTAGGAGAGACAGAATGTAACACAGGGTAGGAGGAGGGACAGAATGTAACACAGGGTAGGAGAGACAGAATATAACACAGGGTAGGAGGGACAGAATATAACACAGGGTAGGAGAGACAGAATGTAACACAGGGTAGGAGGGACAGAATGTAACACAGGGTAGGAGGGACAGAATGTAACACAGGGTAGGAGGGACAGAATGTAACACAGGGTAGGAGGGTGGACAGAATGTAACACAGGGTAGGAGGATGGACAGAATGTAACACAGGGTAGGAGGATGGACAGAATGTAACACAGGGTAGGAGGGAAAGAATGTAACACAGGGTAGGAGGGGGACAGAATATAACACAGGGTAGGAGGATGGACAGAATGTAACACAGGGTAGGAGGATGGACAGAATGTAACACAGGGTAGGAGGATGGACAGAATGTAACACAGGGTAGGAGGATGGACAGAATGTAACACAGGGTAGGAGGGACAGAATGTAACACAGGGTAGGAGGAGGACAGAATGTAACACAGGGTAGGAGGATGGACAGAATGTAACACAGGGTAGGAGGATGGACAGAATGTAACACAGGGTAGGAGGGACAGAATGTAACACAGGGTAGGAGGGACAGAATGTAACACAGGGTAGAGGAGGGACAGAATGTAACACAGGGTAGCAGGAGGGACAGAATGTAACACAGGGTAGGAGGGACAGAATGTAACACAGGGTAGGAGGAGGGACAGAATATAACACAGGGTAGGAGGGACAGAATGTAACACAGGGTAGGAGGAGAACAGAATGTAACACAGGGTAGGAGGATGGACAGAATGTAACACAGGGTAGGAGGGACAGAATGTAACACAGGGTAGGAGGATGGACAGAATGTAACACAGGGTAGGAGGGACAGAATTAACACAGGGTAGGAGGGACAGAATGTAACACAGGGTAGGAGGAGGGACAGAATGTAACACAGGGTAGGAGGATGGACAGAATATAACACAGGGTAGGAGGATGGACAGAATGTAACACAGGGTAGGAGGGACAGAATTAACACAGGGTAGGAGGATGGACAGAATGTAACACAGGGTAGGAGGGACAGAATGTAACACAGGGTAGGAGGAGGGACAGAATGTAACACAGGGTAGGAGGAGGGACAGAATATAACACAGGGTAGGAGGGACAGGATGTAACACAGGGTAGGAGGCGAGACAGAATGTAACACAGGGTAGGAGGAGGGACAGAATATAACACAGGGTAGGAGGGACAGAATGTAACACAGGGTAGGAGGGACAGAATGTAACACAGGGTAGGAAGATGGACAGAATGTAACACAGGGTAGGAGGATGGACAGAATGTAACACAGGGTAGGAGGATGGACAGAATGTAACACAGGGTAGGAGGAGGGACAGAATATAACACAGGGTAGGAGGATGGACAGAATGTAACACAGGGTAGGAGAGACAGAATGTAACACAGGGTAGGAGGATGGACAGAATGTAACACAGGGTAGGAGGATGGACAGAATGTAACACAAGGTAGGAGGGACAGAATGTAACACAGGGTAGGAGGGACAGAATGTAACACAGGGTAGGAGGAGGGACAGAATATAACACAGGGTAGGAGGGACAGAATGTAACACAGGGTAGGAGGGACAGAATGTAACACAGGGTAGGAGGAGGGACAGAATATAACACAGGGTAGGAGGGACAGAATGTAACACAGGGTAGGAGGAGAGACAGAATGTAACACAGGGTAGGAGGATGGACAGAATGTAACACAGGGTAGGAGGGACAGAATGTAACACAGGGTAGGAGGATGGACAGAATGTAACACAGGGTAGGAGGAAGGACAGAATTAACACAGGGTAGGAGGGACAGAATGTAACACAGGGTAGGAGGATGGACAGAATGTAACACAGGGTAGGAGGGACAGAATGTAACACAGGGTAGGAGGGACAGAATGTAACACAGGGTAGGAGGAGGGACAGAATATAACACAGGGTAGGAGGGACAGAATGTAACACAGGGTAGGAGGGACAGAATGTAACACAGGGTAGGAGGAGGGACAGAATATAACACAGGGTAGGAGGGACAGAATGTAACACAGGGTAGGAGGAGAGACAGAATGTAACACAGGGTAGGAGGATGGACAGAATGTAACACAGGGTAGGAGGGACAGAATGTAACACAGGGTAGGAGGATGGACAGAATGTAACACAGGGTAGGAGGAGGGACAGAATTAACACAGGGTAGGAGGGACAGAATGTAACACAGGGTAGGAGGATGGACAGAATGTAACACAGGGTAGGAGGGACAGAATGTAACACAGGGTAGGAGGATGGACAGAATGTAACACAGGGTAGGAGGGACAGAATGTAACACAGGGTAGGAGGATGGACAGAATGTAACACAGGGTAGGAGGGACAGAATGTAACACAGGGTAGGAGGAGGGACAGAATGTAACACAGGGTAGGAGGGACAGAATGTAACACAGGGTAGGAGGAGACAGAATGTAACACAGGGTAGGAGGGACAGAATGTAACACAGGGTAGGAGGAGGGACAGAATGTAACACAGGGTAGGAGGGACAGAATGTCGTGAGCTCCTACATGGTTGAAAATAAAACACTTAATCAAATCCGTAATACTGATTCCGGGGCACAGGGTTGAGAGAGGAGGAAGAGATTGAGATATGTTAAGTGAGACAGGAAGAAACAGAGAACAAGCAAATGAGAGAGGGGCGGGGTGAATGAAAGAGGTAGGGGACAGAACTATTTTAAAGCCTACAAAGTTGAATAGAATCTGCGTAATGTAAACTGTGTAATAGTGATTTGTGGGCAGTGGCAACAAAGACAGGTGTGTCCTGGGAAAGACCATTGTGTTAGAGATGGAACTAGTGAAATCCAAGAATGATGACACACAACATAAAAGACGTTGATGACCCAAGTTGTTGTGTTGGGTTACAAAACTCCGACGTGATGTCAAATCTGCTTGACGATCTTCCCGAAAAAAACCTGGCAACGATAGCAGTGCATATATATAAAGGTGAAGCTCATTACTGTGCAGATAGACAACATATTTATTTGAAGGCGTACGTCATTGCTGATGCTTTATCTAGATGAGGTTCGGCTGACAGAAATGACAAGCGTTGAGCGATGAGACAATCGTAAGGTGTACTTATTGCATATTTCCGAATGGAATTTGTCATTGTTGGGCTTGTACTGGTGATTAAGTGAAGTACATGTCGAGAAGGAACTTTCATTGTGCTCCATTTTCTTTCTTCAGGGTGTCATGAGACAGTTACTGATGCGAAGGAAGAATGCTGTGGGAACAATTGAGATATAAATATGCATGTTCTTGGGTGGTTTTGTCTACCAGACGTAGACACTAGCTTATGGTGCCTGTTGAGGGCTCCTCGTGTCATCTATCACATGATTAGGGGTGTCATAATTCACTGCCCAATTGACACATCACAATAGCCGATGCGACAATGCAGTGTCATCAATAGTAAAACAGACATTTTATCAATAGTAAAATGAATTATCGATAGTTATCGTTGATACTAAAATATTTCTTCTGTTGTTCCTTTTTTATTAAATTTCTGGCACAAAGTAATTGTCTTTGCAAACAAAAGGAATTGTTTTAATGAGACAAGAGTCTTTTGGGGATCTCGCTTGCCACTCTATTTCCATCAGGTTTGGTTTTGATTTGTTACCACAGCTGTTTTCCATGTTATTCTGTCAGTCTTTCGTCTCCATTCTTCACTACTCGTCTACTGGAATCAACGATAGCTGGCAAATGACATCAGCAAAACAATTTGAGTCTCTCGATGTTATTTGTAAAGAGGTTTTTCCAACTTTATTTTGAAATTGACATTGACAGTAGAATCAACTGTCAAGCCTACTTGCGGCATCATCCATCAATTATAAAACTGTGTTACTTTCCTGACAACATGCCGTCAGATGATATCACCACTACAATATCACCAGAACAGTTTGAAAATATGTGCCACCGGTTGACTGCTAATAACTTCAGTTATCCATTATTGCAACAGCAACAAATAGTTTAACATGGTTTAGCTGCTAGTGTTTAGTCAAATGGATGAATGAAGTGTCTATGGGCACAACTGTTTGTTCTTCATGCAACGGCAGTGGCTGTAGGTGTAGTGATGCAGGGTTAGTATTGCACTGGTGTTAGTATTCGTAGGTGAGGCTGGTGAGCCAGCTCCACTCCAGGTCTGATGAGATGCTGTCTCACATCCCTTCTGAATATTATAGATGGGCTGAATTCTACCTGCAGTAAGAAGGATTACTTGGTGGATATTTCAGTTACTGGTGTGATACCATGGTAACTGTGACAGCCACTCGTCATCAAAGGAACAAATGAAAAGGTTCCACCACCTCTACACTTTCTCTGCTTTGTAGCAGAGGGAACAGGTAAAACATTATAACAACCCAACTGGCTGGAAATCTAAGAGGTGGGGGGGGGGATCAGTGCAATGGAGGGTCCACCCAATGGAGGGAGGTCAAAGATGAGGTCACAGAGATGGAGGGAGGTCAATGATGAGGTCAGAGGTGGAAGGAGGTCAAAGGAGGTTAAACTGAAGAAGGCCGGTCACGGGGGACGCCAAAGATGGGAAAGAGGCCAAAAAATTGAATTCAAGGTCAAAGATATGGAGGAAGCCAAAGAGATGGGGAAGTCATACGGGCGGCGAACAAGACGGAGAGGTCAAATGGAGGTTGTCTGAGATGAAGGATGTCTGAGATGAAGGATGAGGGAATTTTTAGATCCTTTATCAACCAGGTGTGACTAGATGTCTAACATGGCTGTCTAACATGGTTACAACAAGTATAAAGCTGTTGGACATCCAGTCTATCATATTTCTTGTTGAATTTCTGGCCCAGAGAATTAGTCTTTGTGACAAAATCAATGTTCAAAATTGTGTTCAACAAGAACAAGGCAAGGATGATGTTGCAGATACATGCCAAAGATGGGAAAGAGGCCAAAAAATTGAATTCAAGGTCAAAGATATGGAGGAAGCCAAAGAGATGGGGAAGTCATACGGGCGGCGAACAAGACGGAGAGGTCAAATGGAGGTTGTCTGAGATGAAGGATGTCTGAGATGAAGGATGAGGGAATTTTTAGATCCTTTATCAACCAGGTGTGACTAGATGTCTAACATGGCTGTCTAACATGGTTACAACAAGTATAAAGCTGTTGGACATCCAGTCTATCATATTTCTTGTTGAATTTCTGGCCCAGAGAATTAGTCTTTGTGACAAAATCAATGTTCAAAATTGTGTTCAACAAGAACAAGGCAAGGATGATGTTGCAGATACATGCTATGGGGATAACAAGCACACGTAACGGTCAATGCAAAGCTTGATCAAAGTTATACTTATAATTACAACTGTGACATCAGTAAATGGACCTGTCATTAGGTGATTCTAAAATAGTAACCGTTGGTACTGCATGTCATATGTAAAAGGTGGAATTAGCTGTGCAATGTGCTCGTGGTACCACATCGACCAGTCAAGAGATGTTTGATTTGGACGGATCTAAATAAATCTCGCCTTCAAGGAGGCTCGCAGTGTGGTTGCCTGCGCTACCATCTAGAGCGAGATATTCGCCCACGTTGCTGTCTGTCTCAGACGGCTGCCTCCTGTGGCGAACTGTCTAACTGCAATCACCTGACTCCGGCAGTCTGCGTAGGCACTGACTTCTTACAAACGGCTAAATTTCACAGAAATTAACATAAATTAGACAGCAGCTACTCGACAAATTGAGAAAATACCAAGCAAATTTCGAACAGGACTTTTTAAGGATGCACTAGTGCCAAACGAGTACGGGGCATAGATCGCATTACCCACTACAAGGTCAACGGGGTCATCGCAACACAGCAAGTATTTGAATTTATTTTCATTGCCGAAATTTGAGTCCCTGGTCCTAGAGAATAAACGCATTAAATGTCGTACTGCCTCCCAAATCTCAATGACTGCAGTGTAAATTGAAACGTTTTCCAAACTTGCGAATCACCGTTGCTGCTTTGTTGCACCTGAGAGCCTGAGGCAAAGCGTTCCATGGCAGAGTCGGGACAATGACCTCGAAAGGTCGGCGGCCCCTCCAGACACGCTGAATGCGCTGGCCGCCATTGGACCAACAGACTGCGCAGAATGAGGGGGACAATGCGAGCGTTTCACATTACATCACCCGACGGGTCTCCCCAACATTCCTTGCCAAAGCTGCCACAAGGCCAACACATTATTGATGGAAATTTATCCTGACAAATGCTGTGTGAATTTCACAAGCTGATCTTCTGTTTCAGCGTTACAAGCAGCGATGGCAGCAGGTCACAACACCGCGTCACGTATGACGTCAGGCGGGGAAAATCCCCACAAATGGGTTCGGGAATTTCTTCGTAGTGACAGAGTGAACATTTGAACCTTTAGCCTCAAATGAACAAGTAACTTTAGCTCCTACGACACAAAGCTGTTTCACGTTGGAATCCTAATGAGAATTTTATTCTATTTGCTAAACCGCCCTTGGACGATATGCAAAAGAGGGAATTCCACAGCACATAAACTTGAAAGATGTCCATTCCTGATATTGTAAATCTGCAGATGGGGTGCACAGATGAACAGAAATGTACAAAAATTCAATAAGAGCACACAGTAGATCCAACCTATCCTACTACAGGAACAAATGTGACAAAATGCAAGAACATTATTTTGATCACTGACAGTTCATTGGTTGTGTGTGATGTGTGTGTTTGGATACAAGGTGATGTTCTACTCACCAGTGTTTGGATACAAGGTGATGCTGTACTCACCGGTGTGCTCGATCGGCAGCACATCACCTGGAGACGTATCTCCAGTGTGACTCGAACCCTGCGAGAAACAAAACAAAACATGCTTGTTAACAAGGCAGAGCCAGGCAAATGACACAGTTGGAGACTAACAATTGACTCCATTCATCACAAACCCATCATTTTAAATAACACATAAATGAAAAACCTATTAATTATGCTATGGGATTGCTGTCCGTATTAATAAAACAAGTTATTTACAATCGTCACGGTCATTATGTCACTCATCGTTGAAGCCTTCGCTGACGCATCTTTTTCGCCTCCTAGGTGCTAAATTTAAATAATTGAATAGATATTTATATCTACATCAACTGTCTGACTGAAGCACTTTAACCTATATTAACCATGCACATTACATAAGACACGTGTACGACAAATTCAAATTAATTTTTGCATCTTGTAGACACCACATGGGATAGACAGATGACGAGCCAATGCTTTCATGACGGTTGAAAAAAAAAACGTGTCAAGTACCATCTTAGCTTGACATGTGATACCCAAACATTGTTTTTATCGAATCTCAGGATTTTGCTGTTCGCAAAATGTCCCGAAAAAGTGGGCAGCGCTGCGATAATAATGGTCATTGAGAAATCTACAAGAGCAACCTGATCAAAAGGATCCCACCAGTGCTGCCACTGCATGCTTGAGCGAGACGCGAATGCGGTTTGTTTTCGCCAAACCACGTCAGCGACTGGGCACTGACACGGCTGCACCGAGGCGGTCGCCTGAATGCGTGTCCATGCAACATCAAAAACATACAGTTGGCCATTATTATCCCGCTGTCAACGCGGAAAAAACATCGCGTTGGTTGACAAGATGGCAGTGGTTTGTTCTCCGCCGCCAGCCGGCCACGTGCCACGGGATTCCCTCGATGTGACGTCAACACAGCCATACCACAGCAACACTCAACTACACGTGTGATTTAGTTCCGTGTTTACCAGGGAAGGTATTAATTCACCGCCAGTATCAGCAGCATAATAATCCATAGAAGGGCGCGACAGACGCAGACACAAAAAGGGTTGGACTCTTGATAAGCCAGTGGGCTTCCTCGTCCACCTGTCATCTGAGTTAACTCTGGGTGGCCATCTGATTAAATCTTGTTGTTAAATACTGATCACCAGAGGGCACCACAGTACACTGTGGCAACACATGGATACTGAATGAAGCCCTGAAAGGCAGACAAGTGGGGTCTTATACCTGGGCTGTCAACTCATTCGTCTCAGGCAATGTGATGGAGACAGACTGGTGGATGGATATATAGACCTCAGAACAAGGGATACATATTAGACTTGAAAGTATTTATATACTAGACAACTATAGATGCCAGAGTAATATATACCATTGAACTGACAGTTGAAAGGGATTGACTGTCAGGTAGACAGGGAATGCAGGAGCCTGGGATGGAAGAAGAATAAGTACAGAAGCCACCACAACTACAGATGTGGCTGGTGACAGAAGCCACCACAACTACAGATGTGGCTGGTGACAGAAGCCACCACAACTACAGATGTGGCTGGTGACAGAAGCCACCACAACTACAGATGTGGCTGGTGACAGAAGCCACCACAACTACAGATGTGGCTGGTGAGTCCCAATGGCAAGAACGTGTTGCAGAATCAACCAATGTGACATGCTTGCTCCGTGGCCCCAGGGCTGTATGGCCTCACAGGACAGCTTGGGAGATACAAGTCTTACCTAAATAGTCATCTAAATCCCCAGGTCTGGTGTTACATAACACCTCATTTGCTGAGTGCACAGAGATGCATGCACTGCCGGTGCGATTGTTCTCACCTAATGTATGTCAAAATCATGATTTTTATGCAATATGACCACATTTGTCATCGTTCAGGGGATTTTGGCCCCTCCCCCGGCCTTCAGACAAACGTTCACTATTAACGAGTGCACTATCATTTATAACATTACGTGTACTGTGCCCGCATAAAAAAGTATTGCTATGATGCAGTCATTCTAGAAGAAAAATGCAGTTTCATAAGATATTCACATAATTAATAGGCAATGATCAGTCTGGAAAGGAGGTTTTTAAGTCAGTAAACACGTTCAATGCACTGGAGACAGTCCCGGCCATAGGCATGTTGCGACCATTGTGTTTGTTTGACGATGCAAGAAAAACAAGGATGACAGCTGAACTACTTAGTTGATTGATAGACAGACAACACTATGGCAAATACGTTATCATTTTACAGACATCATCATTTAGCACAAGTTTTTTGTAAGCGTAACAAAAAAGAAAACAGTTCTCATGCTACGCGTGATCTATAGCAACGTTTTGACATTCTCGACGACGGTTTCATTAAATAAGACTCAGAAGTGAGGGGAAGCGTCAGCAGACAGACAGTGAGCCACGTCAGACTGGCGGTTACTTCCTGCCTCGTGAACTCCCACACCTCCACTCATTGTCTCACGCACAACTCATACGACTCAGTCTGGTTCGTCACTGAGCAATCTCTACTCATGCAGCCTTGCTCATCACTGAGCACTCACTGAGGAGTCTACACTCACTGAACCTGGTTGTCACTGAGGAGTCTATACTCACTGAACCTGATTGTCACTGAGCACTCACAGGAGTCTATACTCACTGAACCTGGTTGTCACTGAGCACTCACTGAGGAGTCTATACTCACTGAACCTGATTGTCACTGAGGAGTCTACACTCACTGAACCTGATTGTCACTGAGCACTCACTGAGGAGTCTATACTCACTGAACCTGGTTGTCACTGAGCACTCACTGAGGAGTCTATACTCACTGAACCTGGTTGTCACTGAGAACTCACTGAGGAGTCTATACTCACTGAACCCGGTTGTCACTGAGCACTCACTGAGGAGTCTACACTCACTGAACCTGGTTGTCACTGAGCATTCACTGAGGAGTCTATACTCACTGAACCCGGTTGTCACCGAGCACTCACTGAGGAGTCTATACTCACTGAACCTGGTTGTCACTGAGCACTCACTGAGGAGTCTACACTCACTGAACCTGATTGTCACTGAGCACTCACTGAAGAGTCTATACTCTCTGAACCCTGATTGTCACTGAGCACTCACTGAGGAGTCTATACTCACTGAACCTGATTGTCACTGAGCACTCACTGAGGAGTGTATACTCACTGAACCTGATTGTCACTGAGCACTCACTGAGGAGTCTATACTCACTGAACCTGGTTGTCACTGAGGAGTCTATACTCTCTGAACCCTGATTGTCACTGAGCACTCACTGAGGAGTCTATACTCACTGAACCCGGTTGTCACTGAGCACTCACTGAGGAGTTTACTCAGTAGGATGTTATAGATCATTTAGTACAAAGGCTAACCAGGATTGTTACAAAATCAGATGAGTCGGGTGAGAAGTGATGTTACACACAGAGAGTTGAGTGATGAGCACTGATGTTACAAACAGATGAGTTGACTGACCAGTGGCTGAACTGTGTGAACAAGATAAGACCTAGAGTCCTTCACTGACTCATGCAATAACACAGCCAGCAAAGACTGTTCATACATATATACATACACTTGTGTATATAAAAATCAGAAATCATTACAAGTAATATATACACAATTGTAAGTGACACTACGTTAAACAACGAGCACTTTACCCATAATTTACGCTGACGTTATAAAAAGAGATAAGCATGTGATATATATACTCCACCAGCCATGTTTGCAGCTTGCATATAATTTAGATGATAAAAGTGAAATTTCCGTCCATTCATCCCTAGATGTTGAGGTTTCCAAGAAGCCACAGTGGGTGGACTGATTGACACTGGCGATGCGTTTTATTACATCATGGCGGACCCAAAAATACTACGCATTCAACATATTTATGCCACTGAGTCTAAACGAATGTGACAGTCGAGTCCTAACACCAAGTGAACTCACCCAGGAGACGACAATGAGTGAGGCATCTCAAACTTCATTTAAGGTTTCAAAATGATCAATGGAGTCAATGATCTTTGATTACATAATACAGGGATGGTCTTGAGATGAGAGACAGCAGTGCACGGGTGACCTGGATCCTGGGTTGACAGCAGGATGCAGTCATTGTGGGTGTCAACAACGATGTCAAAGTAATGCAACAAACTCACAGTGAGGCAACTTTACAGTCTGCTCATTTTCTTGACAATCCTGACTTTGCAACCGATGCAGACTAATCACAGTGACTCAGTGTAACACTTCATTTAGAACTACTTATTTTAGGTGACCATTTCATTTTGAATGCGTCTGCAGACATTCGTGATTTCATGAATACATTCTTTGATTGGAAAGTGCATTCATTCTGCTCCCAGAAGGTGGACTTTTATGGATCTATCTGCTTATAATTAGACCCTTATTAGGTGACATTAATATTGTAAATACTTTATACTGATGGGTTTTATTTTGTTTATATTGTACATATTTTTATATCAAATTCATGTATCTATACATAGGTTAATCAATGACAGCTTTTGATCTACAGTTATTTACATGTCTGTCCTGAATGACCCCAGCCCCCTCACCAACTGTAGTACAACTGATGTGGTCGCAGGCTCTTGAGGCAATGCTATAAGAGAATATATTAAGACCTACTATTTGAGACTTGAGATTGAGGACAAAGTACAAGTGTGTGTGTGTGTGTGTGTGTGGTAGTGCGATCGCTGCACGCAATGACACAGCCTGCAACCGTCGGTCACATCACAAACAGACGCGACACATCACATCTATTTCTTACGTCACCTTATAAAACACTCGCGTCATAACTTCCCTTTGCTCAATGACATGTCAGTTAATTAAACAACTAGTGAAGCACTCGCTAATCAAGAATGCTGGTTTTCACGACATCAACACATTGACACTTGGCAAACGTTGGTCTTGTCCACCACATGAACCCAGTGAATGACACGACACACCCAAGGACTTGTATACTTCCTATTATTTCTACAAGCTATGTAACACTTCAAGGAGTTGAAGGATACTTAATTAGATTCCCTTGAGTGCAGCGGATTATACCCTTCGATTATTTGTACAACGCTGGTTGCTAACATTTCAGAATAAAACTTTCGTTCAACCGTAAAAACATCTGTGACGTCGAGGTCTGCGAAGTCAACGTAGTGATTTTATATCTGGTTTTTTTGGTTTAATGACTATAAGCATCACAAGGAAGTAAGCGCGATCTGTCACACTATGTAATAATCTTGTCAAAACCGCTTTTCATTTCACCCATCAGCTACTGGTGTTTACAGCGCGTAAATTGAATGGCATTCCTCTCGTTATCATTCAGGTCATCGCTTTACGTCGTGCAAACTTCATAACTTCTCGAGAAAGAAATACAGAAACGTTTCATCAGATGGATCTCTATCTGTGTGCACCGACAGGGATGTAGTGCGAGATAACTTTGAGCAAAAGGTATCAGTACGGAACCACAACATACAGACACTGACACCTGGCTCGACACGTTGTAAAGATGACAACACACCCTCGTAGATAACACACAACTTAACGACTATTGTGAACACGTTAAGTTTGTACAACATGAAAACATTCAAATCTAGTGATTGGCACTTAATTACATCAATTACATTAATGGCACACTGTTACATCAATGGCACACTTACAGCCCATAATTCTAAGCCATGAATATGAATGCATGCCATCTGGGTATGTTTTGGTGTATCAGTCAGGCAAGACAGCTGAATGCCTTTAACAAGACACAACAAAGGCACATCCACAGCAAAAAAACAGACACAAGCTTATCGGAAGTTGGTCCATGTTCATCTATGTCCGACCAGCCTTCATGACATTTATCAATTAGACATATTCACTGGGATAGCACATCTACGATTGACAAATTATTCGTAATTACATTAATTTGTTACTCAAGATAAAGACATTATTTGTTCTGGTTGTTATTGTTGTGTGGACAAAGCAAATACAAACACAAATGTCATACAGATGTTCATGGAAGAGACTAGGAGATGTCATACAGATGTTCATGGAAGAGACTAGATGTCATACAGATGTTCATGGAAGAGACTAGGAGATGCCATACAGATGTTCATGGAAGAGACTAGGAGATGCCATACAGATGTTCATGGAAGAGACTAGGAGATGCCATACAGATGTTCACGGAAGAGACTAGGAGATGCCATACAGATGTTCACGGACGAGACAAGTAGATGCCATACAGATGTTCATGGAAGAGACTGGGACATGTCATACAGATATTCATGGAAGAGACTGGGACATGCCATACAGATGTTCATGGAAGAGACTGGGACATTTAACACAGATAGATGCCCATGGAAGAGACTGTGGTGTGCCACACAGATGCCCATGGATGAGACTGGGATGTGCCACACAGATGCCCATGGATGAGACTGTGATGTGCCACACAGATGCCCATGGAAGAGACTGGGATGTGCCACACAGATGCCCATGGAAGAGACTGGGATGTGCCACACAGATGCCCATGGAAGAGACTGGGATGTGCCACACAGATGTCCATGGAAGGCTGACAGACATGTGTGGCTATGCATGGTCACATCCATCTCTGTCGAGACCACCCCATCTCTCAGAGAAGATGCGACTACTGTCATACAACTGACGTAATCAATCACTTCCAGTCGCTGCGATCCACCAAGACGCAACACTTTCTGCATTCACACTTTTTATGGCATTTTAGAAGTGCTCGTTTCATTTGGCGCATTTTCACGATTTTTTATATGTCGAAACAATTTCATGCACATTAACCGAATCCACTTTCATACATCTTTATTGAGAATATTGAGTGTTTGAAGAGGACGGGTTCACCTGAACCTTCGAGTACATCATGTTTATTTACACAGTTAGTGGACTCTTTAACATGAGACTTTGTAACATTCTGCTGTTGTCATAAACACTGGTTTTTACCACGAGGGCATGTGTGTGCCAGTTCACTTGACTCGCAAGTGTGTCAACAGTCTTTCTTACACATGCTAACCACAAACACTGAGCACATCTTAGAAGTGTAATAAATGGCACCTGCACCCCGCCCAAGTAATGTCTTTGTACAGGTAGGGGCGAGATGGTAACAGATCTGCACATAGGGAACCTATACACAGCTGTTGTTGCTAAATGGTTGCGGTGTGCCGACGCTACAAAGAATTCATAAGGCTGAGAAAACATGCTGCATAAGCCTTACGTTCGTCAAACATCACACGCTTCTATAGAGCTCTGTGTCTGTTGCCCTGGTTACCAACTAAACCACCACGCGTTGACCAAGATGTTTATTCACCGTTAATAACTAGGTCCTGTTACCTCCACACAACACACAATTATATGCCGTTTTTAATTCTTGGTATTCCAGAACGGCAAACCTTTGACTGAGTTTATACAAAGCCTGCTATTCTTACGTAACTCACAATGTCCCATCAAGTCATCCTAGAGCAACCGCCACAGATGACACAGAACACAGCATCAGTGGTAACACATCCTGGCTAGGCCCAACATCATGACTTTGTGTTCTACCCTAATGTGTACCCTGCACAATGCACTGAGGATCATTTAAAACTCTACATCGTCTACATTACACTGGAAGCTGAGGATCACCCATAATATAGGCCACTTCATTTGCAGTTAATTCACATGTACTCATAGCTTTATGTAGAGACCCGTCCACCCGTCATTTGGATGGGTAAAAACGAATTGGACAGGTAGAAATATGAAATATGGGTGGAGGGTAACAAAATGAAGGAGCAAAAAAGGTCTTCCAAAACCACAGATATTGTTAGTTATGCCTTGAAAGTGAGTGAAAATGGTGTCACATGAGTGTTTGTAGTCCATTTCAGGTCAACATTTCAAAGTTAACATCCATGTGTCTACCAAAACATGTGTGATGTAACTGGCAATAATTGTATCCTGCATAAAGCCCTGCATGTACTCTATGCTACATTGCAGAGATGTGGATCACCTATAGCTATGTACAAGAATGATCGAGGATCGACGTTCACCAATAACTTGATGTACTACCACGTAGGATCACTGATGGGTCTGAGGACAGCTGATAACTTCAACTCTGACCTGAACCAGACAGCACTATGGGTCCTTCACAACCATAGCCAGGGTTGTGTGTCATCAGAAATGTGATTTACCCCTCTGCCGGCCTGGATCCCTCACAAGCATAGGTGATTGCCAAACAGTGACAACTTCCTGCTGTTAGATCACTGACTCACCACACAGACAGGTCCTGGCTGGCTGTGGGGGCAGCCGTCATACAGCAGTATTTATTGTTTGGGGTACGAGGTAACAGAAACACACAGACCCACAGGCCACAAGCCATTCTTAGGCACCTCGCAGTTCGTCTGTGCAGCACTTCTGGCGACACACAGACATCTGTCATGTGGATCAATCCACAATGGATCAGTGCTGTTGCAACATTTGGCTTTCATTAAGCTCCTTGCAGCAGACATCTGTGCACACACTGACGCCCACCTGCCTGGCTCCTCAAGACAACACTACCCCCTCCAGCACCCAGCACCACCCCACAGCACTTGCAACACAGTGCAACATGCTGCACCACACAACAGTACACTGCACCACAACACCACAACACCACAACACCCAACAACCTCAACACACCGCAACACAGCTCCAAAAACATTCCACAGCACCTCACAAGAACCAAAAACATACCACAATACCCAACAACACACCACATTGACAACACTACACATATTAAACCACACTGACAACACTACATATCTTAAACCATGCTGCCAACACTACACATCTTAAACCACATTGACAACAATACACATATTAAACCACACCGACAACACTACACATCTTAAACCACACTGACAACACTACACATCATACACCACACTGACAACACTACACATATTAAACCACATTGACAACACTATACATCTTAAACCACACTGACAACACTACACACCTTAAACCACACTGACAACACTATACATCATACACCACACCGACAACACTACACATCATAAACAACACTGACAACACTACACATCTTAAACCACACTGACAACACTACATATCATACACCACACTGACAACACTACACATATTAAACCACACTGACAACACTACATATCATACACCACACCGACAACACTACACATCTTAAACCACACCGACAACACTACACATCATACACCACACTGACAACACTACACATATTAAACCACATTGACAACACTATACATCTTAAACCACACTGACAACACTACACACCTTAAACCACACTGACAACACTACACATCATACACCACACTGACAACACTACACATATTAAACCACATTGACAACACTATACATCTTAAACCACACTGACAACACTACACACCTTAAACCACACCGACAACACTACACATCATAAACAACACTATACATCTTAAACCACACTGACAACACTACATATCATACACCACACTGACAACACTACACATCATATACCACACTGACAACACTACACATCTTAAACCACACTGGCAACTCTACACACCTGAAATCACACTGACAACACTACACACCTTATACCACACTGTCAACACTATACATAATACACCACCAGACAATACAGCAACACACAAGCCACAAATACCCCACATACCCAGTAACTTCCAAAAACACCATGACCCATCGGTATTTATTGCTCATCCCATCCCCCCCTTCCACACACACACACAGCACCCTCCAACCAGAGTACACAGTGCACAGTCAATGTTATGTCATCAGCCCTGCCCTTGCCGTAATCCACCCTGGTCTGGACCTGATTGTGCAGATTTCCTCCAAAAGATCACCACTTACAAGGCAATGTACAAACAACCAGCCCATTTGCCATTTTGATAAACTTATTAAACAGTTTTGTCACAGCAATTTACCATGTTGGGGCATGGCCATTTACTAACCATAAGTCAGTTCAATTAGTCTTTCACTCAGTTTCACTGCACAAACTAAGCACGGAGCACCAGCCACTCGTGCACTAACTGCACCAGACGAGACAAAACTGTGACAGTTAAAGCACAATAGTTCCATCAAGACACTAGTTTTGTTTTGGCTGCGTATCTCCACAACCCCTCATTGCCGAGACAACCGTCCCTCATGGGGCACATAAAGACCGTGGAATGCAGGTGGCAATCGGGGTGCAGGGAAGGGTGGCAATCAGAAACGGCGGGAATCAAAAAGCGGCTGTGAGATGTGACGTGGCAGTGAATACCTGACTTGGGGCAGAGACGAGGCCACAACGGCCGACTGTGGCACAGACTCTAATGGCTGCGAGTATGCCAGGCCTGTGATAGATGATACAACGCCAGTCAGCTAGGTTTACATCATACGCGCGCAACACAAAGTGCACATGGTTGCATAAAAAACCCGGCCGACCTGATTATACCCCTTTCTACAAGCGTCTAGTGGTCGCAGACCTGCACACACACACTCACACTTCTGCACCCTCACAGCGTTCACTCACTTCAACCCTCTCTGAGCCTGCGATAATTGAACGCAGACTTTGTCTCATGCGACGTCTGCACCCCCTCACACATTGGGCCCAATTGCACCCCCCTTTACGGCCCAAGTTGCCCAACCACAGCTGTATTCTCGCACAATTCTGCGCATACACACCATACTTCTGTGGTTTTGTGGTAACACAACGGTTGGTACACTTTCCCCGGCTTTGCATCTGATAATATGTGACTTTTTACGGGTCAAACAGATGTCTACACCCTGTTTTGTGTCTGAGCTAGAGGTTGTTAATGACAGCTGGAGAATGGTTCATCTATAGCCAAAGTTAGCCATTCCGATTGGTTTAGGACAGACACAAATGGCCAAGCCATGTTAACTGTTCTAATTTCAGACGTTATTATTCACAGTTATGCTGACAGTATCATTACATCATTATACTTCTTTTGTATAGGCTTGGGCAAGGATTTTTCACTGAAATTAACCATATTTCTGCTTAACTTACACATAGAAGTATTAATCTTTGTGGAATAAAAATTATATGCCTAGAAACGTCACTATGTTTTCTCTTTACACGCCAAAACATTTCGTTCTTGTTACTTACATATAACACGTTCAGTAGCATTTCAAAAAGATACACACCTGAACAAAAATCTTCCTATGGCGACACGCTGCCTGTTCTAAGATGCTATGTTATTACGCTAGCGCGAGCGCCTCATGGTGCGTACAATCAGGGTGAAAATTTTAGATAAAATATGCTTTGTTCTCAAACGTTATGTTGTGTCAATTTCTTTCTGAATAAAGTTTATTTTTAAAATAAATTATTACCCTACTGATTGGTGATACACTCTATGCTGAACTAATAAGAAATCGTCTGCTAAAATGCAAGTAAACATGACCACTTATGTCACAGTCATATTTCATTAACAACGTCGCAGTTCCACATCAGATTGCGTAGTGTGTAATACTATTCGATCCAGTGTGAAATTTGCTACCCAGTACATATAATTTTATGAATTTGACATTTTATTTGTGGGCATGCGTGCCTTTGAAATTTGATGTTACTTTCCTCCAAGTCGCAACACTTCGGTAGATCACTGCACATGTTATTAGGTAAGTCTCTAATGTATTCCATGCGTTGTTGTATTCCATGCGTATGTCAGCTATTTCTAAACATCACGGCACATAACGGCTAGCAATTGTCGCATGGGTAAAGTATTGCATTTTATTGATCATTTATAGTGAATAATTCCTGTATTTGCTTGTTGCTAAATTTAAGAGTTTGCCCTTGCAACGAAATAGGCTGACCTAGATATCAGCATTGCAATGGGTGCACGGACTAGTTGATCTTTCTGTGAGGGGTGTCAAGGTAGCTGTAGAGCTTTGCCGTTTACGATCTTTATGAACTTATTTTCATGGCGTGGTGTTTTTATTCCTATCATAGACATACTTATTACAACTGTATTAACCATACAACAGTAAATAATACAAAATTCATCAAAATGCGCCACACTTTCTGCTAGACCATTGTACACTGCTGCAATGTCTGTGCCGTTGCGATAAAGTTGACTTTCTACTTGCTTTTGCACAACACATGGATTTACGATGCTTTGGAAATAATATACAATAATTTTATTCAAGCAAAGACAATAAATAATCACTCTTGGTGGTAAATTGTGTAGCCAGGATCGATGTAATTCTGTGACATTTTAGTTTTGACATAGGTGACTTATTATGTTCTGATGCTGAACGGCGAAGTTATTATTGAAAGACAACCGCGATGGAAATGCTTATTTTTACATGCGTTTTAGCAGGCTTTTTGTTATTAATTCAGCGTAGTGTGTATCCCTAATCGGTAGAGCAATGATGTATCTTCAAAATAAACTTTATTCTGATTATATTGGTTAAACATTGATATTTGGCATGTAAAGAGACAACATAATGACATTTTGTCATATAATTTTTTTTCAGAAAAGTTAATTCTTATATGTGTAAGCCATGCAGATATATGGTTAATTTGAGTGAACAATCCTCGCCCAAATCTAATTTATATACAACTCTGGATATAATTATTAGACTGATAGATAACGAAGGTGGCATCTACCCCAATACATGAGTAAGCCATGATTTATTAATCACTTGTTGTCATATGTGTGGGAATAAATAGTATTTGTATTTATTAACAGTCCTCGTAAGTGTGAAGTTGTGAGCTTTTTCCCTGAGGTAAGGTAATCGGGAAAAATAAATAAAAAGGCATATACAATACAAACAAAATGACATACCTAAATGAAACTTGTTTTAATTTCCAAATCTTAAGCTTATCTTCCACACGTTTATATTTTTATTGCTTTTAGTTAGGTTTTTCTATTTTGTGCTTGTCTTGTGTCTAGTGCTAATTTGCAAAAATAACACATTTCTATATTTTCAAGATGAAATATTTCTGGAAGTGTCATTCATGTCTGTGTAAAAAGTGGTGTACTTGTAGCACGTGTTGTTGTCCTTGGACACAGATAACATTATTTTTAGCTATTAGTTAACAAGTTGTGTTAAGTCAAAAATGGCAATTTATAATATATTATTTGCCATAGCCTATTTTGTAAATAAAAGTATTTAACATATTGTTTCGTTATTTTAAGCACAATTAGAAGCAACAAATAACATGGGCCTACCTTTTCAAAATTGCCTATATTTCCGTATTTGTCCACATTGTCCTACTTGCCCACCTTTTCTTACTTGTGAACCTTTTCCTACTTATGAACCTTTTCTTACTTATGAACCTTTTCTTACTTATGAACCTTTTCTTACTTGTGAACCTTTTCCTACTTATGAACCTTTTCCTACTTGTGAACCTTTTCCTACTTGTGAACCTTTTCCTACTTGTGAACCTTTTCCTACTTATGAACCTTTTCCTACTTATGAACCTTTTCCCAATTAGCTCATATTTCTCTATTTGGCCAACTTTTCTTACTTGCCTGTCTTTCCATATTTTCCCACTTGTTCCTACTGGTTGATGTGTGTGTATTGGTTGTAGACTGGTGGCTGTGTGTGTATTGGTTGTAGACTGGTGGCTGTGTGTGTATTGGTTGTAGACTGGCGGCTGTGTGTGTGTTGGTTGTAGACTGGTGGCTGTGTGTGTATTGGTTGTAGACTGGTGGCTGTGTGTGTGTATTGGAGACTTGAGTGTTGTGGTTTATGTATTTAACCGTACACAGGCTGTGCTGCACTTTGCTGTCAGTCTCATGGATTAATCATTTAAAGGCTTAATTCAGCCTTTGACTTGTCTCATTTCAAAAACAGTTCAAGGACAAGCAGATTCTACCTACTGACTATGTGCACTAGCTAGCCCATGCCACCTAGTGCACATTTTATTTAGTTTTAAATTAGATAAGACTTAGTTTATTATAATGCGAACAATTGATTTCGTTGTCATCTGGGTGACTGCGTAAGAACAGTGTTGGAAGCATCACCAGATCCAGTCAAATACATGTTTCCCAGCTGTACACTTTTACATTTCTAAAGAGTGAGCTGACTGTCCCTAATGTTAAACTATACATTTACCACAACTTTAAACTCAGTAAAACTGAATAGCAATGGATGATTTGTTGGAATCTCTAAAGAACATTTATTGTTCAAAACATGTCTTTATTTTAGCTCTAAAGACTGATGGATAAAATAAACTGACTAGACCCTGGCCTTAGTCTATTTACTAAAACTTACAGGAAACACAACCAGCTATTAATTCAACCTATTGCTACTTTAAAACATATTCACAATCAACCACATATAACAACAATTGGATAAAAGTATTAATCTGACTTTTAATGTTGATCAACATGAATTCCGTGCATGCAGTTGTTAGGTACAACCCAATATAATGTCTCTAATGTTCTTTCCCTTGATCATTGCTTGATTAGGCAGGTTAATGACTCATAGGCTCTTGATTAATTAATTCCACATTAAGGTAATTATGTGTCTAATTATCCTGAGCTGAATTAAGTGCATGGGCCCCTGTCTTAGACCTAGTCGTGGGTCACATTGAACAATTACATAAAATGATCACATGACGCATATTAATATACAATAAGCTTCTCCTCTTTGCAAATTCATATTCTTTGCATGTATGTTTTGTTTTAATTGTAATCTGACCAGACCTTTATGCAGAATAACATTTTGTCAATCCAAATTTGTTGTGGTAGACATGTCTGTTAACTCACACATAAGCCAGTCTAGATGTGTACCACGACCTGAAATAAGCTGTAACATGTGTGACACTCATGTTCATGAAGCTATAATTCACAATAATTAAATTATTTTTGAAGATCTTTTTGCTCCAGTCCAACAAATCAGGTTTTACTTGTCCAAATGACAGGTGGTGGGTCTATGCTACATAAAACTATGCATCTAACTGTGATTCAGTTAGTGAGTACATGTGTACATGTATGTGTGTGGGAGTGCATGTTAACAATTTTATCATAGGTGGATTACATCTACAGCTCGTCAAAAGAAAGGTAATGCCCACATTCCCCATTGTATAAGGGCTATATAAAAATGTAGGGCTCATATCAAACATATAATAACAATAAAATGTATTTATCATTTTATGCCTAGCATAAGTCCTAAATCTGTTACAAAATCCTTAGATGCATGTAAATTAATTGTTAATGATGTTATGCATGGTTTCTGCAACTGTTCAGTTGGACATATTAATTGTGACTTATACTGCAAATTACATCGTAACAAATGTCATTTACAAAAACAACACCAGTAAACCATCCTTTGCATTGAAGATGGGTATTTTGCTTGTCATTGGTAACTGCATTTTAAAAAGGCGATTTTCATACATCTCTGACCGAAATCCTTTGAACGCAAGAAACCATAAAACATGCTGATAAACATATGTTTACTAACTCCAAGTACAGTTCACATCAACAGCGGATATGATGTAACCGGTGTGACAGTACAGGTCAGAGTTCACTTTGACGGTCCTTCAACATGCAAATATATGTCCTGGTTTCCGGACAGTTAGTGGGATTCCAGACAGGTCAGTGATATCAGACACCAAAATTATTTGTCATTGTGACATGGCACCACTGTGTAGAAGTAAAGAAGTGGTGCCAGACTTGACGTTTTGGTGGCACTCGTTCGTACATTGTTTTATTGTACGTGTACATTTGACAAAAATAACTTTCTACTGTAAATATTGATGTTAGCATTTAATGTTAACCAAATAAATCCTTGCAATCACATAGGTGGTCTTGACATCGGCGTATATAAAAAGCAATGAAACACACCATTTTATGGTCCGCCAAGTAATAGTTTATGAACCAGTTTGTTTACATTTCAGTTTTTCTTAAAGCAATACATAATTTTTACTTTATTTTGTTATGCAGTGAAGCATATTCACATTTTATTTACTTGTACACAATTATCCGACTGAACACCCCATAGATTCAGTGAACCATCTGGGTTGTGAACTATCACTTCCTGCGGGTTATTTAAGGGTAAGTAGTTTATTTAAGAAGTTTGTTTGAGTGGTCAAATGAAGTGTTTGTGCATGTGCAATGTTTGGCAGGTGCTACGTCCCTACTACTGGTTTAGACAACATCTTCAAGATGCCCACAGATTATGTAACACAATAAAGAGCAGCAAAAACAGTCATCTTAAAATGTTTATGCAAACAAATTGCTATCGACTGTACCGAGTGACAGGTATACACTTATTTTACCTGCATACCTCAATCTTTTTAGGCCATTCTCTTGACAATATAATCACAGAACGTAGCAATCATGGTTGTGATATTTGCAGACACATGATAACATTCATAATAGAACATGCAATTTATTACGCATATGTAATGTTACACACTTATGCAGATGTAATTTACACACTTACTACATGATATTACAGACGCTTTGTTTTCTCAACTTCAAGGATGTTTTATATTATTTCACAGTGCTAATTGCTTGTTATTTAATAATTTTATTATTTATCTAAAAGCGTGACTAATGAACAGCAATCTATAAATAATTCAGTCAATAGCAGAGATGATATGATATGATGCAATCTAAATCACACGTAACATCTGTCCGTTTAATTACAGAATTCATATGCCATTTAACATCTAGTGTAATACATAGTGAAGTGTTACCACAATCCTACATAATTCAATGTCCTAAATTGTTAGCTTCTATAAATTTGTGCCCAAATGCTTATGAAATCCAAGGATTATAGGCAAATTCTGAATGCATTTAAATTTTGCCAAATACGTATAAAATAAGATCTGATCATTACATGTTATATATTCTATTCCAAAAACAGAAAATGCGTAACTAAGAACTTGCCACCATTTTATCTTGTCTGTCATTCTGAAAACTATTCTTGATATTAGCATGCATAATCTGAGACAAATGTACCTATTTTTGTTGGTTTTTTCTGCCCTGAAAGTATTACCAATTTCTTACATGCACAAAAGTACATAAATCACAACTCATTCTGTCCCAAACAAAAATCCAACACCCAAATGTTGGCGAAAATCTTTCCACAAATAGGACTTAGAAACACGACCAAACTCATACAATCCAGCTGAAATAAACAAAGAAAAAACTCCAACTGGCAATGCAAGTCAGGTTTGTAGGCCTAGCAGTCGGCATCAGTGACGTGTTGCTGTCTGGCATGTTGTTAATGGCTCCACCAAATTCTAGTCGACACTACGACATCTACAGACAACTCACAGTGTACCATCACCAATCCAAAGGCAATTCCACCACTCGTTATTCCAAAAACACCCTGCTAACTGATCAACAAAAAGAAAGACTCACAAACCAAAAACAGTGACAAATAAATTCCAACTGAGATGCAAAGGGGTCTTGGGCAGACATTTCCAAAAGCTGCCATCAATTGACTACATTTATTTCACTGGTTAATCATCAGATTTTAATAAATATTTCCATGCATTTGTGTGCACATTAAAAAGGAAGATGATCAACAAATATAACTAAAAGATGTCTCTGATCAAAAACGGAATATTTAATTCTAGCTTACACGTCATTATTATCAATAAGTGAGCATATAATTATGGTTGTATTTTAATTTGTTTCAAGGCAGTATAATTACTCAATTGTCAAATAAGTATTACTATCGATGTGCTATCTTGGGTATTTATTTTATCACTGAATAACAGCCAATGATAAGCAACACTGTACTATTCTGTAATATATCTGCCATATTAATATGTTAAGCAAACAATTCTTAGGGGTATACAAACACACGAGTTTCTTCAGTGTACCCGTTTGTTCTGACATGATAATACAGATGTAGCGGTATGTCATAAACACTGTATATATTGTTTCTATGTTGAAATAATAAACATTTACTTACTCTCTCCAAGATTTCTACTGAAACTGAATAGAGCCAACATACACAAGTGACACTGACAGACTGATGTGACGGGGTAAACATGCATGGGGAGTGATGGCAACATGGCTGCTTCACGAAAGTAAATGTCAAAGAAAATGTCAAAGTTTAAATGTGGAGTTCAGTTATGGAATAAAATACTCGCCAAAAGAGCTATGGAATAATAGCACTCGTTAACAGATTGACTCAATCTAACAGATAGACTCGATCTAAATTTCTTAATTCAAATAGGTGCTTGACAACCTACAATATTCTTAACAAAATGTGACAAGGATGTCTACAAGCTGTTGAATGAAATGATGTGTAGCAATAAATTTAGCGACGCAACATGATTCCCTGTATTTTATAGCAACCAAGTGCTGCATAATGTTTTTATCAAATTTACATCAAGTTAGCTCTTTCTCTTTGTAGTAGTTATAATCATCATAATACAGTAAAATAACAAAGGAGCTCTGCAGAAGAAATGAATAACCATGTCCCTTATTGGCAGGTGTCCCTTATTGAGAGGCTGTGGAAGCCTCATTACACGGACATAATTAAAGTTGTCCACAATTGACCACTGGCAGAACCAACAAACACAGTAACGTTTCAGTGTACGTCTACCTCTTTAAATCGGCCAATCAGATTCGAGCTTCACAGTCTCTGCGAACAAAGCTTCCATGGTTCTTTCGTGTGACTCACCATTTTTCTACGAACTGTATTACTTAGCTGTTACATACAGCGTCGCCCAGCCAACAAACAGTGCTTCATCACCCTCTGCATTCCTTGCAGAAATACTAAACTAGCAGCTACAGTGCAGCAATAGAGCATTAGAGGCGGCAGACAAATGGCATGAATTATAGCGCAATCTGATTAAGATCAAGAATGTGAGACAATCTCCACAGGATTCTGTTCATCCATATTTTTTTATCGCAAGCGCATCATGAGTTCTTTGGATTCCCGAAATACTCCAGCTTTGTCTAACACCAGGTCATTTTTGATACTTTGATAAGTATGATGTCTGAACTGTCTGAAGATTTATATGTTAGAAAGAACTGGCATAATACAAAAACAATATATTATACACCTGATGCTTCAAATGCCATTGTTTCACCTCAATTATTCACACACCACACCAGAATAAAACTAGTCCTGTTATAGCTACTTCCTGGAATCTATTCTTGCACAAGTATCAATAATCTTACATGAAATATTTAACACACTCCAACAACATTTCTATAAACACACCTGTGCATTAACTGTTCAGAGCATTCGGTATAAAATACTCAAAAATAATGTGTGTTGAATATTATATGTTTAACATAAGTCATAAAAAACTCGGATCACAAAGTATGCATTTTGTATTCAGACGAATGTATTAATTGTATAGAGTACTCAGCAATAAAATACTCTAAATTCTCAATAGAAAATACTCTATAATACTGAGCCCATTAATGTGTTTAGTGAAGTCATCAATCACAAAGTGTGTGTCACTCTATAATGTCACTATTCTGAGCAAAAACCTGTCACCACGGTCTTAATTGAACTGACTTTTATCAACTAACTACACAAGTATATCAGCTTATGCAGCTAGGAAGAAGCAATGTCGGGGATGACATCTGTTTTAATGTTGCAATATCAATGTGAAATAGCTACTGCCCCCTCCTAAACTTTACAAAATATCCTAACACAATCAGCCGTGAGCTAGCCCAACTGGTTTGTGCAGCTGTCTCATCTCTAAAGAAATCAGTCTGTTTTAGTCTAATATATAATGTACACATTCCACACAAGTTGGCAAAGTTTACACACAAAAACAGATAACAATCAAATTAGATATTGATTCAGCCAAAGAGGTGAATACACTACAAATATAATCAATATGATTATATGCGTTACTCACTGTCTATATATTGTTTATGTTCTCTTTGTTGTTTGCCAAATACTAACAAACAATTACATGTAGATAAATCAGACTTTTTAAATTTTAATTCCCCCACTTTTGACATCTTGCACTGTACCAGTAATTGCCAATCAGACGGTATGTCTTGCCGATCAGCCTACAACGTTTACATTGCTCACCGACATACACATACTGATAACAGCCAAATGACATTTTGATTCACTGGAGGAGACTTTTGTGGTCAAGATGACTCAATAGATAGAGTCTATATATATATAACAGCAGGATCTTAAAATAAAAAACGATTGCGCTTTGTACCTCTAAGGCTTATTTCCTGCTTTGTACAGCTCAATCACGAGCATTGAGAAGACAGACATAAAGAGTTCATTGAACCGTGTGTACGTGTGATGCAGACACCTCCAAGAGATGATTACAACGCCAGCGCATGTAGCACAGCGTACCTTGCTCGATCACACCTCAGATAGAATTGACACGACTGCAAAAGTCACGTCGAAACATGGCTGTGTGTGTCACGCAAACAATACAGCACATGACGCAAACACAACTGTTGCGCCAGCTGTGGGGTAAACGGGGCACACAGAAGGGTAATTACATGTTTAAATAGGTGGACCAGTGCTGGGACAACCTGTATATATCAGCATGATCTTAAAATAAAAATGATCACGCTTTGTACCTCTAAGGCAGCAGCACCTGTAAAAACAAAAATATCAGAAAAACTGTACAGTATATTTACATGATTCCCACCACTTTCATAAATCCTGAGATGTCCCACACTCAACCCAAATGTGTGCACCCCCACATTCCATTGAGCCAGCTGAAATTTTGGCTGAAGGATCTGTATTTTTGGTTTCACTCCACCGATGTCAGGATGCAGTGACTACCAAAGAACAGAAGTTTCACTTTGATGAGCAGCGTTAACAAGTGCTCTGGTACTCTTTTGACCAGCTGTGAATGAATAAATAACTGGTAGTGCCAAGTATTTCAGCAGTCACTTTCTAATTTTAAATACCTCTTCTATTCTGCACGGTTTTCTTTTTTTAGAGTAACCAATACTATAGTATGTTTTTCCTTACATATGTATATTTAAATGGGGTATATTTATTCATTTTAAGTTTATTATAAAATTTGTTGAATTACAAATGTCTCTAACAGATTTTATTTCCGGATATACGATGCTGCACTGGCCATATAAAAATAATTGCTGGTTTCTAATAAAACCTTTTGTTGGTGTTGCTTTTATCTGAATTGTTTATATGCTGTTGAAGGTATTTGTGACTATCAAAGGGACTCTTCTCAACAACAAAAACTTCAGATATCTACTGAGCTAAGTTGTTTTAATTGGCAAACCCGCTATTTTTTATTATTGCATCAGAACACATATTAACAGGAAGAATTAAATGTATAAAAATAAAAATAAAGCATGCATTGATAACAAACCAGAGATCATTTCTGTCACCTAAATAAAATTTCTTATTATTCCCCAAATCTTTTGGCATTCATTTCTTAAACCGTGAGTTCTGTCACATGTGAGTTAGGCTCCCCACCCAATAAGAAAATGAGAACCAAGATATCCGTGGGTTATTATATTGAAGATTATACACAGAAAATGTAATTGGTTAATGAGTCGTGCATACTGGCAATTAACCTAACTGCTGCTACGAAGACAGCAAACTCAGAGTGCATGTATTGCCTTTCACACTTGACCGCTCTTGATAAGAGGAGTAGGTGATCTAATTAACATTACCCACAGAGATGCTGCAGCAAGAATGTCTATACACCACTGAAACTGACACGTCAAATAACATACTAAATATCAGTTGAGGACAAATAACCTGGCAACTTTCTGACGTACGGCATCTCAAAGGCTTAAATCCGCCTTTGTTTCACGTGGTGCGATTGTCTGTGCAATTAATTAGCTTTCAGATGGGACATAATAGCTGTATTTTTGCCACCATTGTGCACACTTCGCGTCGAGCCAATTAATTATGATTGTGTCTCTAGCGCGGCCGATGTTTTTGTCCAAAACATAAGTCAGCCAGACAGAGGATCGAAATACAGGTAAACATATCTGTAACCATCTCTCGTGCACCTGTGATTGTCCTGTTGGATGTTCTCAAGTCACTGGAAAGGACGCAGGTCAGTGCATCAGTAAAATTTACCAAAATTAACATTCATAAATTAATATTTATGATTAATTCATTTGAATAAAGTTCAAGTTTTTAAACCAAGCTATTTAGTGATCATTTCTGGTTAAAATGCCTACATTAAAAACATCTTATCGTGCTGCTAGGCAGTTGAGTAGGATATTGAACCTATAAATAATGAAACCAATAAACAACAAATGTTGACAATAACTTCCATAGGTTAAGCTTGTTAAGAGTAAGTATTCAGTACAAATTAAATAACATTTGGTGTAAATGCTTTCTTCAGTTATTGGTCATTTGGGAGACTACTAGTGCATTTGTTGAGAAAGTATTTCAAGAAATAAACACCCATGACAGTAAACTAACTAACTAGTAAGCTTTACATTGTGTAAAATTGAACATATAATTCCAGAAATCTAATTTAATATATTTGAAAAAAACTATTTTTATTCAGTGTCACTTAACAATTATTGAACAATTACACTATTTAAAAATAAGCAATGTAAAGAAGTTATCCAATTTGTGATTTTTTCTTGAATATTTAATACATTTTAATCCAATATCAATATATTTGGTGTTGTTAGTGCTGTTTATAAAAAAAATTGTGATAATTAAAACATTTGAACAAAAATAAACAAATTGCACATATTTGGATATGCTTCAAGTGATTAAATTTAATTAATTTATGTCAAAAGTATCGGGATCATTTATGACCAATTTATAATGTGAAGAAGCCTTGGTTTCTGTCTGACTCATGTAGCAGGTGAAATTACCTCCTGAACACCATGAAAGTAAGACGCAAAATCACAAACCTAACATTGATTGTAACCGACTTCGCAAAATCTAGATGGTTTACCATCTAGGCATAATAAGCCACTATTTCCCATCAGAAACATTACACGTGTTCTTGCTGAATAAGTGAAGAACTAGGTGAGGTTTGAATAACTTCTTCCATTACTATTTTACATAATAAAAGGCACACATGAACCTTGTAGTCTTGTAAGTAAATCGATGCTATCTGGTGATCTTCGGCGCTATCCTTCGATGACACGATTGCATCGTCATGGCAACGCAGTCATGCACTACAGCGGCCATGTTTCGCGTAAAATCTGTTATGTTTCATTTGTGAAAGTTACTATTCGGCAACGTTATTAAAAATTAATTCTTATTTTCAGTAGGCAGTCAATACGTCAGCCCAAATCAATAGGTTTATTCTAATATTAGTATTATGTAAACCTTAAATCAATCGATCATCCTGCTGTGCTTACAGTTACAAATGACAACATTTCTCACACATGTGATATGATGTAGTATCTCCATATAATTAATTTCATGATATTGGTGAAGTTTGTAACAGTTTTCACATTTCAAATTGTAACTTCAAAACTTACCCTTAATTTGTTTTAATAACACATGACGAAGCTACTCTTGAATATTCTGACAACATATGATTAAATTATGAAGTAGGTTTATTAAATATGTAAAATATTTGTTTTGATTTTAGGTTCAAATGTAATATAAATATGTAAAGTGCGTCAATCAGATATAACATAGGCTGATAGGCAAGTTACTACGAAACATGGTGAAGCTTTTTTAAATTGTTAGAATAATTATATTTTGAATTGTCTCAACTTAGAAGATTCAATATTGATTGTGATCTTATTTATTATACATTGTTACATGCCAATGATCATCATGGTAAAACTATTTGAATTTATGAAAATAAATATTTTTTTCATATAAAACAGGATAACTTATTTGCATTTTAATCCAATCTATAAGTTGGAATTTCACTTAAACAATAGAACTATGAGAATCAATTGTGTCTAAGGATGTTTTTACACTAATAGAGGTGATTGATTTCTTATGGGTTATCTTTATTAATAATAATTAAATAAGTTCTACTGCACTTAAATCCTTAGTAAACAAGCTATCAAAACAGATAGATTGATATGCCTTAGCGCAATAACTAATATATGTAATTAAGAACCATCCTGTATTCTTAATTACCATATACTAACTATATAAAATTATAACTATCATATTTGCCAGTCGTGAACTGACAGCAACCAAATTATGACATGGTGAAATTTCTCGCAAAAATACGGTTGCCATGGTTATAGTATTATCTAGTGTTGATAAAAAATAAGCGGATGAGAATATTAGCTATAACTATAACATTAAATATAAGGATTTATTTTATAAATAAAAACCTTCAAAAAACATTACATTTATTGAGTGTTTATTCTAGCATTTTCCCAGTTTTCAACATTTAACATTTTTGGTGAGAAATGTATGGAACAGAAATATGACTAATAAAGGTGGCTGCAAAACCAAACTGCATTAAGACATTGTTAGGATTATGCACTATAAATAAATACATAAACAATATAATAACGTGAGTTAAACTCTTTAATATATAATATATCCAAGTATAGTATTATAATGTACATTAAACATTTAACAAAAACATCTCTTGTACTTTTTTCTTGCCAAAAACAATGCTAATTATGCAGTAATGAAAAATTTAATTAAAACAATTTAAAAAACACATGAGTAATACAATTTCTTTCAATCCTTACATCTGAACACGCACTGACAAACATTACAAATTACAAAATCTAGATATTTTATGTAAATATTTCTTGTACCTGATATTTTTGCATTGATATTTCTTTCTAAAATATATTATGTTCTAGGATCTACCCTACACTGGGTTTTCATCCTGTGAAATTCATGAAGTTGAGTCATGTGTAGAAATTACTAATGCCAAATGTCATGACATTTAAAAAAAGCCTAAAAACGAACTACCCAATATTTCAGATTGTTAACTACAAAATAATGTCATGGTATACATATATAAAACAAATATCTTACATTAACAAGACTACTTTTACACCATACTAAAACTACTACACTTATAAAATTGTGCAAAAAAATTAACATTTACATTTGTTTTTGCAAATGGAAGATTACATCATTTAACAAAGACGATCGTTGGAAACACATGGCTTGCCTGTATTCAAAGTCATCAATCATAAATTTGAGCTCCATGGTCCATTTAATTTGAGATATGATCATTTCATTGTTTATCACATTGCTATCTGTTTGTGCTCACAGATGCCACATTAATTAATTTAATTTTATGGTCTATATTCTGTACTTTGGCCCATAAATGAATGATGCTTTTCATGTATCAAACTTGAGTAATTAAATTGGTGCAAAAGTTAGCAAAATAATAATTATAAACAAAGGTTCAAAAAGATATATATTGACGGTATGCCAGCATGCTATTTGTGCTCACTTATGTATAATAAAGTAATATTTATTCAAATTTATATAATAATATATACAACTAAAGAATGTTTTTGATCTGCATCATGTTATATATTTCAAAGTGTACATAGTTTAATAGAATCACTCAATGCACACCTTAAAATATGTTGACAATCTTTGTACAATTACATATTTCCAGCAATGGATTCAGTACCAAACAATAATGTCTACAAGAAATATACATGAAAATGAAAATAAACCTGGGCCATATGTTGATAAATTGCCCTATCAATGCACCAAGAACACCCTGAAACCAAAGAAGAATGCTAGACACGTTTTTCATGAGCAAGTACATAAGAAAAAGTTGTCTGAAATCAAACATCTGTGAATAAAGTGCGGCATATGCCTGCAGGAAATAACACAAGCACATAGCAGAAAGCAGTAATCCAACATAAGTGCAGATTCTTCATACCAGTCACATTACCGCAGATTTACCTGCCGTGTAACCTACTGTTTCACCAGGTGAGCGCGACTTACTGGACACGATACTGTCATTTGTCTGCTGCCAACAATCAGAAAATTACAAAAAATGTGGCCAGAAACGACCTCAAAATTAATATTAAATACTCCTGCAGGTACGCAAAAACAACATAGACACGTTTACTGTATTCCATAATATAATAAAAAATATTCAACATCTTAACCAGAAGTAACTGAGATGTTCCAGTAAATGCCTCCATTTGCAACTGAGGCAAACTGTTTGCAAATTACCATATGGTTATGAATTAGATTTAAGTGGTATTTTATATTAACGGATTTTCAGTAACTTGTGTATGAAATAGTTCATGTGTTTACCAAATGTATTACTGACATGTAATAACTGTTTTATTATTGACAATGTGATTTACCAATTTTATTTCTGACAATGTGTTTTTACTAGTTTTATTACTGACATGTTTTATATATTTTATTCGTGAGTGTTTACCATTTTTGTAGCTTGTCACCAATGCTATTACTGACAATATGTTTACTAGATCGACAATATGTTTTTATCTATTTTATTACTGACAGTTTATTTTACCTTTATTACTGACAGTGTTTACCAATTTCTATACAGAAAACATATGATTTTATCGATTGCATTACTGACAATGTAGTTAATTTGTTTTACTAATAGTATTACTGACAATGTGCCTTATAAATTTTATTACTATTGTTTATCCGATTTTATTTGTGGACCATTATAATTATTAACTATATAATATGAATATGTTTTAAATACTGAACAATATTTTTGAATCTATACTAAAAGGAACACATATGGATGTAAGTGTTTTGTATGGATTTTTCAAAACATTACAACAAAATTATTTCCCCAGAAACCATAGTCTATTAAATTAAGTGCAACAGAGAAAGAAATGTAATGATTTTTCTAAAAATTATATATATATATATATATATATATATATAGTGAAAATTTAAATAATGCTGCATAGGAGAAGGTAGGCTCTTATTAAGAATAATTTTGTTTTAGAAAAATGGTTTATTTTATATATTTCTTTAAGTTATAAACATTGCTACTAATATTATTACATAACTGTATACAAATAATGTTTACATTTATGGATTTTTAAACAGGCAACATCCCAAAAAGCTACACCAGTAATACAGAAACCAACCAGACGCATGAAACTTACAAACTAAGATAATACCAACGACTATTATACAGTATAGCTGACAGCTGTTATTAAAAACTGACAAATTAGACATCAAAATTCATTTCGGGTACAACCAGGATGCCAAGTTGCCAACTGCCAGCTTCCAATGAGATGTCACCTCATTGCTGAGTCTATTACATGCGGATGTTTGCACATTAACACTATGCCCTTTATGCAATCGTGAAATTAAAATTGTGTTGGATCAGTGAGGATGGGAAAAGGGGTCAACGACCGGCGGTAGAGAATGACAGCAAGTTAGGCCGGCGCAACCGTAGTCCCCAATATATCTGTTTGTGGGTCACATCTGCAAACGGCAATGCCGGGCCTTGTGTGTGAGCGTGTGTGTGAGCTACGCTACTAGCTGCTACACAGGCCCGAGAAGTGAGTTTTTTGCATGTGACACGGTCCTCCAGTGTAGGTTACACACTGTTTTTGTGCCCAGACATCCCGGACTCAGTGCATTCCCATCAATGCCGAGATAAAAATACTTCCCAAAAAACATGCCGAAAAACACCACTTGATTATGTAATGCCCCAGCGACTATCAACACATATTTTCACTGTTTCCGCTGAATGCTAGCCAGCAGCAATTGCAGAAAACCGAACACGGTCCCATTAAACAGTTTTTGCACTCTCGATGACTACTTAACACATATCGCCTGTGTGCAAAAAACGACAATGTCAACGGGTAAAAACTCACCAATTGCATGAACCGGTACGCGGCCGGCCCGCCACCAAACATGTTGAACATTTTGCGGAATGGCGTCGGGATCGCAGCAGAGATGCGCGCTTGTACGCAGCTATCAGCTAAGTCGGCGCTTGCTCAGCATGTCCAGTGCACGAAAAACATTGCGCGTTAAAAAGACAACTGCAAAGTCTCGTTCGCTGGCCAGGTGGCCATGTGACAAAGTTCTGCTCACTTGGGGGCAACACTGGTTACCCGACTACACACCCTGGCGGCGGGGTGCACTGGAGGGTAGTAGGGTGTATGCGGCTGCCTGCTCCACACGCCCTGTACGTTGTCGCCGCCGATGCAGAGGTGCTGTTTGCGAAATCCCACACGGTTTCAAAAGCATCATCGCCAGTCACAGTGACACCACCCTTGTTTTCAACAGCATTTTCTGTGCGGGGCATAAATCACGCGAGACTGAACGCCACTCACTCAGACAACTGATCCCGTCTGCACTCGTATAAAAGCATTGCCAAGGTCAGCTGTCTCAGCCAATCAATAACTGTGCCGCGCTGCCGTCACCGCTTCAAAAACAACCTCTCACTTTTTTTGCGTGCAACAAGCCACTAAGTGGAGCAACTACGCGGCTGGCCCTGGGCACGCACTGTCCCGCACCCGCCTGTTGGGAGTGCGCGTTTGTGCACGTGTGCGTGTGTGCACACGGATTCGCTCTTACGGCACAGAGTGGTTTTTCCTAAAACGATCTTCTACAGGTTATATTACTTACAAGAACTATACGGCCCAGCCCACCAGCTAATGTACGTCTAGCTGAGTGTCTAGTTTTTTTGGACCAGTCCCATTACCGGCGGTGGGTGGAGGGTTGTACAAGCTGCAGTAAACACCAATCGATCATGCACCAGCAGGCGACTGGAAAGGACAGGTATTGAGTTTTTTGGACTGTACCATTACGGTGACAAGGGGTGGTAGGCGGCTGCTATGGTCGCTGGGACTTAGTGCAGCTAGGTAAAGAAGCCACATCACCAACATCATCCATTTAAAAATAACGATGCTACAAAACACACCGGACTGTCCAATTTGTCATAGGCAGGGGTGCCGGGTGTACACTCTGTATGCCTGGCTCTGTCACCAAGGATAAGGTACAGTCTCGCATGTACAAGTGGACCGACAGACCAATGGCCAATTTATCTATTTCAATGTTGAATGTCTGCGTATGTATGGCAGTGTGAAAGTGAGCAATTTGCATAATTTTGTGGGCGCTCCATGACAGCAATTTTCGAGTCTTATTCCATGGTGAAATCTCATAGGAATGTAACAAATGGTACTTATTTTCAGCAAGCATGATGTTCACAATGTTATGCAGAACGACAGTGCATTCCTTATAAAGTTTTTGACGGCAGATGACCTCAATGCTAAATAAATCACAACAGTTGTGGTTAAAAAGTCTGTAAGTTATTACAACACACTTTAACATATAAATGTAAAGGTCACACAAATCCTTCAGGTAAGATGTACTTTAGAGATTTTAGTCTAATTAAATAAAAAAATCTATAACTATCACTATACACCTTAGTATACATAAATATTAAAGGTCAAACTGGTCATCCAGCCTTCAGATAAAACATATTTTTAAGATTTTACATTCTCATTAAACACAATAAGTTCCACATATACAAACGAGTTGCAACTTCACACACTGGCAGTCATACCAAGTGACAGCAATTTTAAATAACATGGTAATAAATAAAATATCATGTTTCAAGAAGATGCAATTAAGACAATGAAAGTGTCATATGACATTTGCCAAACTAATTATAACATCAGCTCCATGCCATGAAGAACACACCTTGCCTAGGTATTCTTTTTGACAACAGGCCAAGGAAATCTTATTTTGCAAATATTATCAACTTCCAATAAATCAAATCGTCTAGATCTACATCACAGCAAAGGAACCCAGTTGAAAACAGACTTTTTCCGGTGTCTCAAGTATATTCTAAATCATGTAACAAATGCTCAAAATGTACATAAAAATTACAGGTAACCTTTAACCTGGTAGCAGCCAGCCAATGAGCATGTGTCATACCTACGTCATAACAGCTGTTAAGACGCCACGATAACAGACTGAATAATAACGCCTGTCTTGTGGTCATAAACCATGTCCAATGAAGTCTGTGATGGAGACATTACGGATCCATTTTTCCATGGTGAAATGTGAATCGACAATTTCAGGAAGACAAATAAGACATCCTTGAGAAGGGAAGCGGACAAGGCACACAAACTCAGAATGATGAACATATAGAGGCAAGGGTTGATTAGAGATGATAATCGAGGTCTAGTCGTTGTGGACATATGTGACAGTGATCCTAATCAGTTGAAGCAGCAGTCGGAATCAGGGAGCAGATGGCACCACCAGCATGGCAGATGGAATTACCAGGGTAACAGTCTAACTTACCCCCTGGATATCTCCCCCACCCTGAAATCTATACCCTCGCCAGTCATGCTGTACAATAGGGGGATTAGACAGTGCACTGCCTTGTCAACACAGGTGTAGATGAGGCGTGCCACTGAGCTGACTGATCCTGATTAACACAGCAGACGTTTAGATGCATGAAATGATTTCTTTTATGTAAAATATTACCTTTTTATCACATGAAATCACATGATTTATGCTGCATCTATTATATTATTATAAAACAGCTCGTTTTCTGTTTACACAGCCCCCCACATCTGTCAGTTTTGCATGTATCAGACTAAAATTGTTCAGTGAGATGGCATGACGGATAGCACCACTGGCACGATGGATGGCTCCACTGGCATTGGCACATGGCACTGTAGGCATGACAGATGGCAAAATTGGTATTGGCACAACTGGTATTGGCAGACGACACACCAGAACCCAGGTGAATGGTACCACTAGCATGACAGACGGCACATCAGTACATCCTGCCAAAGCCATGGTAACACTGGCACGACAGAGCACAGTCGCCACAGACACCACCACAAACATTACTACAGACTTCACAAAAATCAACATAACAGACACTACCACAAAGACCACCATACATCATCATAGACACCACCACAGACACCACCACACACACCACCACAAACATTACCACAGACACCACCACAGACATTACCACAGATACCACCACAGACATTACCAGACACCACCAGAGACATTACCACAGACACCACCAGACACCACCACACACATCACCAGACACCACCACAGACACCACCACAGACATCACCAGACACCACCACAGACATCACCAGACACCACCACAGACACCACCACACACATCACCAGACACCACCACACACATCACCAAACACCACCACAGACATCACCAAACACCACCACACACATCACCAGACACCACCACACACATCACCAGATACCACCACACACATCACCAGACACCACCACACACATCACCAGACACCACCACAGACATCACCAGACACCACCACAGACAACACCACAAACACCACCACAGACAACACCACAAACACCACCACATACACCACCACAAACCCCAACACAGACACCACCACAGACATCACCAGACACCACCACACACATCACCAGACACCACCACAGACATCACCAGACACCACCACAGACATCACCAGACACCACCACAGACACCACCACACACATCACCAGACACCACCACACACATCACCAGACACCACCACAGACATCACCAGACACCACCACAGACATCACCAGACACCACCACACACATCACCAGACACCACCACACACATCACCAGACACCACCACAGACATCACCAGACACCACCACAGACAACACCACAAACACCACCACATACACCACCACAGACACCACCACACACATCACCAGACACCACCACACACATCAGCAGACACCACCACAGACACCACCAGACACCACCACAGACATCACCAGACACCACCACAGACAACACCACAAACACCACCACATACACCACCACAAACACCACCACAAACACCACCACAGACACCACCAGACACCACCACATACACCACCACAGACACCACTACAGTCATCACCACTAGATATCACAACAGACATCACCAACAAACATCACCCCAGACATCACCAGACACAAAATAACAAACGTATAAATAAACATCTAGACAACACTATGCAAACTGTGCACCCACACAGAGCCTGTGACAATGGAGCTGCGTCAGACATGGTCGACTGGCGCTCCAGACAGCGTTATGGTCATCCTATCAATCACCATCATTAACCTTCCTACATAGTAAACACTTTGGAATTCAATGGAAGGTGGCATTACCGGGCCAATGTTCAAAGGGCAATCAACAACAACTGCAACTAGTTCGATGATGATATGTAGTTTGCTAGCAATTTATGTGTAGAAAGTAGCCCAATTATCCTCAGTTTCCTATCTCAAATACATCTAAATTAAAAAAGAATACTTGACGTATCAATTGTTATTGCTATAGTATCTTTGCCACCATAAATTATATGAAATGAGAATATGACTACTAACAAATTCTGGTGAAACATTCTCTTTCATCTGCAAAGGTGAATTTATTGGTTTGTGCTTAATTGTGGCGAAGGGGTGTGTCGGTGTAAAAAAATTACATAACACATATTCTAATTTATCTTCAAACCATACATTTCATAAAATGTGAAGAAGTGAAGGATGTACATAACAGCACCTTCTGTACTAACACTATTTGTTGCCAAATGAAATGCTAGACAGTAATTATTTAAATAAGTCATGTGTGGCAACATCACATAAAACTATATTTCATTCACCTAATGAAATGAAATTCAGTGCACGTCTCTTAACATTCCTGTCACATGAATGCCTGTATGACATAGTGTCAAAATGCATGGTTTTCAGTTGTAAATAATTTCTGATATATTGTACTGAACTGGGAAACACTGCAAAGATATAACACCAGTAACTTGTTAGACAGGCCAGTTGTTATATATTCGCTGTGATGCAACTGTCACACTACACAAACACACTGCTGTAACTGTACATCCACTGAAATACACACGCCATGTGTACATGCATGGATGCACGCATGCACGCACGTAAGCACACACACATGCACACAGTAGGTGTCTGCTCCCAAAGGCTACATTGGTGTAGTCATAACAACATTTCCCTGCCACGGTTTCACAAACAAACCAGAATGCAGGTTAGTTCTAGTGGATTTTCCTTTTCTTCAGGCCCAGGCAAATGCTCGCATGAGTCAACGTGGTTGGAAATTATATAGTGGACGACCAGCATACTTAATTAGACAAGCTGCCAGGTATGTTTTGTGATGGGAGGGTGGTTGGGTGGGTTGGAGGGACTGTGTCTCATTGTTTAGTCCTGTCATTTCCCTAGTAAAGGGGGAGATCATGTCAAGATAATTGTCACTAGCCAAACAGAGTTGACTAATGTCCTGGTTGTCATCCATACTTGATACATATGATTGAGTGCCAGCAGTTCTTTCTCCAGTGACCAACCTAAGTGCTCACACAAATGTCCCTACTTTTTACAATATCTATCACTAACCACAAGCAAATCTCAACTTGGGCCATGACTTATGAATGGAGTAGTTCATTATGTTTTCCATTTCTCTAGTCACTGTTTAGTTTACATGTGTGCAAATGGACTTAATTCTACTCCGTTTACTAATCAAATGCACAGTTACAAACTAGTTTAACTGTTGATTAAAACTATATTTACATAAAAAGGAGTGAAGTCACCTCAAATTTGTGAGCCTGTGCAAATTTAAATAAATAATTTTTTTTGCATTTGTAAGCATCTACGTGTTTTATTTGAACAAACTAAATTCAGTGGCAATGTCAGCTGAGTTTACTATTTTAATAATATCTGCGTTATTTATGTTCAGTACTTATTGTTGCAAAACACGTCGAGTTATCTGCACCGAAGATGATTCGATGCGATGGTTCAGCAGGTGTGGAATCCTTCAAGATAACCCTTACCTTGAAGTACAACACTAATCTATGTGCTATGTAAGTACGTCAGCTGAGTAGGTGGTCACATTTAATCAACAATACTCCATTAAACTGCTACAAAGTTGCTGTGTAACAATATACTTATCTTCTACTTCAACCCTGGGGACAATTAAGTAAATTACATTGCAGGACCGATGGTTGACACTTCAGTAGCTGAGAAAGGTGGAATGTCAAGGTGTTTTTATCCAAATATACATCTAGCACCGGGTACAAGAGTACCTGGATGTGATGGTAAGATGATGTGCTGGTTTAGAGGGACATGTAAATGACAAATAACTAACAATCATATACTAAGTGTTATAGTCACCCTAGTAATGTTGTCAACCAACAGAGCTATCTATACCAGCTGTCCTGAATCAATATTATCATGCCTGCAGTCCTGAACCAATATAGTACCACGCCAACAGTGCTGAACCAATGTCACACTAGCATTCTTGAATCAATATTACCACACCAGTAGTCATGAATCAATATTGGTACACAGCATTCCAATATCATTTAACACTGATCTGAAAACACATTTGTTGCAATGGGCGTGCCCCGTAAATAGGTGTTCCATGTTTCTTCTGTGTATTGTTTGTTATGTTTGATGTTGTACAGGAAGGATATGTCGGCGCACTTGAGTTTTTTCTGAAAAGATTTGTGCTATACAATAATTATCCATTATTATTATTATTATTATCACTACAGCAGTCAAACCAATAACACCACACTAGCAGTGTTTGACCAATAACACCACACTAGCAGTGTTTGACCAATAACACCACTAGCAGTGTTTGACCAATAACACCACACTAGCAGTGTTTGACCAATAACACCACACTAGCAGTGTTTGACCAATAACCTCATACCAGCAGTCTATTACCATATCGGCATTCATGAACCATTAGTCCCATACGCCATACCATCATTCCTGAACCAAGAGTGCCATACCAGGAGTACTGAACCAATAGCACTACACCAGTATTAAACCGACGTTACCACACCAGCAGTCTTAGACCGACAGTACCACACCAAGTCTTAAACCAATAGTACCACACTGACAATCCTGAACCAATAGTATCACACCAACAGTCCTGAACCAATAGTATCACACCAACAGTCCTGAACCAGAAGAGTACTACACCAGCAATCTTAAACCAATAGTACTACACTAGCCGTCTTAAACCAAAAGTACTACATTAGCAATACTGAATCTGTAATGCCACACTGGCAGTCTTCAACCAATAGTACCACACCACCCAATGATTCCTGAACTAATAGTACCACACCAGCAATCCTGAACTAATAGTGCCACACCAGCAATCCTGTACTAATAGTACCACAGCAGCAATCCTGAACTAATAGTACCATACCAGCAGTCTTAAACCAATAGTACTACAGCAGCAGTCTTAAACCAATAATACCACACCAGCTGTCTTAAACCACTAGTACCACACCAGCCATCCTGAACTAATAGTGCCACACCAGCAATCCTGAACTAACAGTACTATATTAGCAGTCTTAAACCAATAGTACCACACCAGCAGTCTTAAAACAATAGTTCCACACCAGCTGTCTTAAACCAATAGTACTACACCAGCTGTCTTAAACCAATAGTATTACACCAGCCATCCTGAACTAATAGTGCCACACCAGCAATCTTGAACTAATGGTACCATATCAGTATTAAGCCAATAGTACCACACCAGCAGTCTTAAATCAATAGTACCATACCAGCAGTCTTAAACCAATAGTACCATACCAGCAGTCTTAAACCAATAGTACCACACCAACAGTCTTAAATCAATAGTACCACACCAACAATATTAAACCAATAGTACCACACCAGCAATCTTAAACCAATAGTACCACACCAGCAGTCTTGAACCAATAGTACCACACCAGTGTATTGCACACAGTCCTTCTACAACCGTGTCACAGATGCACAGTCAGGACCACCAGAGCCCTAGTACTCTGCATTCAGTTATTAGTAGCTAGTGCATGCCTGGATGTCAGTCAGGTTTCTTGGTGTTCTGGTAAGTGGCAGCTGACAGATTGCCCTGTATCCCTGGACAGTGGCAGATACCCTAACTGACCATTCAGTTGACAGGCGCTTATTTGTCGCAATTTATCTGTCACTGCTCAGTCCCGCCCACGCATGTGTCACCACCGGGAAAAGACTTAACAACTAAGTGAAAGGAACCGTTTTATTGCCAACCCAGATGAAATGTACTCTAAAAATAGTGTTCTGCTAGTCAAATGATTGCTTAACACTCACCGTCAAGCTGTTCTGGGCACTTTTAGTCAATTTTTTCAGTATATATTGTGAAGTTTGTTGCGACACCTCACAGGGTTAGTCAGGAGTTCACAATGAAGACGTTCATATTCAGCACATTACTTGACAAGTGCATTACGTTTAACAAATAGAATATAAAATTTACATTTCAGCCACAATTCAGCGAAAAGAATAGTACTATGGTAACCATAAAAATAATTCCATGTCTATATCTTTTTACTGCAATCCACTTTTAATTCCTGTGACCTTCCAGCAATCTACCACAAATTCAACAACTGTGGTTTTTGCAGCAACCAACTATATAATATAAACTCATCACTTGAGGTTTTGTAGCAATCAACCGTAACTCCCACGCCTGCAGTTATGCAGCTCTCCACCATGAAACCAAAGGAAAATTCTTATGTACTGCTGCCTCCAGTGGCCAGACTGCCCTAGCCACTTCCCACTTTGCTCCCTTGTAAACCTGTTCAACTGAACATCATGTTGGCTTCTCTGGGAAGTTTTCAGCCACACAGGTATGGACTGTTTCACAATTGAAATTTTGTGGTTATCCATCACAAATTCCACATTAACCCATTTTATCCGGAATACGATTCTAGTCGTAGTTACCCTTTTTATCCGGAATACGATTCTAGTCGTAGTTTGCACTTGACACGGCTTCCCTGCACTCTGACGTTTTGGAATCCCATTGGCTGGTTAACACCGAATGACGTCAGTATATCGGAATCACTAGGAAACTCATATTTTTCAACTAATCAGCGCCGTTCTGTGGGTATTTGCAGTTCAAAGCGGGTACCCCCAAGCTAAAGTGAAATCAAAGATGGCGTCGAGTCGCAAAGATCGTTAAATGTTGACGTATTTTGAAGGATAACTCCGCTAATTTACTTCATACTGGTGATGACAAGAAGGCAGACAAGTGGATAGACGATATAAGATGGACGGTTATGGTATTTGATGCGACATTTGTCCGTGAAGACATACTTTGAAGCCATCGAAGCGGGTCAACCGACAACGGCATCCATTTTCGCCAACCTCGCTCCACGCCGTATTTTTGGCGCCAAACAAAGTTAAGAATATTTCCAACGACGGTAACTACTTCATAAATAAAGTGATGTTGAAATATTGAACAAAGTTGTTACTTTATAGTCCTTCTTTATTAGTTATAAGAAATGAGGCACAGAATTATATATCGTTGACAGAAAATATTTCCAAAATTTGCATAATTCTGCTCAGCGGTGCCACACGTTGGCGATTCAGTCGACTGACGTGGGGGTATTACAAACAATTTTTACATTATGAGATTATTATCCAAGATGTGTGGACAAGTTGTATACCTTTATTTTCAGCAGAGATTAATGCATAAAATAAACTCAACTTGCTCATTGACATGTTGCTTCTTTCATGGCGAAAATGTCGGGTGAAAAGTAATGTGACAAACCTCAACATAGGTTTGAATTTATTAGGCATGTTTTGCCATATGCCACATATAATATATATGATAAAACTATGAGTTTATCGATGCGACTGTATAGTTTATTTTATCTACTTTCTAAAGGTATATCATATTTAAAAATTGATTGAGAAATAATAAAGTTATGTCCATTTAAAATGAAGGCCTGTCATTTTTTAATGCTGACAGATTGGTTTGAGGAAATGATCAGGAACTGGCTGCAACTCGTCTGCACTAGCTTCAGGATAAAATGGGTTAAGGTTTTGCAGGAATCTTCCATACCTGCAGGTTTTTGTATTAACCAAAAACTCCACATCTGGTATCTTCCAAGAATATAGCATAAATTCCAGTTCTGTGCAGTCACATGACAGTATGACACAAGCAGTAATTTGCCTTGGGGCTACTTCCCATTCACAAATAAATTGAGCATCATTCTTTTTTTAAACTTGCTTCTCCATTTCTTTCAACATACACCTCTAAAATGCAAACATAAACAACTGGTTATAACTGGTCACTATGAAGGCAGGAATATAGGGAGTATGTATGAATTTTGTGGCTGTATCTGACTGACTTCAGTAGCTGAAAGACAAGAAATAGGTCCAAAACGATGCAGTTCAAATGTGATGCCATCAGACCTGGCTACACAGTGGAGGCCCGGCCTGCACTCACCCTGCATGCTATCACTATAAGACACTGCTTTGTGACACAGATGACAGATAACATCAGAATGTTCATTAGTCTCCAACCCATCATAACAACTGGTTGTGTCTCAAGCGAAACATAACAGTGATTGCATGTGTGGCACCGACAGACTCGCATAACCCTTCAACCTCGGGTGTCACTGTATCAGACCCCTTTGTTGTCTCAGGAGTCAGGACTACGACTTGACAAAGATTCCCAAAAATGCCACGGTACCAATCAAAGAGGTGTATGTGCGTATACACGTACACCTTGAAGTGCATATCTTGCATTAAGAGTACTGAATTAAACACCAGCAGTGATTACTGGGTCAGATCTGTAATGACAGACTACAGTGTAAGACTTGAGGTGGGATGGAAACCATGTGACAAACCAGTTGACGGCAGGCGGAGGACACCTGCATCAGCCGAGTCACACACAACAATGTCTGCAGACACCTGAGATAGCCATTGTCACTCGTCTTTTGTCACAGACCTTTATCCTCCGTTCTTCGTCAGGTGTTTAACAGACGTACAACCTGACTGTATTCCCCATTAAACACTGAGTATATGTTAGCCTACATCCTCATTCTTGGCCACATAACAGTCCACCTGTTTTCAATTTAGGTCAAAATTTTAATATGCAAAAAAATGATTTTTATAACCACTGAATTCCTGAACAAAGCTTCAAACTGTCCTGCTGTAAACAACTAGAAAACGATGTGAAAATGCTATTGTTACCACTAGGCTTTTTTCAAATTATTGCGGCATTTCACGAAATCGACACCGCCGATCCTTACACAAAGTCCAGTTTCAGCCACACCTGTGTTTTTTTACCTGATGAAAGTAACGATGATGACAGTATCTGACTGATGTGTCATCCTATCCTTGATTTGTCTCACTCGATTGACATCTCATTAGCCCTTCCAACTGTGGTATAGGTCTCTATATTTACTGCCCATCACACAGCCATGCGTATGATAGAGCACCTGCTTCGAACTGTAGCATGATGTATTCATACGCCGCCTAATCACGGAGCTCCAGCTACTAAATGCTAGGTGGGTTTGACAGATTGCGAAGCACCAATTCATTGATTCAGTCGCAAATCAGTGGTTCCGATGAAATTTCCAAGTGCCCCTTCACGTAAGTCCGGAATCGTATGTAATCGAATGATACAAAAAATAGCTATTAATTCGCCAGGGTGCGAAAAAATGTGTATTTACCTCGAGCTGCCGTCACTGCCGCCATCTTCGCTCATCTTTCACCCACTTTCCATCAGATATGATATGCCGCACCAGCAGAGATAGATATAGAATACAGCCGCCCCTTTTCTTAACTGTTTTCTGACTGGACAATTCCCATACGGTAAACGGTAGGTGATGTTTGATTGGTTCAAAAGTGTAAAAAAGGAGGAAAGCGGCATTGTTCGTCGTAGATACCGATGCCGCGAGATCTCCGACACCTGAAGGAAATGACGAGATTTGGGAAACAAGAAATATTTTTACGTACTTAGCACGTTATGCTTTTTGGGGAAGTTTAATAAAAAATCTCCGAAATATAGTGACTCGATTCAATCACGATATCGTAGGATCAACGCTTTGGTTACGATGTAAGTCATGTTTTCGCAAAGGTAAGTGGTGATTGTAGGTCTTAGCACAGTTTACTCGCTGCATAAAGCATTTTTTATATAGTTGTGATCGATTGTACGATACTAAAAACATAATAATGCGATACTAAAAATAGTTATGCCAAAAAGTTAACGGTCGAGGAAAATCATAAAAAAAACGCGAAGCAGAGAATGTAATAAAAACTAAAATAAACAACAATTTTGTTAATTTTTACATAATTTCAAGGACTTCAATCGCCGCCTGTATCAAAATGATATTGCAGCTTGTTACCGAGTACCTAAAAAAAAAAAAAAAATATTGCTCCCTTGTCGAAACGGTTTACGAGATGTAGTAATTGTATTGTAAACGATTGACGCCAGTTTTTGCTCGTAAATGACAACCACAAATCAGTCGGCAGGTTTTATTGTCCCATCTGTGGGCGATAATTTAGACATAACCTGTGGTGTGGTGTGAGCCAGGAGTGATCTCATGCAAATCTGTACCATCACATTCACATTCAGTAGAAAGTGCTTCTAGTAAGTACTATCACAAGTACTATCAGCCCTGTATGTAGATGTGATGTAGATCGCAGTATCTTTACTTTGTATTTAATTTTATTTGGTGCATAATTCTTTAATTTCACAATCTAATTTCAGCTATGGTCATGACATCTCTGAAGTTTGGAAGAAAACCACAGCAGTGATCATTACTCAGCTGGATGAAACCCAATTCGAGCAAATAATGAAACACCTCAAACTTGAGCTATTTTAGTCTCCAGGGTCTACAGTAACACCACCTGGTGGCAGCTGAGAAAACTCATCACATGTATGTTGTACGCATGGTCAAGTATACACCCGTATTACGTAGCATGGCCTAGCATGAGGGACATCTTCACACATGTAAGCAAACCTCATCCCTGTAACTCTATAGTAATATTCCGTTTATTCAACCACTTCATTAAGCATGTCAAGATGTTTTATTTCTGCAATTTGTCTATCTATCAAGTGACCGTCTCGTTTCACCAACACTAAAAACACACATGGATTAATGTGACTTCCCTTCTCATCTTGTACTTTATATCAGCAGTTGCTAAACATGACACTACCTTGGTATATAGATACCCATTATAATTGATAACAAACATACCCTGTATGATATGTTATGATACTCAAGTAATAAAGAAATGTATCTTTTTTACATACAGTTTGTACTTTTTACTGATGGTTTTCTAGTGCTAGCTGGAGAAATGTGTTAACCTCACACCAGTCCATCACCGCAAATATCATTTTACAAACACGAATCTTCCAGGTTTGGCACAAGCATTGTACTACATGAATCATCACCTGCATCAATTTCCAACCATCAATGCCGGGATCGCGGGTATAGGGTGCGGTATACGCTCAAGATTATATTGACTACTGCAGATTGTCACAGCAATATCTTTGCCCATATCTGCACTAAATATTCATGATCATCCAGCATAAAAATGGCGCCTGTACAATAAAACACGGAGGCGTTGCTACAGCCAAATGCAAGCGGTCGGTCCCATTATAACTGTACAAAACTTACGATCACATCCTATTTTTACAAACACAAATACCATGGCCCGATGTGCTAAGCGATATTTAAACGTGTAAAGTATGTAATTATTTCGTCATTTGTTGTTGAAAACCTACAAAAACGACAAATGGGTAACATTACATAGGCCTACGCATAATAAAAACGCGCTCGTACGGCGTGCTCATGTCATTACGACCATTGCGAATATACATCACCGGTTGTCGACCGTTTACCACACTTTGTACTGCTTAATACTGCTCACTTATTGATATAATCGCTTTATGGTGACATATTACAATGTTGTACGAAGGTATTTTTGTCATTTTGTGGTCATTCTAGACCTATGTGATTTGCAGGAGTGCAGGTGTCATGTTCAACCGACGCGAGCATTTGAATGCGACTTGAAATATTGCCTGGACATTTTCAATGCACCTGCATGCCAACCCTGAAAACATTTGCATGCTACCCCCAAATATTTCATTTTCAAATACTGATCAAATACAAGCAGGTATTGTCTGATTCCTATTCTTCTTAAAGTCTACATTTACAAATGAAGCAAAATATTTGACATTTGTTCGCAAATCTCAATCAAGTTTCCCGATTCCCATTTCAAATCTGACAAGTGCTGGACGTGCTGACGGTAATTAAGGTACACATTCATTTGCCTGTAAAAAAAGAAAATAATTATGAATTGACTTCAGTTAAAGTTAAGCATCTTAGCTTATTAACTGTTTGACAAATATATTTAAACTAAAACAACAATCAAAACAATTTACAATTCACCACGTCTAACATTTTGAGGTCGTGTTCTATACCTTCATGGGGGGGGCTGGTGGCTTAGTGGTTTCAGTGCCAGACTATCGATCGCCAAGACGGCGGTTCAATTCCACCTGCGGCTGCCATTTTGGAACTCGAGCAATTGCATTCACCACGCGCTGCCCGCATCTTTCGGAAAAGGCTTTTAAAATGCCGTAGGACATTTATACTTTGTGTCAATGGTAGCGGAAATAAAATATCCCATGCAGGAATATTGACAACCCTGCCGTGGACTCATGTAGCAAGTGATCCTGACTTTCAGAAGCTCACATGGACAACGAGTTAACTGCTGCGAAAACACATCTTTTTTTAATTGTATGTGTTCTGTGAGCATCTTGTCAGACAGATTCCAGCACCATAGATCGCTTTATTATAACTAGTTAATATTTATAGCTGACAACGTCAACATTTGACTACTGTAAATATCAATCTTTACTGGTAACATAATGACTACACACTGTTTTCACACATTCTCAAATTTTACAACAAAATTGATTTACATAAATATTGTGTATTCAGACATCTGTTATTTTGATGTGCAGTACATGGTGATTCCATGGTTTCGAACAACAAAAATAATGTATATTTTGAGACAACAAAGAATTTTATTATTTATTACCTGTTTGAATACTTAGCCATTACGGAGGCCCATCCCAAATAAAGCCTAATTATACGATCATTCATAAGGAATTTTTCTATCCCACTGATTTCATATATTTTGTCTGCACATTCATTGTTCATTTTCTACTGGCTACCCTTTTTAGACATACAAGCTACGTCAACTTAATGTTGACTCATTTTACCATTACAACTTACTCTTGTTCATGCTCATGAAACAAAACAATGACAGAGACAGTCAACTTCAAAAGTATTAATGGTTTTAATGTATTAATACCAAAATTGCTGTTGCAGATTATAAATGACATACACCTAAATGACATTTCTACTTTGTTTAGATGTGCACAATGTACATTATAATAGCATATAATTCATCCAGTATATTAGTTCTGTAATAGAACATGCTTCCTGTTCATTGTTTCATTGGCCAAGTGAAGCAATAAGGATGATTCACGGACTGTTTTGTCATCTGGTTGTTATTATGACTTCGATGTTTTTTCAAAATTCCAATATTTTTAGTTGCTAATGCAGCAAAACATTTAGAATACAGGTTTGGCTGAATAAAAAAACACATTTTAAAACCACATAAAAAATGATTCACCAGTTTGCTACCATATGGTACACAATGCTGCTAAATACTTCGACTCACTCCACAGAATCACTGAGAAGATCTCACATGAAATGGGGACACCGCGGGGGAGGAAAGAAGATTCGGTCAAATTAACAAAGAAAGACATTAGGGAACGATTAACCCATACAAACCCCCGTTTGTATGTACCCGTATCATATTTAAAAGCCGCTGTGACCCAAGTACTTAAACATTACCCATGCTGAATTATTCATCTGCAATGTTAAGGTAATACTGGAAGATGAGGCCACATGCGTCACATCGCTGGCGGCCATATTTATGGTGGTTGTTATAAATATTAACTTTTCACTTCAAATCACTACAACTTGTCCATGTTTATAAGAAGACACAATGACAGGACCAAGAGGTGCTGGCAACATGTGAGGTCCAAAATTATAATGAATTCAAATCATTTAATTTTTGGTAAACCAGAATTTGGACTACATTTACATAAGCTATAAGAACAAAACACATATACTGGATACTGGATATCAGGATGTTGCATTTATGGGCATAAATGCTTTCTTTCATCATTGAGAGTATCAGTTACAAAATAATGACACGAGACAGCTTCATTCTTTTTATAAAGGCTATACATGTACTCCAAGAATGTTTTGAACATTGTTTCTGGTATGTGCGCATTTTTTTTAGTTCCATTTTTAGACAATATCTTTTATTACATGGCAAGTTTCATGCACCTGTCTGTGGTTTCAGTAATAACTTATGGTTTTTGGATATTTAATACACTATAGTGTTTATATATTTATTTAAAACTATGACCTGTCTACGTCTTACTATTTTGCAGTTATTAGACAATCCTCTCTGTGTAGTAATGGAGATCTAAATCCATGTAACCACTTGACAACCAATGCACATTTCATTTGTGTTGATCAACTAGCAATATTTCACATTTAATCACAAAAGCCTACTAACCGATAATTATCCAAATTAATTTGAAATTCTGAAAAAGCCTCAATCAACTGTGCAGATCTTATAACAGACCAGTAGGTCAACAAGACATTCTTAAATCTTATAACGGACCATGAGGTTAACAAGACATTCTGAAGTCTTATAACGGACCATTAGGTTAACAAGACATTCTGAAGTCTTATAACGGACCATGAGGTTAACAAGACATTCTGAAGTCTTATAACGGACCATGAGGTTAACTAGACACTCTGAAGTCTTATAACGGACCATGAGGTTAACAAGACACTCTGAAATCGCATAACGGACCATGAGGTTAACAAGACACTCTGAAATCGCATAACGGACCATGAGGTTAACAAGACACTCCGAGGTCTTATAAAGGACCATGAGGTTAACAAGACACTCTGAGGTCTTATAAAGGACCATGAGGTCAACAAGACACTCTGAGGTCTTATAATGGACCATGAGGTCAACAAGACATTCTGGGGTCTTATAACGGACCATGAGGTCAACAAGACATTCTGAGGTCTTATAACGGACGGACCTTGAGGTCAACAAGACATTCAGGTCTCATAATGGACCATGAGGTTAACAAGACATTCTGAGGTCTTATAAAGGACCATGAGGTCAACAAGACATTCTGAGGTCTTATAACGGACCATGAGGTTAACAAGACATTCTGAAGTCTTATAACGGACCATGAGGTTAACAAGACATTCTGAAGTCTTATGACGGACCATGAGGTTAACAAGACATTCTGAAGTCCGACAGAATCATGTCAATAATAAAATGTGCATTCAGGAAATTACACAGTGATCCAGGAAGGAAGTATTGGGGAAAGACAAGGCCAGAGACAAGATGTATGTTGACATAAAGTGGACAAGGAGGACAGAGAATAATCGTCACTTTCACACACATCTCAGACTTCCTTCACACAACAGAAACAACACAAAAACAGTCACCAGTAGAAACAACTGCTGTTACATTAAGCCTACGTCACCTAAAAAACCATAACAGCCCAGCCACACTACAATGAACAGTTCTAGATGATCTTGTGTTTCATACATCTGTAGGAGGCAGTGTGAAAATAAATGCGGGATAAGATAGTTACGAAAGGTTTATGATAAAGAGTATAACGGCACTTTCATCCTGACAAAACAGAAGATACAGATGCCCACAAGAATTTTGGGTGGACCGAACTTTGCTGCCAACCAAGTCACCCATTTAACATTAATACAATGTTAACTGTCAATAACATACGTGTAACATAAGATTTAAAAATTTCAAAAACAAATGTCAAGGTTTATTCTAAGGATACAGGTTTAGTAGTTAGTAAGGTTGTAACAATGAACAACGTACTAACAAACAATAGCACAGCAAGAGTATCAATACATCTGCAGATTATTTTAAACTTATGTTCCTGTTAACACTGTGGGAACAAACAAAGCTTTGTGTTCAAGTATTGCTATTTAACATGCTACAACCTACAACAAAACAAAACAAATACTAACAAACATACACCATGGCTTTATGCAGGATAGCATTTTCCAAGTCACACATTTGTTTGATGCACATGTAACATACCATGACGGGTGGATGGGTCTCCATGGATGACAACTCACACACGTAACGTACCATGACGGGTGGATGGGTCTCCATGGATGCAACTCACACACACGTAACATACCATGATGGGTGGATGGGTCTCCATGGATGGTAACTCACACACGTAACATACCATGACGGGTGGATGGGTCTCCATGGATGACAACTCACACACATGTAACATACCATGACGGGTGGATGGGTCTCCATGGATGGTAACTCACGTAACATACCATGGCGGGTGGATGGGTCTCCATGGATAGTAACTCACGTAACATACCATGACGGGTGGATGGGTCTCCATGGATGGTAACTCACGTAACATACCATGGCGGGTGGATGGGTCTCCATGGATGGCAACTCACACACACACATAACATGCCATGACGGGTGGATGAGTCTCCATGGATGGTAACTCAAGTAACATACCATGACGGGTGGATGGGTCTCCATGGATGGTAACTCACACACACGTAACATACCATGACGGGTGGATGGGTCTCCATGGATGACAACTCACACACACGTAACATACCATGACGGGTGGATGGGTCTCCATGGATGACAACTCACACACATGTAACGTACCATGACGGGTGGATGGGTCTCCATGGATAGTAACTCACACACGTAACATACCATGACGGGTGGATGGGTCTCCATGGATGGTAACTCACATAACATACCATGACGGGTGGATGGGTCTCCATGGATGGTAACTCACGTAACATACCATGCGGGTGGATGGGTCTCCATGGATGGTAACTCAAGTAACATACCATGACGGGTGGATGGGTCTCCATGGATGGTAACTCACACACACGTAACATACCATGACGGGTGGATGGGTCTCCATGGATGGTAACTCCACACACGTAACATACCATGACGGGTGGATGGGTCTCCATGGATGGTAACTCACGTAACATACCATGACGGGTGGATGGGTCTCCATGGATGAATCACACCACGTAACTACCATGGGCGGGTGGATGTGTCCATGGATGGCAACTCACACACACAGTAACATACCATGACGGGTGGATGGGTCTCCATGGATGGTAACTCACACACGTAACATACCATGACGGGTGGATGGGTCTCCATGGATGAACTCACACACACGTAACATACCATGACGGGTGGATGGGTCTCCATGGATGACAACTCACACACACGTAACATACCATGACGGGTGGATGGGTCTCCATGGATGGTAACTCACACACACGTAACATACCATGACGGGTGGATGTTCCATGGATAAACTCACACACGTAACATACCATGACGGGTGGATGGGTCTCCATGGATGGTAACTCACACAGTAACATACCATGACGGGTGGATGGGTCTCCATGGATGGTAATCACACGTAACATACCATGACGGGTGGATGGGTCTCCATGGATGGTAACTCACGTAACATACCATGACGGGTGGATGGGTCTCCATGGATGGTAACTCACGTAACATACCATGACAGGTGGATGGGTCTCCATGGATGGCAACTCACACACGTAACATACCATGACGGGTGGATGGGTCTCCATGGATGGTAACTCACACACGTAACATACCATGGCGGGTGGATGGGTCTACATGGATGGTAATTCACACACACGTAACATACCATGACGGGTGGGTGGGTCTCCATGGATGGCAATTCACACACACGTAACATACCATGACGGGTGGATGGGTCTCCATGGATGACAACTCACACACACGTAACATACCATGACGGGTGGATGGGTCTCCATGGATGGCAACTCACACACACGTAACATACCATGACGGGTGGATGGGTCTCAATGGATGGCAACTCACACGCACCTAACATATCATGACGGGTGGATGGGTCTCCATGGATGGTAACTCCCACGTAACATACCATGACAGGGGGGATGGGTCTCCATGGATGGTAAACTCAAACACATGTAACATACCATGACGGGTGGATGGGTCTACATGGATGGTAACTCACACACGTAACATACCATGACGGGTGGATGGGTCTACATGGATGGTAACTCACACACGTAACATACCATGGCGGGTGGATGGGTCTACATGGATGGTAATTCACACACACGTAACATACCATGACGGGTGGATGGGTCTCCATGGATGTAACTCACACACACGTAACATACCATGACGGGTGGATGGGTCTCCATGGATGACAACTCACACACACGTAACATACCATGACGGGTGGATGGGTCTCAATGGATGGCAACTCACACGCACCTAACATACCATGACGGGTGGATGGGTCTCCATGGATGGCAACTCACACACACACGTAACATACCATGACGGGTGGATGGGTCTCCATGGATGACAACTCACACACACGTAACATACCATGACGGGTGGATGGGTCTCCATGGATGACAACTCACACACACGTAACATACCATGACGGGTGGATGGGTCTCTGCATAAAGCTATGACGTACACTATAATTTTTTACTTCAATAGAAAAGTTGAAACACTCGTCTGAGTCTGCTAATTGTAATTAAAAATGGCAGTGTGTGACTAACACCCCCTTTGCCCTTTCTACACTTTGTCTAAACTACCACAGAATTTTTAGTATCATGACACGTATTGTGCAGGACTAATGTACCACGATACATGTCACACAGTGAGGGCACTGGATCGGCACAATCCTACGAATGAGTACAATTAGGAGGAAATGGAATTGGATTGTTTATACTCACTGGAAACCACCAAGTGATGTTACAAAATACTGGTGTAGAACCCTGGGGGTAATATAGAACCCTGGGGGTTATAGGGAAGGGCAAGAAACACCTGGCAGAGAAGTTGATGAAGAGACGCCAATTTGATATGGAAACTGGAAATTTTGATATGGGAATTGGAAATGTACGAGTGAAAAAGCTTTATCAAATAAGTCATCTTTGTGAATTCCAGATAAAAGTAACATAAACGAGATGCTAGACAGTCTTTTGAAAAATATAAGTAATTCTTAGAGGTGTTTACAGAGCAAGAGTCAGGGTTGGACCTACCAATGTATAACAGTAGTTACTAAGCTGGACTCACAAGAGGGCAGCACAAGTAAATGGCCACTGTAAATGTCAGGGGTCTATAAAACTTTCTGTTGAGGCAGCATCTGAGCAGGCAGGGTAAAAAACACCACATAGGTCATTACCAACCGAAAGCCGAAACTGGTTTTTCTATCAAGCAAGCGGAAACGCACAGATTCTGACTGGTTTGTTTGACAAATGTTGACTAATGATGGAATAGGGACGCTGGTTTGTCTTCCCAGACTGTGACCAGTCACAGGCCAGAGCTAGACGGCTGCCATTCTCTATGACTGCCACATTACCCACTACGAGCGACACGGCACGACTCAACATGTGCGCCGCGGCGCTAAGACACGTGACTGACCTGTACGTTTTCCCACAGGAAGAGATCACGTCTGTCCGCCATGTTGGAGAAGAAGCAGATCTGCAGACAGACACAAGCAGAAGTCAGCAAGACGTTCACAACGCTTGGCTACCTACATTCACACGCAGCAACAGGCGACAATATGTCGAATAGCAGCAAAGAATTTGTCGCAACGCACCATGCCTGTTACTGAATATTACGTAACACCACTGGACGTCACTGATACGTGCGTGTCCTGATAATGACATTATTACCTACATATCTTACGTTTCACACAGATTTACAATAAAATGTTCACACGTTTAAGGCCGCTCTGATACTGTTGCAGCCGTAACATGGCACCATTTCTGCCGTCTGTCAGTCCGTCTGGCACGCACTGTAATGGCACTCGGGAATACTCAGAAATAGTCTCTCAAAACAGATAATACATTGTTAGGTAATACTGTCTACTTCTACAGAAGGTCACAGCTACAGCCAGGAACCAGTTTAAGGAAACACAAGACCCCACACACTCACGCACACACGCATGCACGCGCCCCCTCCATGTAATAAATATTTTAATGAAATTGATTCGACAATGAGTGACCAGGCAAGCTGGTTCGATATGTTTCCGTCTATCTTTTATTCGTCTGCGCACTGATGGCTCATGTTCCATGAAATTTACTCCGTGGCGACCAAAAACCGTTTTGGCGCAGCTGAAGTGCCGTGTGGTTGAACTGACCCATGAATGCTAGCGGGTGTACCAGCACTCAAGCGGAAGACTGGACGGAAACAGAAAATGATTATATTTAAGTTTTGCAAACATGGCACTAATCAGTTAATCACTTTGTAGCAAATTAAATGTGCGCTCGAGTGTCTTAATGCGCAAACTGTAACGATGAAAGCAATGCAGGCATAAAAGACCTGATTTGTCGGTGAAATGAGCAAAAACAAAGCAAACTTCCACCATTTTAACCCCAATGCAAGCCAAAAATATGCCAAAAAAATGGAGGAAATCAGAAACACTGTTGGTGGTCCAGATAAGGGGCTGGTGAAAATTTATTCTGGGAAGCCCTGATATCATTGGAGTATGTTACCTGGACTAAATAACAACATGACTACAACAGTAATTATAACAAATGTGTTTTAGGTAGTTGTCTATGCTCCATTTTAGTCAATGAGTGATTCTTGCTTCATTTTCAGACAACTTCGGAAACTTTTTGGCAGTCACGTTCCTTGCCACTCGCTATGTGGCGCCACTCTCTTTATCAACACTGGGAATAAGGATCGCTCCGCTTGCAACTTTATGTTTTATTATGCAAGATACAGTAATTTTTTTTAAATAAAATTACGGTTTACATTTTATAAGTAAATGATAGTTTATTTTATAGGAACATTGTTGTTTACCTATTATCAAAAAATAACCAGACGTAAAGGTAGATTCACAATAGGAAGGTCAAGGTTTCACAATTTCAGAAATCAACCAGCAGTCAAGTTCCTAAAAACCCACTGTGTGACGCCACTCTCTTCATTCCACGAGATGACGAGAGCGGGACATGTTTCGATCTGCCAAGTAAGTTTCTACTTTGCAGGCAAATTACAGCTTATACTTTATATACAAATTACAGTTTATATTTTATAATCAAGTTACAATTTACATTTTGTATTAAAATTACAGTAATCGTGGAATAAATTTAAAGCATTGCATCATGCACACAACTACGTTGTCAGTGCGACAGTATTGCCTATGTCTTCAAAAAGGCACATTGGTATGATGTGGTTATATCTAGACAATCATGTTGGTTTCCAACATTTACAGGCAAGAGATTTCTTCCAGTAAGAGATGACAGTGAGGTTTGTGATGTAATGGGCTTAATTCCAATGAATTAAATTTAAAACAATAGTAAACTTCACAGATTTAACTTTGATAGTATAGTAAAACATATCCACAGTGGACATCATTGGAAATGCAGTTTCTGTTAGGGTCCAACTGCCAATCTTAACAGGTAGTGGACAATACTAACTAGTCACCACACTTTCAAGTGTCCATTATATATAGGTATTTGCAATGGACAGGTGTCCCCTATGGCCAGTTTGTGATTAATTTTATGTATAGTTAATTTTAGTAGTACTAAAACGACACATTCCATGCATTTTGCAAACAAGATTAGCAATCAATAAATATTGTTAATGCAAGCTGCAACATACAGTAGGAGTATGTTAATTTATAATATTTTACACAAAAGATTATATACAAACTTACGTAAAACTATAATAAGATGTAATAATTACATAATTATATATTTATATAATTATATGTCATGACGGTTAAGCATACTAAATTACAAACACATTTATGTATGTATGTGTGTATATGTGTATATATATATATATATATATATATATATATATATATATATAAACACACACTTTATTAATGGGTTTATATTAACAAAGACACATATCAGTAACAACAATGCCATGGTGACTTCTCGCAGTGTCATTAACCCTTTCTTTTGTCCAGGCACGACTGAGTGTCTGGGAAACCAAACACCTTCAATCATACATTTGAAAAAGCTAGTCAATGCACATCCAATTTCCAGTGTGGTTTCGTTGGCCTGCGCACAGTATTGTAGTTGTTAAGCTGACACTCACGGTGCTTCTGTTAGTGCGAGACACTGTGAAATGTGTAGGCAGTAGGCACTAGGCACACTCATGAATGCATGAGAAAAACACTGACGATGACGAGCTTAGTACTGAATTTTTTTACACAACATAAACACTGGATTGAAAATCCTGACGTGTAAATAATTTCAATACACGCGCTGTCAATGGAAAGTCATTTCATGAATTGATACTTAACCAAACCACCCACTGACAATATAGTCTGCCTGTGGTTTTACTGGGTGTATAAAGTAGGGAGTGAGTGACAGAAAGCGACAGTGATGATGTCATTGCGGGGAGATCAGTGGATCTGACCCGGACGATTGCACCCACTAGTTGTGCCTGCGTCCGCCACGACAGACCGACACAGACGTCACCGGTGACACAATGACAATGACAACGGACAAGCAATCCCGCATAAGACCCAGTCATCACTGTCTCCTGGAATCAAACATTAACGTTTATCAAACCATCCACGGGAAGAAAGCATTACATCACACAATAGAACGTACTGTCTGTATGCCAATGGGTGTTCGCCAAAAGCTGCAGTTTAAGTCTAGCAATCATTCTACGTATTCTTTTTCCACGTATTCTAATGATTGTGCATTACATTAACATGATATCATGCCTGTTTTTATTTTACTTTTCACTTATTTATATTTTCTTTAGATTTAATACACTACTAAAACACTTATTATATTTGTATGATAGTGAAAATGGGTTTAAAAAATTGCTAATACAAGATAATTTTGAATATTCTCTGGGTGTGTAGACATTACACATAAAAATGACTTGATGTGTAGATTGGTCACATCATGGATAAAATAGTTGCTTGAAGACTGGTTTGGCGACATCATTGTTGTGGTAATTAGTTTTATAGGTAAAATCCTGTAGTTTAGTTGTAACTGTCATAAATATAAAGCTAAAAACACTCATAAGATGTTGTCACTGCACCCAAGCAATGATGATGTTATCTAGAGGTTGGTTCAAATGAATGATTAGTTTTCTATACCTACAAGTTGTTCTTGTGTTCCCTACTACAATATTATCTAAAATACATTTATAATGTGTAATGATAAATACATTTTATATGCACAAAATGCTGAATGAGTAAAAAAGATTACTACTATTACTTCATGCAAGATGTTCTTTTCTGTATAACATATACACAAAAAACATTTCATGGATATAAAATATATTCTGTTTCATGTATAACACGCACGCACGCACGCACGCACGCACGCACGCACGCACGCACGCACACACACACACACACACAAAGTTATTACAAAACCATATTAAACATGCATGAACGGCTTTCTAAAAAATTGTGTTAAAGACTAAACACTGTTTGATATAGATAGATGTCATAAGGCAAACGCCCACTCATGTGCGTAGATCTGAAGTAAATTAATATTGATGGTGTACAGAATGGCAGTCGAACTGCATAATAGTTATAAATAGCAAGCACCAGATGCACGGTCATGTAATATTTAAAATGTCTGGGAAAATAACTGATAATAATTACAACTACAGACTGATGTAGGCTATGTTAAAGCTGGAATAAAACGGCTGAATTAAATTTGTAATATGCACCTTCAGAAAATGCCCAGAAGTCATGTTCCTTGCAACCTGCTATATGGTGCCACTGTCTCTAGGTGTGTCATTCACTTTGCCGTACTTGTGTTTTATAAGCAAATTACCGCTTGTATTCAATACACAAATTACAGTCTGGTGAAGGCTTCCAAAAACGTTGAACAAATAATAACTGCACCAATCCCAGATACAACTACACCAAGCTATACCAAGTGTGGATCAAAGCTCCCAAAGTAAATTGCTGACATTTTCAGAAACCATCCAGAAGAAAAATATGTTCATGGAACCCGCTATATGGCGCCACTCTCTCGTCTTTAGATGTCTTCTTCATTCACTCAACTTATTTTATAAGTAAATTACAGCTTGTATTTTATAAGCAAATTATAGTCTGGCATCTGGAAGATTTAAAAACATAATAACAAGCTAGTAAAATTGACAATAAAAATATTAATATTATAACTGATGCAACTGTCACATCCCTTTGCAACCTGTTATGAGACTTCGAGATGAAAAGAACAGGTGTTGATCTACCATTTACATCTTTGTCTTATATGCGAATTATAATTTGATTCTTTGATAAGTAAATAAAGTTTTATAAATTGTTATTAAGTTAATAGTTATGGGGAAATTTGTTTGTGGTTCCTAAGCAAACTACAAACTGTACTTGTAGCTTGTGTTAATTAGCAAATAATAGTTTACATTGTAGGAACAACTGTTACATCTGCAGAGAATATTTAAGCTGAAACATAAATTTTTGTTTAATTTGTTTCTGTTTTTCCTGTCCAAATGATAATTGTACATTACAATTACTTAGGTTTGTGTTCTGTTTATCTGTAATTATTGCATCATAATAACAATAACTGTTGACACTATATATTGTGTATCATTAGTTATTATCGCAGGGAGCCTGTGTGACAGGGCTCTCTCGGGTGTCACTACAAGCGGTCCTGTATCATCCAAATTTCAATATATATACTTACTGTTTATTTTACGATGTATGTATGTATGCATGTATGTATGATTATTAAAAACTTAACATCACTACTATTTTATGATAAGGAAATCAGTCTGTATTTTACAAGGAAATTATCATTCATATTTTATACAGAAAAAAATTGTATCTGAATATTAGATTTTATATATTATTGACAATTCAGCATGACAACGTCACAGTTTTACAACTTCGTAATTAGCGACTCCCAAAATTCCGCTATGTGGCGCCACTCTCTTCACTCAACGAGACACCGCATTGCGGGCGGACTTTCCTTCTCCGACAAGTTTGTATTTTATAGCTAAATTACAGTGTATTTTTTATAATCAAATTGCTGCTTATATTTTATAAGCAAGTTACAGTTTGATGAGTAAATTGCAGATGCAGTGTCTGAACTGAACACATATTACGGCGATCACGTTTGATACTGTTGTATGGCTGGATGTATGAAGGCAGCAACTTGGCGAAACGTCACTGACAGGTACGTGAATTTTCTAAGCAAACACAAGATTTATCTGGCAACCATTATGATGGTTGCAGACCACAGAAATGTCATAGTGTTAGAACCAGAGACTGCACGTGGTTGTGTTTTAAGGCACTAACAATTAGCAACAAGAAACTTTCTTTGTACATCATCAAGTTTGAAACCCTCGTGAAGTTTACGTTTACGTACTCACAGAATCAGGCACTAATTCACATCTTGGCGTTTCAAGTATGATGTCTGACACAATGCTTGCCACAAAAGATAATTGGCCGAAACCAGTAAACCCACAATTTACAAGCCAGGCTGGCTGCATCAGGCACACACAGGCACGACAAGTTCACAACCAACTCAGCAGGTGTCACTACATCAATCAGCAATTAACGTATTTGCCATTTTTTCTGGGTCAGATTGGGAGTGAGTTGTATTTATTAATTCTAACGATTATATTTTTGATTCTAGTCACAAGTGTTTTGTAGAACGTTTCCCCGTTGAAAACACAGGGTTTAACAGTTTCATTGTTTAGAACTTGTTTATTGCATGCATATTGCATATTCACATAACATCGGTGCTACCTGCCATTGTATGTTATCTTGTCAACAGAGATCTATGTATGACAAATGCATAATAACTTCACAATATTAGGCATAAAGACCATGTAGCTAACGTGTAAATGGCATGAATACAGGTACAGAAAACTTACGGTTTGTAAAGATGTTTTGCCAATAAAACTACAATAGTCCATTATAACATCAAGCATAAATGTCAACTAGAACTCATTTGCTGTGCACACATTTGACAGAGATCTTTTTCCTTTTATGCACCACACATTTTCAAGACAAGTGACAATTTACTTCTTAGAAGTCATACCACATCAGGCCAATAACAAGACATCATTAGCACTGATATGATTTTTTATTTCATGGAAATCCATTCTTCAAACATTTGTAGGCTGCATTTAACAGAGAGAAGGAACTCAGTATGTGCACCTGTATTATAATTACAGTGAGGCACCTGCTCCTAGTGGAAGGTAATCACAACGATTTTTGTACACACCATTTAAACTAACGTGTTTCTTGCAGAATGCTCCTGTGACCTTAAATAATAGCAATTGATGTAAAATGCTATCACGGCAGTTCTTGGGGGTCGGTGAACTACACACATTGTCACAACCGATTTGCATGCAAAAAAATATATATAAAAGATTGTGTGGTTTCAGAAAGACGCGTTAGAACAAATATTTTGTTCAATGAAAAAAGCACTGCGACAACTGGTGGCATCACATGAATTGGTCAACTGAATTAGCCAATGAACAGCCTCGTTCTATGGTAAGTCGTTCGTTAGTTTATATGTGATTACCGGATAATATTACCTGTTGCTAAAAAAAATTAATTAAATATATGTTTCTCTTACCACCATAAATTTTTACATTTCAAATGTTAGTGCAGTAATGTAGTGTACTAGAGACTAAACACATCTCAAAAACTTGTATACATACATTCTTCATAATGTTTTAATTAGTAGCAATTGTCATACGTTTAATGACCAACATATCTGATTAATGACTTATTAAATGTGATATCCAGTAAAATATCAAAGCTTTCAACAAGGGTGACCAATTTTAGTGAGTAACCAAACAATGCATAGAAACATAGCCGGTGTCACACATAAATAATTGTCTCTACATTACAACAGTGTTCTACTGTTCATGAAAACCTCTGCCATTTTGTTTTTGACTTTTGCCAACATGATGGAACACATTGATTCGTCCTTCCTCGAGGCACAGTTACGCCTCCTTGGTGTGCCACATCACGTTGAGGCTGGCGGGAGGTTTGCTGGAGATGCATCAAAAATGCATCTCAGCCACATCTCGAGCGAGCCTTCTTGGTGGGTGGGCCACTTAACGACTTAGTGACTCTACAATTAATTTATTAACTTATTTATTTATACCTGCTTACGAACATCGCACTGGGCGATATTACAGGTGCAATTAAGTTAGATATCACACATAGCAAGACTATGATTTTAATTACTATAGCAAAAACAAATTGAAGTCTCCAGCATATTTGAAAACAGCTGCAACTGAGATATTTCCTGATTATTTGTGCCTATTATTTCACAACAAAATCTTGTAGCACCGATTCCTCTCAGTTGGTGTCACGTAAGTGTTCTATAAGACCAAAGCACACGGCGAGGAGCATTGTTTGCATCACTGAATCAAGACTACTTCACAGACAAATTAGTCACTACTTTATAAGTGAAACAGAATATTATATTGATTTTGCATGCAAATTATAACATCAGAAAATTGCTGTAAAAATCTAAGACAAGCTGAACATACAACATTGATCAGGACTGATATTGCCATCAGCCTGACGTTGTCTGCAGACAGGTAATCTTTGGCCGGAAGTTTCTGTCACTTTCCCAGACTGATTAAAAAGGGTTTTTTCCTCGCAAAACATTTGAAGTTTTTATGTTCAAATCAATAAAAATCATTTGGCTTTTTTATTACTGAAGGTGATCTCCAAAACAATTGTATCATAACGAAAGGTTTGCGTGATAAAACATCTTAAACACACACATTGCAGATGGTGACAGAAAAGATACTCTTACTAATAGCAAATTGTAAGGTAAACTTTATATTACTAACATGACCAATAACACATCACGGTGACAGCATAGTCGCATAACTGGAAACAAACAACATTAAGCTTGTTTAAGTATCATCAAACATTTATAAGTTAAAAGTTGCCTAACTGTGACCAAAAGAGACTAATAAACTAGTGTTTATGTTACATGTTTTCATACGTACTTATTTCATTATTTATTATAGTCTTCATAGGTTAACTTGTTTTTTATAAAACAATTCACTTATTCACATTTTCTTTAGGTACACATTACTAAGATTAATTATATTTGTACGATCATTAATATCAGTTGCATGAAATAAATTATATATCTGTATGATCATGAATATCGGTTACATGAAATTAATTATATTTGTATGATCATGAATATCGGTTACGTGAAACAAAATATATTTGTATGATCATGAATATCGGTTATGTGAAATAAATTATATCCATAAGATCATGAATATCGGTTATGTGAAATAAATTATATTTGTATGATCATGAATATCGGTTATGTGAAATTAATTATATCCATATGATCATGAATATCGGTTATGTGAAATAAATTATATTTGTATGATCATGAATATCGGTTATGTGAAATAAACTATATTTGTATGATCATGAATATCGGTTATGTGAAATAAATTATATTCGTATGATCATGAATATCGGTTATGTGAAATAAATTATATTTATATGATCATGAATATCTGTTACGTGAAATAAATGTATTCATGTTCATAATCATATTTGTCTAATGTAAGATCACTATGAATTCCCTCTGGTACCTGCTTTCCCGTTACTCGCAAGGAGGCGCCACTCTATGCAACGCTATCTCGATAATGGTGTATAGTCAGTTCCGTGTTCAAACTTATAATTTTCTAAGCAAATATGTTTTTTATGCAAATTATATTTTTTAAGCAAATCATAGTTTGTATTTTATAAGCACCCCAGGCTTAGATGAAGACATGGCGGCAGTTGTTTGTTAGCCGAGTTTACATCCATAGTTTGTGAGATGACGCCAGCTCGCACTTTCTAGTGATCAACAGAGAAAGTGTTTTGTCACACTAAGGGTCTGTCTTAAATTGTTTACATTAATAATTACTTAAAGGATATATTTTTCTTCAGGCAGAATATTACAATATTTTTTTATTGAGTGCTATATAAAAAAAAATTCTAAAATCATCAAAACTCAACTGTATGTTTAACCAATAACTCAGTTACTGTTTTTCTTTCCAACAGGCAAAAAACCGACAATCACAGCTTCTAGATTCAAGATCTATGTCAACATTGGGAAAACATAATTTCATGACTACCCGCGTAGTGCTTTTATCGCGTAACCCACTGTGTGGCGCCACTATCCTCATTCCATCGAGACGCTGCGACAATGGAGGGCGAAGCCTGCTCAGCTGCACAAGTTTGTATTTTGCAAGTAGATTTCAGTCAATGATTTTTTCAGCAAATTACAGCATAGTAGTAAGCAAATTATAGCAATTGTGATGCCAAGTTAAAGATCTGAATCAAACGGAGTAAATTGATGGTGGTTGATAGTGTTGCCAATGCAACGGTATTGTGTGCGGTAAGTTCTTAAGGAAATGCTTAGCTGAATGTCTGCAGGGACTTTCCTAGATTGATAAGGCCTTTCAGAATGCTATTTGTGTTTTATAGTCCATGCTCCCAAATCTTAGGGTAGATAAGTAGGACTTTTCTTTCTTTTAATACTTTCTATACGGGAATACTTAGGCACCTGACCAGTTTATGTTAACTTGTCAATGTTTAGCATTGCCCATAATTTCTTCAGATTAATATGAGAAAATATAATTTCCAGTATTTTGGCAACTAAAGAATGGATCTAGTTACAAAGGTTACTGTGCTTCATGCGTGGTCGAAAATAAGTGATGTATTTTCCTTGCCATGCAATCGCATTTTCCATAGTCTGCTAATTATTACTGCTAATGATTAATTTCATATGATATACTTAACTAGGTGTCAATAAACTCTATTTTGTGTGCTGGAATGTATTTTCAGTACATTCAAATATTGCTGGTATTTACTACTTAAAAATTGAAAAAAATTTGGTCTACTGAATTAATGTAACACATTCTATATGTTGTACTACTTGTTTCATAAAAAAATGCATGCGTACTGAGCATCGAATAAAAATACTTACATATATTTTAAAACACATTGTCTTGTTTTAGTAAATTCTGTAATATGCGTTTTATAAATGAGCTGAAAAAGGTACTGCAAAGTAGTGTTTCAACACACTGACAAATGCATTGTTTTGAAACAATACTGCATTGTAACGATCTGCAAAAAACTCTGCAAGTATTTGCAAAAAAATGTAATTTGCAACTTATGAAATGTCACCATAGATACATCCAAGATCTAGTCTACCTTGATGACCATTCCTTGAATGAAGACAATCAAAAGTAAGTTATACTCTACAACAGTCTCCAGTCTATAGCCCTACAGGACTACTCAGGGCACTTTACACTTTACTCCCTGGTAGACCTATTCGATCGAATACCATTTGAGCTGGGAAGAATTCAGCCATGTTGCAAATACTACAAACAGCAGCAGGAAGACGTTTTCGAGCCCAGGTTTTCGTTACTGGAGTCTGATACTACGTCACTGCGCTTCACAATTTAGAAATAATACTCAAAACAAAACCTTTAAATACTGCTTTAACAACCAATAATCACAATTGCCTAATTACACTGTATATAGTTTAATAATTCACAACTGCCTAATTATATATTATAATAATTTACTGATTTAATCCAAAATCCACACAAGTATATACCCATATCTTGCTTTCAACCCACTGACTAGGTGCTTTCATTTCAACAGCAAAATTCCGTAATGATTATATGAACGCTCATCACACTGTAATATAATATATAATAAGGTTGTTAATGAGTAGGATACACTTACAAAAACAAAGGCAATTAGTATGTAGAATATTATAAACATGATTACCGGTATGTCTGGCATATCAGGTTAACCATAAGCATTATTTATACACCTGTTTCCATTATTAATAATTGGAAACATAATATTATATACTTACGTTTGTTAATCATATAGGGTTTCATCATAGCACAGCAAAAAAGATCTCCTGGGATAGATTAAACTGTCATACAATGACCAATATAGTCACAGCTGTGTCATATTTCAAAATCTTGGAATATGGCGATAAAAAAATATATTTTGATCATCCAAAATAACTTTGCTGCTGTCAATCATGATTACCTGGGGTGCATATGCTTAGTGTTAATTAATTTTCAGGTAATCCAAACACGCTACAATAAATGTAAATAAACAAAACAAACCAACCGTTCAGTATATAGAAACATTTATTCACAGTACCTTTATCATGAAAATAAGAAAAACTAAACATGAACTATATAGATAATGCAGATACTTGTATCTTTCAAAACTAGGTCTGCTCTTTTTACGACACATGAAATATATAAAAAATCTTTACCATACTACAATGATATTGTTGTTAGAGAGCTGTTGTTCAATTCATAAACATACCTAGATTGTTTACTTACCGTGGGGTGCCACATCGCAAAATTTTACATCTACAAATTCTAAATATTTTTCTTCAACTGATCTGAAACACTACTTTTAACGCCCAAGTCGGTGAATTAACTACAACAAAAATTTCACATAACTCTTATTGACGAGTAATTTTGAAATCAGGCTTACACACTTTGTAACTCGTTTTAAAATATGCGCATAGATGCCCGGGTTAAAATTGGAGTAATCGCTGTTATGCGGTTATCGGGGCTGGCCAAGATTTTTTACTGGGCAACCCCGATAAAATCAGTGTTGCCGACATTTCTGCAATAAACAATTATACCAGGACCAGTCACGAACTTCGACACAAGCGAGACATTCGAGGCAGCCGAGCTGAGCACAATGGAGTTCCATTGTACAAGAGGCATTGACTCTTGAACACAATGATTGTCTCTGGGAAGAAAGGTATATCGATGCAGCATCTACAGTGTCACTGATACCCCTTTCCCGTTTGCCTTTGAAGTAAATTTCTACACAACCAATATCTTCGCATAGCATCAGCAGAAAAAACGTGCGTGAAGGGACACTATTACATAGGGTCACACATGCATGCGTGTTCGCGCACAGACACAAAAACACACGCCCGCACCCTCATAACAGTCGCCCATGTCATATATTGGAGACTCAGATAAAAATGGCAGTCTAAGTGAGTTTGTTGGATCACATTGCACAATAGATGTGAGATAGTGTAGTGTGTGCGGTGGGGCTGCAGACATAAATTACCTGAATGATGCAAACAAATCCTGTTGTTTACAATTCTAAGACAACACGCGATACGATTCAGAATTCATTTCCGTTTTGACGCTGTGTTGTTTTTCAGGGATGTAACTGATCGTGACAGGTCCGTCAGACAATCAATGCTATTATGTCTCAAATAAAAGGAAAACCACACGCAATCCTTGCAAAATAGGATTCTGTGAAGGGAATTTGTAGAAATAAGAGAATCTGTAAAAAAAACATGCATCTGGTTCTAAGAACCGTCAGTTCAGTCATAACAAAAACTTGAATGTTCATACGTTCAGAAATACAAGTGTCTGTAAAATAATGACATCTCAATCATATACAGCTATTGTTAATTAATCAGCACTGTATATAGACAAACCAAAAGCCAAAATAAGTTTTAGAAGAAAAAATGGACATATGTATAAAGAAAAGTAACAGAACTATGTGCCTTTGTGTTTTAAATATTTCCACACAAAAAAATAACAGCAGAAACATATTTGGGAATTTGGTCAGAAACATTAAATAAAATTACATATACAAAATACCTCATCAGTTTACTTAATAATCCACCATGCTAAGCATTTGTAAAAACAAATGCGTGACTCTATGAAATAAACGTTTATAGATTACATGTAATATCAGTAGATTCCACGCAATATCAACTGATCATTACAGCTATAACAGTATTCTTGTAAACAATAAAAATATATAAACTATGTTCATTAAATTTCCTGAAGAATACAATGCCATTTAAATGGATTTTTAAGTGCAATTATTTATCTAATTTACTTCAACATTTCAACAACCATCAGTTGTTTAAAAAAAATGTAAATAGTTGTTTTTTCTAAAACAAATTTATTGGATTAAAAGGTTAACTTCTTATATACGATGAATCAGGTAATTGGGATCATTCAAATCACTTTACAAAGTTTTTCATTTATACGCCATCATAACTATGCTGGGAAGCATTCAGCGTAATTACTGGCTGAAGCAGCCCAATAAAGTTTGACATGCTAATACCATGCTACAAGTCCACAACACATCAGATTATCTCCCAACTGCATGTCGAAAATGTGTTATCAAGACACTTCTTCGTCAAAATAAAATGGCATAAATTGATCTGTTATAAAAAGCATTCCTTCAAAAAACTACAATGTATTAAAAACCGCAACAGATATATGAGCGTATGCTAAGTGCATCTCTATTTTATGAGCACCCACAATCAACAAACTACAAAGGAAATTGCAGTGTCACTTCGCTATCTTGATAACAACAGCATTTGCAGAAATATCTGATCTATGCAAAGAATACTACTTCGATATTAACAGCTTAAAAAAATTGAACTCTATCAAACAAATGTGTGCAAATAATCAGTTTCATGGTATCCTGCATCATAGTTTTTTCAAGATACAATCAGCCAGAACTAAATTGCCCATATTGAATTTTTTCTGAACAAGCCATTGTGATAATTATATTACAGAAATCAGAATTACTACCGTAGTTTCAGTTTACTTAATCACCCAATGTATAATACTAATTAATAATTTATAATAGCATTGATTAGAATACTATATAAATGCACAATATCTCCAACTACTGATTGAATCAATTAATAAGGAACCATACCCTTTTCACAATTAAATACAAATTTATCAGTTTATATGTAAATCAAGATAATTTCAAGGGATTATCATATGGCACAAGCTGTGGTATTCCCATTCTGCTCGTCTATTTGAAGGTGAAATCTAGTGAACTGGAAACAGACAAAAGAAGCTGGATTGGCTGGGTCAGCCAGAACGGAAGATTCAAAGACTTCCCTTGATAAGACAGTCTGAACAAGAATACAAACTGCTTATGCTAATGAAAACTGCACCACTTAATCCTCGTGTCAGTTTACATTTCTGTTATACTTCGTCTACAGAGCTTAACTGCCGAAATGTCGACCCCAATTGTTATATTATATAATTCACCCTGAGTCGAGTTCAACCGAGGTGCCATTTACAAGAGATTTTGTCTCGACCAATCAGGCACATCGACACAACCGGCGTATTGTGTCATCCAAATTAAACATAACGAAGTTCTGCCATTAAAAAACCTGAAACACGACCAGTTTTTCAACGCTACCATGTCAACACAGTAGTCTGGCCTCGTCATATGAAAACAATGGTATCATTCATCTATGTGCCTCAAACGCTTCTATTTTACCTTGGAACCTTTTGTTGAGCTACACACTGTCTTTGTCGATGCTGTGCAACTGATAGCGCCACCTGGTAATCAAGCAGAGAATGAGCCACACCGGTGTGATATCGCGGGGCAAACAGAAGGTCTTCGCAATCAATGAAATAAAACCAAAAACACAATGCAGGCTACCGCTGGACAAAGGATGTTATAAGGCCAAATCAAGCACTGCATTCAACAAACAAGAAAGTACATCCAGGGTGGAACAGTGATGTGAACTCGCCCCATATGTCGCACCCTCTAGGGTAGCCCCGTTGCCATGACATCGCAAGATGACGTTACAAGTACATCAGCACTGAGGGAGACGACAGGGAATATCCATTGTAAGCATAAATGAGTCGTTGGGAGCCGGGCATCGGAGATGGGAGCTTGCATGTTCGGCATTTCGTGCCAGTCTGTATTTCACATATTGTAATTTGCTAATTTTTTGCCCTTCACAGTCAAGTGTCTGGTGGAGTGGGGATTTTCGTTAATACATCGCTATCTACAAGACGTGCTAGTTGTCACGTTCATCTCGTTCAACAAACTATGCTACATATATAGGTTATTTTACACAAAATAATCTTCTGTTTTGTGAAAACCCCTTCAAAAAGTTTTTAAAAGGCTATGTTCTGGATAATATTATACCAAAGCAGCTAAAATCCTCAGGACAACTCAAATTTAACAGAACAATTATTTCTAATTAATATGTATACTATGAGTAGCAGCACTGCGTTTAAAATGGTTCTGTATAGTTAATAATAATTATGTTTTGAGCTATAATGCTTTATTTCAAAATTTAAATTCTCAATGATATAGGTGTTATAACAATGTTCCTATTGTTACATTATTAAATTGGACAGATTAAGTAATTGCATAGTGCCAAATAATAGTTGATTAGGAAAAAACAGAAGTCGCTAACAGTAAATTGTGATTGGTTTGACTTCATGAAAGTAAATCTTTGAGGATCTATGCACAGTGGGTGAAATTGTGGAATAATGGGATTTTCACTAATAATATCCCACACTGAACTCCTAAGAGCTAAGGATTCCAACCGACTCATTTAATCATAGAAATATGGTGGTTTAACAATTAAATTAAAAACATACAATCCTCAGAACTACAAATGTCATTAGAAATCATGCAAATCTCTCGTTGATGCTCAGTGAGTGATAAATCCCTTCGTCTCCATAGATAATTTATTAGTCTATGAACAATCTCTGGACTATAAAATTTACTTTGCCAGTGCAAGTCTTTAAATCTAATAATCCAACAGTAGTGCCAAGTAAAGCTGCACGTAGGATTGCATTTTTCATAAAATAAATAAACATATTTGGCACTCTAGAGAAGAATTTCACTTTGAAATTAAATTCTGAGTAACCATAATATGGTCAACATATACATCCATAGGTGTAGGTGTAAAAAGCTACTTAGCTCCAGGGCATGGTGTAAATTTAAAATCTATCATCACAATATGTGAGCAACACTCTTACAGGCATAGCAAGGTGTGCCGAACAAAGCCTGCCTTGATTAAAGCTTACTTTCTGGAAAAATGTGTTATTCCACCAGAAAGTCCATACTAATGTGTGGTTATGTGTACCACTAGTAATGCACTTATTAATACAGCAAACGGTATATCAGCAAATGGTGAAACATATTTTTAATTACTAGACAGCGCATGTTGCCCAGTGCAATGCCACGGAGTTATTAACAGAAACACCTGCATCAAATCACACAGCAATTGTTAGTGGCGTCAACTAAACAGTTTAAGATTCCAACAAGTTACACTTACAGTGCATTGGGCAAACACTTTCACACAATTTTAGGGAATGCAGGGTAAGAAATAGTTGAACAAATCTTCACATCGAGATTACTATTACTGGCGTTGACTGGCAGAATTTATTTCAAACTTTCAATAGCATGTGTCAGTTATAATTATGGTAATACTGCATTACCAAAACTGAAATCAATTGCAATTAGATCATGAGTACTATTAGATTATTAGCATTTTGAAATGCAATAGTTCACAACTACTTTGTTTTAAAAAAAAATTGAATAATTACTGTAATTTATACATAATGGATAAAGACCATAATGCAACAGGTAGATATCATTTGTCAATACAGCAATGAGTTTCTGAATTAATTTACTGGCTGAAGAGACAACGGACGGTTAAGACAGAATTAAGTCATTTCATTTCTTGAAGAACTACATAAGTTTCCTGGAATAAGCCCGGTAGTTGTCCTTATAACTTTAAATCTACATGTCCAGATATTTGTTATTCCTCAATAAATTCCTTTAAATGTGTCCGGATATTTGTTATTCCTCAATACTACCGGTATTGGCTAATTAGTTAATATGTCGGCCAAACTTACTGACTATAGAATATTGAAATTTGTGATAGAATATAAGAACGGATGCTTGAACTGTTGATTGAGGTCCTGATAATAGCAACAGATTGTGGTGCCATCTTAGATTGTGGTGCCATCTTAGATTGTGGTGCCATCTTATGGGATTTGCAACAATGTTGCATAATCATAGCTGTCCTGGTATGTATTAGCCTGTGTTCTTGTGATAGTTCATCATCAGCTTTATCTCTAGTCACTGGCCAACAATCTCGTTGTTGCATTCATGTATCCCTAAATTATTTATTACCATTATGTTGTTTTGACAATGAAATGCACTATCACTTTATACAAAGACTGACTTTGAGAACAAAACTTCTGTTGAGCATAGTTTTACAAGACAAAACATACTTACAAAATTGTCCATACACTAATGGCAGAAAATAATTCATTTTGTACGTGAAATAAAATACTAATGCAATCAACATGGAAATAATATACAAACATTTGTGAGCACAATTTGTATTTATCATAAAATATTGCACTTAAATTAATTAATGCGAGTGATTTATAAAAAAAAAATTACAAATGAATTACGTCACATTCTTAATGTTCACACCCAGATCAACCCAACAGTATCCCAGTGTACAATGTTACATAACATACTGGAGTTTAATTAATGCACACATCTATCGCATTTTCAGAATGAGGCTGTACCAAAATCTGGTTATTCATTCATTTCGCAAAGTATACAAGACCTGGCCTAGATTGTTCGTACACGTTTGTGTAAACCGCAAAGTTGGCCACGTTAGACATAACGAAGTCATTGAGCGACGAAGACTTGACACCTGAATCGTTTGTTATGTGAGCATCCTGGCACACACCAGTCAGGCTTCGTATTAAGACAGCAAGGTTATCTCACATCTAACCTAAGTTCCCACTTTTTACCTGCAAACTTCTGACGAACTTCGCAGGATCGCACTGTCTTTGTGAGATCGGAGCAGCACGGAGCGCCCTCTGGTAATTACTTCTTTCATGAGCCACAATGGTGTTATCGCAGGGATGTTACCAACAGGGACATACGAATGAATGAATAAAAACTACGGTCAGCAGACGTGTCAAGTTGAGCCAGCACCACCAGATGGCACTGCGAAAACAACCGAACCAAGACATACGACACAACAAGCTCAATAATTGTAAGTTTTGAATGACATAAATCTGTTTTGTGGATGTTCAAAATTTTATTTTTACAACTGTTTATATACCCTCTCCTAAATTTGAAATGATTATAATTATATACGTGTTACCGTGGATTAGTATTTTCAATAACACACATAACCATTGCCTACAATGGTCATATGGTTAGTGCAATGTAACTTGCAATCGTTTCTAGTAAAGGAATAGGTAAATTAAGTGAAATCACGCTAAGCTTGAGGTATCGATAACTGACATTAACGAAAACTACTGTGAAATACCGAAAATGGAAACTAATGTTATGAGCATAGAACAGGTATGGCCTAAGGACATGTGTCCATTACGCCGTCATATCAGTGGAAATATCAGTTACTAACAGGTGTTCCACATTTAATTAAGCCCAGTCTGGAGTCTGCTCTGTCTGCTAGACACAGCTGACCACTGACGTCAGGTGTTTCCCGCAACAATAAAGGTTTCTATACCTTTACAAGTAATTTCTACATAGTGCCTCATACCCAAAATGTCATTTTGTACAACGTAAATTAAATTATCACAAAATATCAAAGGTTTAAATTTGTCCAGGAAATGAAACAAGTTGTGTTAAAGTAATAAAAAAATTTGAATTGAGCTCTTTTGTAACAACTCATGAAGTCATGTCCAGGCACGCTGAGGATTAACTTAAGTAAGTTTACAGTTGATTGCATGGCTGTTGCCATGTGTAATTTAATAACAATCTTAAGGAAAATACATTCCATTACCCAGAATAACCTAGTGTTGGTAATAATCAAATTAGCAGGAAGTTCACTCAATATATTCTTTGTGCCGCTGAGTTTCATTTCTGAAGATACTGACATGGCATGGCATGGCATGGCATGGCATGGCATGGCATGGCATGGCATGGCATGGCATGACATGACATGACATGACATGACATGACATGACATGACATGACATGACATGACATGACATTATTGTTATTAACTGTTCTTCACTCAACTTATAGTTTGGTGTGTGAACTACAAACTTTGAAGGTATCTGAGGGAAGGGATATGTGCCTCTATAATATGTTACAATTACCGACAACAGCGGCCTTTAATATCTGAATGGTTTGTTTACCATTTATTAATATTTGGAAACAAGTTGAACTGTCATTGTAAAAGCAGGCTTATCTACATTCATTTCTCTTTCAATCAAATTTTTTTCTTATAATTTCATGCATCGGTAGTCAAGATATAGCCTCATTTTAATGTAGACAATTCACAAATGGCCACTAGCCACGTCCAAATCATCTGCCCACAAGCTGACCACCTCCGAAAGAGCTAAGAACAATGTATAAACAAATACTAATAAATGAAAAATGGATATATATCATTCCTTTAATAAACATTCATCCAAACATCACATTGAATAGTATTGTTTTGTTTCTGTGTGTGTCAGTAGGACCACGCATGGTTAAACGTCAGGGGTAAAAGAAAATTACATCTGGGAGCTACACAGGTATATTTGGTTTCTAGACACACAAAAACTAGAATGTTTTTACTGTATATACAGTTTATTACACACACAACTGAAAGGTGATACCTGCCACTAATACAAAGGAACTGTTCTTAATAGAAGCAACACACGTGGAAGAACAGGCCAATATCACCATTGAGGGTTTATGCAGGACCAAATTATTGCCAATCACACATGTTTTGGTGGACACATGGATGTTAACTGTTAAGTCAGTTTACAAACTTTTAAGTGTGTCTGATGACCTGAAATGGACTACAAACACACATGTGACACCATTTACACTCACTTCTAAGGCATAACTGACAATATCTATGGTTTTGGAAGACATTTTTTTCTCCTTCAATTTTTTACCCGTCCACCACCCATTCTACCCGTCCACAACGGTTTTTATCCGTCCAAATGACGGGTGGATGGGTCTCCGCATAAAGCTATGTCACCATCAGAGCTCTGACACTGGCACTTGGATATTGCCGCAATTTGACACTAATTAACATTTGCATTGTCTGCCATGTGTGTCATGGTTTAGTATACAAATTCATGGTTTTTACAAAGAAACACATTTCATGGTGTTGTTGTGCATTGATTTGATATGTGGCAAATATCAACCTCTTGTGCGCCTCCAGGCAATGCATGTTAACAACTGTGATGTGAATATAACAGTGGGTAAATTCTGAAACAAATACCAAAACCATGTTTGTTTTATCGAGTGCAATGTGCCACACCTCTCGCAAAATTACTGCAGTGAGTGCACCGAGGGTGATATGTCTGGTAACCCCTTCCTGCCCCCAATCACCACTTTCTACATTCTGGAAACTGTGCACCAGTCTAGTGTCGCTTGGCTGACTGTTGCTCGGCTGTGTGAACTCACCGAGAGTGAATTAGAATGTCTAGGCACAAAGACAGTTTGATGGCGGATAAAAATAAAATCCATGGAAAAACTCATGGAAAGAAAGTCAGTTTTGCATTCGAAAAATCTATTTTTGCCAGGAAATGGCCACAGGAATTAAAGACAATATAAGCTTAGTCAAAGACAAGGTACACAAAAATGTCTTGCACACAGTTCACCTATAATTTAGTACAAGTGCTAGGGTAAATGTGTTGGTTATGGGACAGCAGCTAGGACTGAGACAGCTCAGTGACATCACCGACACCACGTGCAGACAACACCAATGTGTAGACAACACCAATGTGTAGAATTAAACCAGTGAAAATGTCTCCCAATCATTATTGAACAGATCACACTGAATGATAATACTGACCAATAACCAGTACGGTTACTGTATGATTAAAGCAAAATATGAAGAAACTCTGCCACGTTTCTGTATTTTCACTGATGAATGCAGACAATGAATGAATGATTAAGATGAATATTGCAATGAAATGTTGCCATACTGATGCACCTTGTCATTGAAATTTTAACACAAGTCTCATTTATGAGATGGTCAAAATCATTCAGTTTTTGTATTAGCTATTAATGTTTATGATTAAAAAAACAAGATCTTATCAAAATAGCTCGGTTTCCAGAGAGTAAGAATGTGTTGAGCATTTGAAGAAACTGTATCAATCTATCTAACAATCTATCCAAGTCATTTCAGTTTTAAATAATTCTTTCAGTAAAAGAATTCAGCATATTTTGTTTATTTCCATGAGCTAGAATATCAATACAAATAAATTAGCACGGTTTCTCACTGCCTTGTGTGATGTCTAGACTTCTACAAAAAGGGCCATAGACAGCGCACAATAACACAATCTTCTGATGCATCATCGTCTCTTCATGTCTCCATTTCATTCAGTTTTGCACTGCTTCATTAATGCAGCATTGCTAAAACAGTCTTTACAAGCTTTTCCGAGTTTGCCATTCTCTCCCAACAAAATTCGCTGAACCTGTGTGCAAAACAGGAAGAAACTATTGAAGGAGCCAATCAAGTCGACATTATCCAGTATATATGGTTATATAAAAATACACTGAAGTTAATAGTGAACAACTGCTCACTGGAAAAAATCTGCTGAACATCTTTTTTAAGATGAGAAAATCAGCAACCTTTCTGAGAGCATTTGAAAGAGTTCCACAGCAGGAACATCCAATTTGCAGATCATACGGAGAAAAATAACAAACATGTTGACAGAATTATGTGGTTTCGTTGTTTATAATTAATGATTTGTTTTTAACACAGGGAAGCATCATTCTATAAATATTCATTAAGCTGAGATTCATTATTTCACCGTACCTATATTTATAGAATTGTTATCTGTGGGTGGTGTTTTTGGTGGATGAGTGGTAAAGCCAAACATTTCACTATACAGGCTTTGACTTTTATGGGTGTACATTAGTCCGAGGCTTCTTGTTTCATTTATGGATTCTTTATATGATCTCTGGAAGGAGTTTGTACAATTCTCTAGCTTTACAAGGCGACATAGCCAGTAAGTGGCAATGTTAACAATTTGTCGTAATGTATGCTGGCATTTTGTATACTTACATCTATTATTTCAAAAATACTTGTTGTAACCATGGTACATCATGCTCCCTTTGGGTCTCGCATTGGCCCAGCCATCTTGGGTTATGGGCTACACTGAGGTTTTTGCTTGTGATTGGTCACAATATTAGAGCAAAGACCGGAAATGTGAGCACTGTATGAAATATATATCGCAGATGAACAAGACAGTATTATTCAGCATATTATGCATGTTATATATTCCGAGACATCATGTCTCATCATGGCACTATGCATAACCATGTCAACTTATTGAATTTGAAAAGTTTAAATGAAAAATAAGTAAAAAATCTATCTTTAATACTTAAAGCATGTCAGTAAATTTCTTCTTCGAATGTAATACACAGGGGGAAGCCGGCTTTAAACAGAGACATTGGTCAGGAACTCCTGCCGGTCATGCTACAGCTTGTGTCACATGATGCAAGTCATGTGACACAACCAGGAAATTCAGTCTGCTTAAGAAGGCTGCGAGAGACAGCCAAAATATACGGAAAGACTAAAGTTTCAAGAGAGCTAAATCATTTTATGTAGTATATTTCTTCTTTGTCAAAGTGACAAAGTTTGACAAACTATCTGTCAGTTATTGCTAAATTACTTATCTTCACTGAAATTTAATAAAGATATCAGAGATAATGAGACCTTAGAAATTAAAATAATTTGACTGACAATTATCCAAATGATCAGCTAGTCTTAAGACTTACTAAATACTGGCCAAACTGTTATCTTATATTCACAACCTACACAAAACTGACACAGCTTGTTGAATAAGTCACATCATGCCAAATTAGATGCACGCATGACTTAACGCCACATAAGAGAGAGTAAATATCAATGACAGGCTTTAATTAAGCGTCCTGTGCCATGATTAAAATATGTTCAGCAGGTCCATAAAAAGTCAGTATTATTATGCTGGACATTAATTAAGATTTTTTGATAGCAGATGTCACCAGCAACATCACCTGAAAGAGTGTGTATTTGATGACACAAACAGTCAGGATTCCCAAGTTATATTTCCTCTTCCAAACCATCTACCTAGATGCTGTTGTTTTGTCAACACCGATTCTATTTCTGATGATGTGAATACCACATCGTTAATTACGAATAAGATGGATGCTGAGCAGCTGTCAGCTTCACCACAAAACATGCCGAGAAGTTATGTAACACTGTAAGAAAAGCTGCATCAGCCACAATAATCAACTTACACATATTTTATATATATATATATATATATATATATATATATATATTATATATATATATATATATATATGTTTATATATTATATATGTATGTGTGTGTATTTATATTATATATATATTATATATATATATATATATATATATATATATATATATGGTTATAAATTAACTTGTTTTATCACCAACATCATCACTACATCTTCAGAATGAGCAATAAAGTCCAAAATTAGAAATGCTGGACTTAGAAGGCAAGATCTGACTTTGTAGGCACAAGAAAACAAAAACAGTAAAATATTTTTGTTCAAGACTATGGACAGACAAGGTGTAACAAAAATGTATTCCATGGGATCCATATACGACATCACAGCTTTGCTTCCAGTCACAATCTGAGTACATAAACCACCCGGGCACTGTAAACAATGTCGGCATGATAAAAAGCATCCAGGGGCAATCAGGCATAACATGAGTTTTTTTGAACTGGCTAAGTTGGATCTGGGCAAAAACTGTACAATTTAAAGTTCTCAATAATTATACATGATTCATGTTTGGGTTTTGATATAGCAACATGAATAATGAAAATAATCAATAGTAACCAGATTGTAGATAGAGTGAAGGGATTATTTATGTTACTAAGTTTTAATTAACATTTATTGCAAACACTCATCGACTTGCAGAAGAGTACAAGAAAAGTATTCAACAAATAAATCACTCATGATAATCAGTGTCACCAAGAAGCTTTTAAACCATGCTGAGATGGAACAGAGACTAGTGCATGTCACCCAATTGCCTATTGCTTAGGTAAACACAACTGCTTTGATATTAACTTCAGGTCACAGGTCATCATGAGGTCTTTGTAGATATCAATCATCAAAACTAAATTCTGACAAAGTTGATGGCTGCTGATATTAACCCACAATTAATAATCAGATAACTTACTTAGGGAAAACAATTATAAATTATCCTGTGGCAGGCGTTTATTGTTACATAATGTTGTCAAACGGTCCTATGCTACATGTCATGCCAGTGGATGCAATAGTGCCTGTCATACCAAGGAATGGCAGTCAGAGATCCACCAAAGTATCACTGCAACCAGCCAGCTTATTACCTTGGTCTAAAGGAGGCAGTTGCCTACACTGGAATAGTTAATGATCCAACTCTGAACATACACACATAAATAAATTGGCACGTTTTCACCAGATAGCGCCACCAACACTTCACCTAGCCATTTATTGCACAAGGTGGCACCACCATTGACCAACCAACATGTTATATCAATCTTCTTCACTAGATGGCGCCATCAGTGAGTGATATTAGTCAATAAACATGCACAAGGTGGCACCACTGATGCTTAGCATCTTGAACATCTTCCTCATGGTTGTCTTCTACATGGCTGATCTCAAGCTCCTAATGTAAGACCACAATAAGGTGCTCATCCGCCATTACCCGACCAAAGAGTACCCTATAAGAAATAGCATTATGCAGGTTGCTTGAATTTCTGTAAGCACATGTAATGGGGAGCAGGGTTGGGTCCAAATACACATGTTGGGATCAAATACAACTCAGCCAAATCAAATACAAATACACTGCTTTTCTATATTTCAATTCAAATATAAATTTCCAATTCAAATACAAATACACTGCCATTTTGTTATTCCAATATGATTCAAATACATTGTCATTTTTTAAATTTGATTTAAATACAATTCAAATACATGCACTGTTTGGTGAAAGACACATTGAAGTTGCAATCAATGGATATTTTGAAGGTTGAAAAGAATGATTAGGTGAAAGGTGATTTCCAGTTAAGGTAATCAATTTGGCAGGCATTATGTGTGATCATGAAACAGAAATGTTGATACTGACAATGTATTTGAAAAAGTATTTGAAAGTACCAAATACTTTACAAATGTATTTGACCCCATGCCTGGTAGAGACAAAAGTCCATTATTAGTCCATCAAAATGTTTAGAATTGATTAGGGTCACTGTCGCTATAAAGGCTTGATTAACTGCTGTTGACTAATTAGCAGGCATGTTTACTAAACTTCCCTTATTGTGCTAGTGTGCCAACTAGTTGGTAGCTCTTCACCTGCACTGGAGGAAAGCTGGCAATCTTTGTTTCCCAGCCCAGTATGTTTACACAGGTGACAGCAGGATTCTTTGAAGCACCTTCCCTGTGAATACCTGCCTTTATGGCTATAGATAAGCTTCACTGGCTTCCCAGTCATTCATTGATGCTAATGGTTGACCAGCTTGACTGTAGGCCAATTTTCTCAGTGCTGCCTGCCCACAGTTGTCCATACCACAGGTGTGAAAATATTCTGTCTAGACTCCTGAACCAGTTTATGTCAGGCAGTGACCCAGTGCTTTACCTTTTGTTGGTAAAATGGAAATTTTTATGTGTATTTGATTGTATTTGCAAATACTTTTCAAATACAGACGGGGAAAAAATACAAATACAAATATGTGCCCTTTCGTGATTTTCAATTCAAATACAAATACACCAAATTGTTGTATTCAAATAAAAATACGTATTTGAACCCAACCCTGGTGCGGAGTGACTAGAAATTGTTTTTGTGCAGCACGGCATCAGAGCTGTCAAATTACCACAGATGACGGCCGGTATTTGTATGCTTAGTGATACATGTGTCATTTAGATTGGTGATGTCAAAACAACAGATCACTGTTTGATTCTAGCGAAATGAAGGGGAGTCAGGTTTAAAACTATTTTGTGGGAACTTGAGGTATTAGAACTTCATGAATTTTCCATGGCACATCTATCAGTGGATGATAAATATACTGTGATTTTTTTTCTCAGATCTAATTAAATTCGATAGAAAGGAAGGAAATGCTATAATGGCTGCCTACGGAAAACGCAAATATGCTTTTAGGCTTATTGACCTCCCAGCACCCCATTTCCTGGCTCCCAAAATGGTTTTAAATTATCCTGCTAGGTGGCAACATTTGTGATGACACCAGGGCGTTATGCAGGACCAAATTATTGCCCGTCACACATGTTTTGGTGGACACATGGATGTTAACTGCTAAGCCAGTTTAAACACTTTAAAATGTGTCTGATGACCTGAAATGGACTACAAACACACGAGACACCATTTACACTCACTTCTAAGGCATAACTGACAATATCTATGGTTTTGGAAGACTTTTGGCTCCTTAATTTTTTTACCCGTCCACCCTACCCGCCCGCCCCTATTTCTACCCATCCACAACGATTTTTACCCGTCCAAATGATAGTGGACGGGTCTCTGCATAAAGCTACGGACAACATTCATTTTCATTCATCGAGTGGTCATGGAAGACAAAACATGTCTTGTTTCCGCTAGCATTTTGTTCTCAGCTCCAAATAATGCTGATACACTGTTTTTGCAGTTACCATACATTTTTTTTATAAAATGAGATTCAAACATTGAAGATTATTGGTAACAGTGAACAAGGCAGAGATATTTTATATTCAGTCTACAACACAGATGGTACCGGGTATATGTCAACAGTAGGACATATGTGTCCGTCAGCTACCTCAACAAAAGAGGCTACTGGTAGTAGTGACAAGCAAATTTTACACATCTATTTATGAATAAAAGTATACAAGTACACAGCAAAGACTGCTACTAGAGATCTTGGATCTTCACTGAGCTTTGAATGTAGTGTGACATTTCTAGACACTGAATTATAGCAATTAAACCATCCATTCAAGACTCAACTTCTCAAGTTACGACTGGCCTTGGAGACTGCTGCCAAGACTCATAACGACAAAAGGGAGTTTACGCTTAATAAGGCATGTACGCTTAACAGAACGAATACAGTAACTGGATTCCAACAACATGCAGAACTGCCAAGTGTTATTGAGATCACAAGAAAGACCAGACTGTTCCGGAAGAGAGAACGCCATCTGGCAGACATTTTATCTTATCATTGCAGTGCCGTACACTTGTACACAAGTGCCTTGGCTTCACAAACGGTCAGTTTGTTTGTAGATTGTAATCACTATATGAATATCTGTAATTTTTACAACACAGTGTGCGAATATTTTACCTGCCAACGTTTGAGTTTTGAAGTTCGGGAGATTCAAAATGTTACATGAGTGTCATCAGTTTGGTTTGGACTTCGAAAGACAGAGGGCAGAACTGCTCCATCCTGTTGATTTGGACTTCGGACTAGGAGCTGCTATTGGAGATCTGAAACAAAAATCCTGAAGATATGTTTCTATTCCGCAGGAGTCAGGGAGATTAAAAAAACTGAGGAGGTTCCCAGAAAATCTGGCCTGGTTGGGAGGTATACAATATGCATATTGTAGAAGATCGTCACCTCTACAATGTAATTTTCATAGTTGGGTAGGAATGGAAGAGATCTCCCTAATCTGGTCATCAGCCAAAGTCTCTAATGGTCATTTATCTTTGAGCCTTTTAACAGGGAAATGGAAAAAACAGCCTCTACTTTATCAGTACAGTATTGCTTCTCTGGCATATGAAAAAAGACATTGATAAAAGCATGGTTTATTACAAACCGACCTTGTAAGATTCTACTAAGCCATATTCCACAATGCATTGCAATCGCTCAGCGTCCACATGGTTACTATGCACGTGATTAAGAGGACTTTTTCTTCCAGAAATAAAAAAATAAAAATTTTGGCATTTTATAAAATTTCCTAGCGCTATATTTTCCAAGACGAACACAAGGAGAAAAAAATGTGGCCATAACCCTGGTTGGTCTTTTATACAAACCGGAACCCTCATGCTGTTGGCTTCTAGCTATCTTACAAATCAGTACCCTTTGCTCGAACATATCATGCGCTATCAATGTGTCTGCCCTGTCTGTATTCAGATTGTCTACCTCACCAGGGCTTTTTCTGCTAAAGCTAAGTTCAACCCGGATACTGTGTGAATATCTGGTTAATGATACAGTTTAACTAACAAAACACAGCTGAACTAAAGAGAAAAGAACAGTGCCACGGTCAATGACTGTGAGAACAAAATGACATCACGAACTCTAGGAAGTAGTGAGATGGGGTATTCTGGTGTGTAAGTTTAGCTACAGGTCATACCCCTGCTACACAATACTACCCCGGTACATCACTGACAGTACTGATGGTGCCACATAGATTTATATAGACACCCGTCCACCCACCACTTGGAGGGCAGAAACCTGTTTTGGACGAGTAGAATTATCACTGGACAGGGAAAAACATGTCTTCTTTCTTTGAAAATGGGTATCACGTGTGTATTTGTAGTTTACTTTTTAGAGACATATTTCTATGATTTTTATTGGTAATGTGAACGTCTCATGCAGAAAGAAGTGGGATTCGACATAGGCAATCTACTTGTTAATAAATTCAAAAAAACCACCGCATGTTGATTTGAGAGTAATCTCAAACTATCGTGTGTCATGCTATCGAGACATCATGCATAAATTGCACCAGAATGCACCAAATTTCAAATCAGAAAACAATTTCATATGGTCCCGTATTGTGACTCCATGCCAGAGGTGGTTGGCCTCCAATGAGAATGACTGTGCCGCTTTCAGTGGGTATGGCTAGAACACCACTTACGTTGTGCTTGACATGACACACGTCATGACGTTATGTCTGGTTGTGGATATTTGTTTACGTCTGGAACAGTTGCAGACTTTGTTACATGCGTCACGCTATGTGAACACAAGCGTAACAGACAGCATGCTGAATGCAATAGGCATTCTCTTCGAACAAGGCTGTAAGCCGACACTAAAGGCCAGGCTACTGCATTGTGCTGTGGGGCTTTATGGACGGACGAAGGTCCTCCAAAGGTTATCCACATTTTGGCAGCTACCGGGATGATAACAGCATCCCTGCGAACACAATCATATCTGAGGCACCTGCTGTGAGACTCCGGCCTGTAATTAAATACACAGCAAACGTATAATGAATTTCTTTTGTGTTAGTTGGCCTTTAAGTCCAGAAGGATAGGACGAATTACAGGTTTAGTGACTCTTAACAGGTTAGAAATAAACAATGCCATTGCCATTGGTAGTCTATATTATTACATGTCATCTACTTATTATTATTATTTAGTATAAATAACAAATCTTCCTGGCTCTGGATTTTATGACTTGGTAGTTCAAACATGACAGTCGTGACAGAACATTTAATCAATGTTAGACACAACACAGTAAATATTATATCATAATCATCAAAACATGGGCAACCGAGTCATGCGCATGCTGAAACATTTTGTTTTAAGCTTTAAATTACCAAGTTCATGTTTACTGGTAGGACCTGGCCCTGGCAGCATATCATTGTTCAAATAACATTCTAACTCCTGTGGTATTGACATGAGGGTAGAAGTAGTCAGCATGTACTTCGCATTGCAAGCAATCTACCCGGGTAGTCCATGCAAGGACCTGCACTCAGTTCCAGCGATTGTTATTGTATACGTCTTGCATAAAGCACCAAACAAGCTGCGGCCACACACAGGCAAACAGTTAACCCACTTTTTGGTAGGATACGTGAAAGTATGCATCTTACATAAAATATGAAAAATAACAAGAGATGGTAGTAGGGACACACGAACACACAAAGAGCAGGTTGTAGTGTGGATCAGCAGTGTTAGGAGAGTTTGAAGTAAAAGATAGCCTGAGACAGGGGAGCGCCCTGAGCCCACTGTTGTTTATCGCCATGGTGGAATTGATAAGCAGAAAGATTGGTACGAAAGATATACTCCGGAAGCTACTGCATGCAGACAACCTGGCAGTGGTAGCGGACGAGAAAACAGATCTCCAACAACAACTGATATGATAGAGTGGAAAGATATGTTGAGCAGACATAGAGTGAGAGTAAGTTAGGAAGAGACTGGTAATGTGGGCGGGGCCGAGCTGGAAATACACCTGGAGCGGAAGAACCTCAGGTAGAGACTGTATTGTACACCTGGCTGAATCAATATGCAGGGATGGCATCTCACACACCAACATTCTGTAAACTGCAAGGGTAAACACTTCCAAGCAACGTAGAAGATGTGATGGGAGATAGGCATATATCGCATAAATTTAAAGAAAAGGTGCTCTTGTGTTACCCGCCATGTGCATGATCTAGAGATGACGGCACTGACAGAGCAACAGGTTTGTGAAAACAACATGGTAAGAAGAACTAATGAGTGAAGAATGGAGGAGTCAAGACAGGCGGTTGGAATAAAGGAAAGCTCTGAGAAGATACTGGTGAGAAGTAGATTGAAACGGGCCTGTCAGGTGGAGAGGAGGTGAAAAGCTGGCAAAGAAAACAGATGCCAAGAAAGTGGGGGGAAAGGAAATGAGGAAGACATAGATTGCGAAAATGTTATTTATAACAATGTAGTTAATCTTTTGGCCTGTAACAGCATCAATTTGGTGTTTCATATGCAGTAATGTCCATAGTAATGACCCAATTAATCTCCCAGTTTCTTTCCTGTGCAATATTTTTCAACACTGAGAAGGTATCTCTTCATACTGGACGATGCAAAGTAATACTAGGACACTGCACTGAGCCCTGGTCATTTATTTATCTCTCTAGAGGTAGCGTGTCTACTACAGGTTACACTATTACTCCCTGGATGTGATCTGTATATCATATAGCAGAGATACCGTGGAGTCTGGAACTCTACTACCCGGTACTCAATCATCACACCCTACAAAACATTTCCAAAATCTATAATTTATCTGAACTTTTTCCTAACGAGGCAGCTTAAATAATACATACTGCATTGAGGTACAGCAGGAAATATATTAGCGCCTCATAAGTTAGGAGGATCGAACACACACAATCATCCAATCATTTGGTTGACACCTAATGCAAGAGGTGCTACGTCATAGCCTTCCACAATACTGCCAAGTAATGAGATGCCTGAGACGGTGTGCTAACTACTGCCTCTAGCAAACGGAAATGACAGAGATGTCAACTCGTTCTGCGTGTGTGCATCATTACAGTCGCAGTGCTATATTTATTTTACAAGTGAACAGTTGAGCTTGCGGCCTGAAAATACACCTCACAGATTGGCTTAGACATGTAAATCACGCGAACGCAAGCTCTGTCATCATCTTCGAGTTTTAAGCCATTAACAGACACTGCATGACATAATCAAGGACTTCAATCACATAGTCTATCCAGCCGATATCTCAAATAACTGCTTTCTCAAACAAATTCTAACAAAAACTATTTCTGATCTGATTGATACATCCAATTTGTCTAAATCTGTGTTTAAATTTACTGACAATCCATTTTTTCATTATTCCAAGACATTTAGGTGACTATGTGACAACTGGTAAAAATGAGTTTTTTATCTCCTAAAAAATTCAAATAAGCGAAAACATTTGCACATATGTCAGACATATTATCCTACAGAATATAAAATTTTCACATGTGTACTTTGCTCAAAAATTACTCTTCTAATACTTTCTTTCTATTCAAGCTATAATTGTTTGTGACTTAGAAAATCAATCTCTGGCACAAAGGTTTCTTCAGTTGTAAGTCTAAAAAAACAAAAAAATACATCAATCCATATCAATACCGAAGGATCTGACTATCCAGTCTATTCATAAAATTTACTGTTTTGGCACTGTGAGTCAGTTAATTCAGCAGTTTCAACAACGATTGACTTTACGCCTTACACATCAAAATGTCCCAATATGTTTTTTACTAAGCCCCAAAATCAAGTTCTTTCATCAATAAAAACAACAATTATGATAGCTGAATTTAACAAGTGTAGGGAGATTTTTAAGTAATAATAGGACAGTAAGAAACTATATACATCATACCTTTGATGTCAACTTTACAATTATCATCAGCCACCAGGGCTTTATGCACAATAACATTATTGCCAGTCACACATGTTTTGGTGGACGTATGGATGTTAACTGTTAAGCCAATACAAAGTATGTGAAAGGTTATCTGAGGGTATAGGAGTCAGCATCTTGTGTGCTGCTCTTATTCAAATGTTGCACAACAGACGGAGACTTCAGAGAAGAGAAATCAACGAAATTCCGTCCCTTATAATTCACTAAGGAGGACAAGAGCATCTTCCGAAAGGTTTCCAAATGTTTTAAGATCAATGCCAGGCCTTTGTGCAGGATCAAAGTTTTGCCAGTCTAAAAAATCATAGTAGATGTGTGTACACATGCCCATGTGTCATGTGCACACACATGGGCATGTGTACACACATCTACTATGAACCAGGAAGCAACCTTAACAAATGAGGAGTCCAAGCATATTATGACAAGTGTGCCTAATAGTAAAAATGGTAGTGCCAACATTTGTTGACAGAATATAAACCTTCAAACAACCCTACATTCATCTAATGCAGCGGTTCCCAAACTTTCTACTCACATAGCCCATGAGGGTTGAGATGATCTTCAGGATACCCCTAACCTTTAAACTTGAAATATTAGACTGTGCTACATTCAGTTTAGTATTAATTTTTTATTAAGGCTATAAACATTTTTGTATGCCAAATGAAAAATCAAATATGATAAGCGTAGCTATTCAAAATCAGACCCTCAATTCGAGACACAATTTTGGACAAGGAGAAAATTTAATTTGAAGTTAAATCTTCGATAATCCGTACTTACCAGTTTTTTTCAAGTGACTGAAGGAGGTGATATGTTGACCACTAAAACGTATTTATTACACTGAATGATACATTGATCTGATCTTGCATTAAAATTAGTCCAGTAAGACATAAAAGTATTCCTTCATGAATTTTCAAAATAGCACCAAATCAAACACTCTTAATCAATAGTCAGTTTTGCTGTAGTCATGTATGTCCTGCGGCTGAACAGACTCAGCTGTTCCATGCCACGGGCAGTTGACTGTCCTGGATCGAGAACAGAGGACTAAAGAGAAGGTGTCCCACAGATGAGGTCATTGTACTGTCTGCCCATTTCTATAAGGAATTTTAGTCTCATAAACGTGTCAAGTAACTATGGGAAAAGGATGTAAATCTTGAAGCCGAGTTATTTAAAGTACGAACATTCATCAGGTGCTGGAACGGTGGCAGGTGCAATGTCCTTGGCAGATGCCATGCAAATTAGGACGTTTTGGAGTTAGTGATTAACTCCACCGTCTCCTATGATGCGGTGATCATGTTATCATCTAAGATTCGATTCCAGGTGATGGGTTTATGCTGGGTTAAAAATGATGTTGATCTTCTGTCCACCTATTTGTGAGTACGGATTATCGAAGATTTAACTTCAAATTGAATATTCTCCTTGTCCAAAATTGTGTCTCGAATTGAGTGTCTGATTTTGAAAAGCTACGCTTATCATATTTCATTTTTCATTTGGCATACAAAAATGTTTATAGCCTTAATAAAAAATTAACACTAAACTGAATGTAGCACAGTCTAATATTTCAAGTTTAAAGGTTAGGGGTATCCTGAAGATCATCTCAACCCTCATGGGCTATGTGAGTAGAAAGTTTGGGAACCACTGCATTAGATGAACATAGGGTTGTTTGAAGGTTTATATTCTGTCAACAAATGGCTAGTAAAGGTAGTTCTTTCTTATCCAGAATGTTTATATTAATCACATTGTGTGAACAGCTGAAATTACATGAACTGCTCAAACTGTCGAAAGAAATCACTGATTATTACGTCTTCAATTACTCATAGTTGATTGGTGGTGACATACTGCTGTCAACCCATGAGAAAGGGAGCACTGATTTTCTAAGAAGTAAAAAATCGGAGTGGTATATATAATGAAACAGATGACACGTGTATCATATGGCCATCAATCAGTGGGGGATGAGGGGGTCGCATCCTACCCACTTTTGAACGTAGGGGGACAGCATAGGAAATATCTCCCAACTTTTTCATTTCAGAAGAAAATTGCTGGCATATAGCACAACAGATCAATCCTGTCTGTAGTTTTCCTTTTTAACTTGCATATTTATGATGACACTACACATTATGCAGTATTCCGTCTGGTATCATTAAAAAATTATACCAGTGCATCAATTTCTCGATACCACCGACATTGGAATGGCATAGCAAAACTCGAAGGATATAAATATATATCAATATTATACACTGTATATATCAGAGGTCCCCACTTTTGAAATCGGACTGACACCCATACCTTTATGGAAGGAATTATCTTATGTTATCTAATGTAGTAAGTGTGGACGTATATCGCATCTTATAATATAGAATGGAGTTCATTGCACTTACCCGGTACTCTAATATCAGACCAACCGAGGTTCTCAGTCAGAGCCTTGGAGTTAATGCCTCACCACTTGTTATTTTGTAGATCACGTCACTGGCTCAGAAATAACAAACTTACAGCATCACGTACACCATATTGGATGTGTAATTTGTGTCGTCGAGCAAGAAATTTATCCCACCCTGAATTAACACAAGATCTTCATTAATCAGTATATATATATATATATATATATATCCACAAACAGTGTGTATGCATATCCGCTGAATGGGATGTTGCATGCATGCATGTATGTATACGTACGTGCGTGCGACAAGACGCCAAGATAAAAGCCTACAATGTGTGGCGATGGATCGCTGCACAGTATCAAATCTACTACTCCATCAGTTAAACGTGACTCCGTTTACAATTATGAATGTACTCTACAGGATCAGTCTACTATTTTTTCTCTTCTTATCAGATTCTTTTTTGACAGTTGAACATCGCGTGTCATGTCAATGGAAACGCCATTTCCATTGACGGCATCTGCTACATCTAGATCACAGGTGCTGAAGTCAAGTAGTACAGAAAGGCAATCGTTATCAATCTCTGTGCACATCCCATGTTTAAAATGTACATGCCACTTAAAAAGAATGTGTGCTTTTCACTTGCTGACTGAAGGACTAGTTTACAGACTTGCAACACTGTTTCATTTACAATGCACTAATATTTATTACATATTGGCTGGTTTAAAATAATAGCTGTACACAATATGTTATTATTGTGATCTTTCATTATTACAATTCAATAAAATATCCCAGTCTTACAACATATTGTTATAAATGATTAGACATTATGTTTTCTAAGTAACGGACCATTTGCTCCAGTGGTGGTCTGGACCATTTGTCAGACCATAAGCTCCAGTGGTGGTCAGGACCATTTGTTAGATCATAAGCTCCAGAGGTGGTCAAGACCATTTGTTAGACCATAAGCTCCAGTGGTGGTCAGGGCCATTTGTTAGACCATAAGCTCCAGTGGTGGTCAGGACCATTTGTTAGACCATAAGCTCCAGTGGTGGTCAGGACCATTTGTTAGACCATAAGCTCCAGTGGTGGTCAGGACCATTTAACCAAATGGTAACATCAAACTCAACTGAAAGTATATGTACACCATCATTAAAATTTAATTTTATTATATTTTGTGTCTTTGTCATTGCTCGTGCAAGTATCTGACACAGCCAAAGTGTTGGCAGCCACAAAGACAATGCTGGGAACCAAGACAACACCGGTGGACCCAGAAGACAGCTAAGAGATGCCACCGGATACACAGTGGCATGAACACCAGATCCACAGTGGCCTGAACACCAGATCCACAGTGGCATGAACACCAGATCAACAGTGGCATAAACACCAGATCCACAATGGCATGAACACCTGATCCATGATTTTGTGAACACCATATTCACCAAGACATGGATACCATATCCACAATGGTGTGAACACCAGATCCACAATGGCATGAATACCAGATCCACAATGGTGTGACCACCAGATCCACAATGGCATGGATACCAGATCCACAACAGTGTGAATACCAGATCCACAATGGCATGGATACTAGATCCACAACACTGTGAACACCAGATCCACAATGCCATGGATACCAGATCCACAACAGTGTGAACACCAGATCCACAATGGCATGGATACCAGATCCACAACACTGTGAACACCAGATCCACAATGGCATGGATACCAGATCCACAACAGTGTGAACACCAGATCCACAATGGCATGGATACCAGATCCACTAGTGTGAACACCAGATCCACAATGGCATGGATACCAGATCCACATCAGTGTGAACACCAGATCCACAATGGCATGGATACCAGATCCACTTGGCGTTAACCAACAGTGCCGCTGAACTATAACCATTTGTTTATTTATCTCTGAACTATAACCATTTGTTTATTTATCTCTGTAGAGTTAGCATGTTTACTACAGATTACATATTTACCCCCTTGATGGGATCTTATTTATGCTATGTTTTGTATGTGCTTTCAAACAAAGGATGTATTGCTATGTGTAATCTTAATTAATGCAAATGAAACTTCACACTGATGCGCCGAGTAGGTAGTGTGGAAATTGGCAATATTTCATAATCGTACATAATCAATCACTGGTTTCTCAATGATCGAACATAAAATTAAGTCATAAATGCAGTCTTCATACTAGCTAGCTAGTAGTTTGTATGTTGTTGCTAAAATGGAACTGACGGTTCAAGTTAAATGATTGATTCCGTGAACCAAAGAGACACCAACATATTGCATTCTTTTTCACAGACATTGCATTGCTGGTGATGTCCCCCACTTGCCAGTGTTGGACATCCTGGTGCTAAGAGACACAGCTCACAGATGCTGCTTTCAGCATGTCAGTCTCAACTGGTAATCACCCAAAGACACTTTCGATCTACATTTACACCAGGATGATTAAGGTTTTGTCAGTTTCCTCGACCACAGTCCCAGATGTTGTCGATGGAAAGCCATGATTAGTGAACTGGCGGAAGGGACCAATCAGGACGTTGCTCTCTTCCTGCCGTGTTCAACGCTCGTGGGTGTTGTAGACAGCATGGATGGCACAATCTCAGATGGATAAATCATGGAACTGAATTAATTTCAGAATAAAAACAATAAAAATGATTGATCAGTGACCGAATGATTTGTTGTTCAAAAGCGTAAAATAATCAATTGTCAAATTGATTAATTAGAACATTAATTATGGTGAAGTTTGACTTGGAAGTGTAACAAAACTGCTGTTAGGTTATACCATAGATTTTGATATGATTGTTTTGACTGAATTAATATTTCGCTGAAGCACTGTGAGCTACTGAAGATGTTTATGCATTAAACAGTGTGCTAGAAACTGAGTGCTGGCTGTTGGATTGTCGCAAGCCCCATACTTGCAAAATAACTCAGTAAGAGAGACAAACCATAATGATTATCTGGCCAATGAATTGTAGTGCATTACTATTACTTCTAGTAATAAAATGTGATATTTATATAGCACCATAATCGCAGTGCTCTATGGTGATTTACAATACAATACCAAATATTTAGAACATAAAATGTTCAGTTAAATAATTTAAAAGCAAAGCAACAAAATATATATAATAGTCGTTTATTGAATTAAACAGTTAAAATACAATTAAATATAAGGGTAGTAAGCCTAAAACTCATAAAAGGAGTGTTCTGCAGAAACTAGGATTTATTAATCTAGATTGTAACACTGCTGCTGCTTGATGGACCGAGCATCCATGTGTCCAAAATTATGTTGACAGTTTATTTTTCAGAGGTCTTGAACTGACAACCTGTTGTTCCCATGCCATTTGTCACATGACAAGTGCAGGGTCATATCCAACAATATGTCTTGGCTAAAAACACTCAAAACTAAGACTATTAAATTTAAGAAAATCTGTAAGCGTTGAGTAAAGAATAAAAATGATCCAACAAATATAGGCACAGCTTACGTGTCATCAATATTTAATATAGTTCTGGTATTTGCAAAGCGTCTCAGTCATAGATCTCTGTGGTCTGTGCTTCATTTTTAAGGCGAGCAATCGCTCTTGCTCCCTATCGCTCACGCAAATCACCCATCTAAAGAGCGATTTATCACTCGCGCTAATTACGATGATCGCTCCCGTCACCAGACCATGTGGAATGTGGCGCCAGCTAGCGGCAAAACATGAAGGACAATTCCAGCAGGAGGCTCCACTCTACTATTTCAGCCTCGCTATAGGCGGGCCTATATAGAGATTGTCTACAATATGCCATGGGCTGGTCTCATGAAGTGACTACGAACATTCATAACACTAATATGATGACTGAAATAGTAAATTATGTGTTTAGATGTACATATGCAATCCAGATGTTTACGAGGCCCTAAGTAAGAAACTGCGTAACCGAAAAGATCGCTTTGCATAACAAGCCGCATGACACGATTACACAGTGGTGCCACCATGCGGATAACATAGAACGCCACCTGGTGGATAAAAAGAAGAAGTAAAAATCACTCCCTCAAATTATTTCGCAAAAACCGAGGCGAGCGATTTTTCGCTCGCCTCGGTTTTTCAAATGTGAAGCACTGGAGTCTGATAGCAGCATCGCCATGGGTAGCATTTTATTAAAATATGGTGATTATTTAAGCAAGAAGTTCAAGTCCAAAGGAGATTTTGATTATTTACATGCCACCGGGTTTATGTGATAAAAACAATACCTGTCAACAACAATCACCTCAAAAGAACTGTTTACCACAATCTGCTACGCTAGTGGTCCGTAAGGACATCAAACTAATAAAATATGAAAATGTGTGGCCCGGACGAACCTGACGGTTAAAAAATTAACAACGGGCCAGCAACAACACACCTGTGCTTATGTCAAGGCCTGCCAGGTGTGGCAGTCGACTCCCCCCTCAGAATATCTTTCAGCAGAGCGGGAGAATCCCCAAAGGGAGATAACATCCCCCAGTCTGAAGGCAGCTTGTATTAATTTCTGTGAAACGTATGCTCGCAATGCACACATGTATAACAACTTTCATAGCTAGGGAAATTCCAATTCTGAATTTTAAATGAACGTGATTTTCAACAAATTGCACATAAACTGGCACATTCATTATCTGGGCCTTATGTCAGATGCAACGTTGTCATAGTAAGATCTGGGAAATGGTGGTAGTCTATAAAAAAATTGCTGTTGCTCATCAAGTCCCACCAATTCGCAGTTTACAGCCAAAAAAGGGATATACTCAAAGGTATCATTAGGGGATGGGTAAAAAGTGGCACAGGGCAGAACAGAACAGGAAGCAGCATTGTGACATTGACGCTGCTGCATCACCAGCAATGGCAGGCTAAAGAGAAGGCGCAAGTCTCAGGGCAAACATGACAGTGACCGATGCTACTGGTTTTGACAAAGCTGCGTCAAGACACACAGAGCAATGGCGAGACAGTCACCTGCAAGTTAGTCATAGATGGGAACACTTCTGCACTGCAGAGATGTGTTTCTTCAAGTAAATGTTTCGCTGGCAAGTCAGTCATGGACGTCAACACAACAGCACCACAGACTTGTTCCTTTCAAGTAAATGTTTCCTATATAAATCAAAACATAAAGTTGTTTCTCTAGATAGTTTGTGTCTCAAATATGTTCTAAAACATTTTTCGGCATAAAAAACAAACTATACAACCGACGTATGTTACCCGTCAAATAGGAAATCATAATGTAGATAATAAATATATCGCCACATAAAGGTTTGCACAGTTGCCACTTGCTCAAAGAGTATTTTTCCTTTTTATTTCTACTTTCAGTAGCTAACATTAGGTAATTTATTCTCCTCTCATAACTACAAACATTAAATAAATAAACATTAAATATTACAGCAAATACCAGATCTCAAATGCGTTAGGTTGGTATCGACTGCAGTCATGTGAACTACGCATCCAAGTAAGAAATGTCCTGTGTCACTAATTCAAGATTTCTTGATTAATGCAAACCCTGCTCTCAGCTAATCAATGATACAACATAGATAGCTCAACCTAATGATACCAGACGTGAACAGCAAAGAGTGAAACATCTAATTGAGAGACCAGTGTAAAGCACTGACATTTAATGATGTACTATCTGTCAAAAACATTACGTGTTCGTGTTACTGGATAACAATAATACAAAAATTCTACCAGACAGTGGGACTCAAATGAATGGCAATATTACACAAAAATTTGTTAACTGTCAAACGGTTTGATAGAATTTTGTTTTACATGATACCGCTATATATACTTTTATCTCATTTTTACTCAAATCAACTGCGTTTTCTGTAGATTTACTTGTAAATTTGCGACTTTCTTGTATGCGATGCATATTTTAACATCGAATAAAACATGATTGTAATTTTTTGCCATTATGCGACGCTTCAATTTTCGCAATAAACGCAGCGAATATGTACAATTGCTTTTGCTCCACTGACTAAAGTAGGCTTTCGGTGAATGATTAGTTATCGGCAGTAAAAATGGCTGAATTCGCACCATGGCGCTAAACTCCCCACGGTCTGCGCCGTGAATCATGCATACAGGGTATAATTTTTCGCTATCGTATCGCCATCTGCCATGCACTTGCGCCTTTCTTTTGACATAATCGCTGACACACATCTTCTTTGAATAGTGACACGTCTTTTAGTCAGGTTTTTTTGCAACGTTTTCTGTTTTTTTCTCACCAAAAATTGCCACTAAATGGTACCCAAGCTATGTTATTATGTCGTAGCTGTCAACACGGAGTCACAGGAAGCTCCTTACCATCGCCCCCTAATAGATTTACTTTATTCTATTCATAGGCAGCCATTCACACGCCATTTTTCCACATATTTGAAAAATTGCGATCATATTTTCACTTGGATTTTTCTAGTTAACTTATGAACGGCAACTATTCAATATGAGCTGTAATATTCATGAAAAAAACTCAGTATTGCTACTTGTTCCGAGATTTGCCAGTGTTTTGAACAGGATGGCCAAAACTGGTAAGCTGATTTCACATTTCACTGGCGCGCTATATAACTATAAAACAAACACATCTATTCAATGATATATCTTCATTGCATTGTTTCATAAAGTGCAGAACAAATCACAATTCATCATAATCACATACTTGTAATTCACAATTTCAGTTCTACGGATCCTTTACCTTAGATTAATTTTGGTCATATTTGACATGTTCCTATAACGTATTGCTCATTACATGCTTGTTCCCCATGCTCTGATCAGCACTGCTTGTGCTCATTTATTATTGAAGGGCTCAAGTACCTAGAGACACTGATGATCAGTTTTTACTACGTGGCTGCATGTTGAAAAAATGAGAAAGCCCAGCTACCGGTAGTGAGACTGCAACTAATTAATTTTTCTTCAGTTTTATATGCAATCACTGGGGCCATGTGCCACCCAGAGTAACTAGCGCCCGCAACCCTGTGAGATTAGACAACACAAATCTGAACATTTTTAAGGGACTGTCACCATAAATAAATCTACAATTACAGTTCAGTCAATTCGTATACTTGCTGGGTTTCCCTTTCAGGTTTGTTGTTGAAAATAATTGCACATAATTTCACAAGACAAATTTAACCGAGACCTCCAATTTTGTATATACAAAAAAATCCTGTGTGATGTCAACATTGTTATGGTTCTTGATCAAGTGATTGTTTTGAAAGAACACAGACATTGCTAACTGCAATAACAGCAACAGAAATAAGCCAGAATTTGTACATGTCCACTAGACAAATAAGTTATGAAATCTTCTTTCCAAATTAAGCCATTATCAAAAGGATTGCAGCTTCGGGTCTCTTATATGATGACAACAAGCACAATCTTCCTATTGTTCCACTACTTTTGAGGGACTTGTCAACAAAGATATATAAGTTGATCTTAATCTTGAAATACACGTGCAAAATTATATTAATTAGCAACTATTTTCTGGACCATTATCATAATTATTAATCACAAATAATAAAAGTAGCGACATTATTATTTTTTTGATACTGATATGAATGCGTTTATTAATAACAAATAATTATTTTGATGATAAGAATGTGGCAACAATTATTTTTTCCTTACCATTTGTGATCATTTCTTTTAAATGTTAAATATATGGTTTATAATATATAACACAGTTGTAACATTTTGGCATCAGTTTGTCATTGAAGATACCACTCAACCACCAAGAACATGACCAATGAAAAGCCAATTTTGTCATAATATCATGATAAAGTATAATCTGATATTATTTTATTCAACATCTATGAACTTCAATATTCAGAAGGTGATATTAAATTGATCGCTAGCAAATGCATATTTTTCCTAAATTTATATTATTGTTTCAGTGATATTAAAACAATCTTAACGGTTTACCAAGGGGAATTTACAGATGTAGTGACGTAATGGTGCTACAGCGCAAAGACCACCGCATTTGGCAGAAGCCATCATGGCAGTCAGTACCCAGGCCGAGTGCCTTGCCTGATTCCACTTTGTAAACTCATAATTTATGGCTAAGATAAATGTTACACATAAACTACAACTTATGTTGATCAACCATCATTGTAGATTTACTGGACAGCCAGTTCCAAGTTCTGAAAACTGTCACTGAATTAGATTGGTTAACTTGCAGACTGCCATGTCCACATGGAATTGGCTAACTTATGGCTAACTATAATTTTTAAAAAATCTTCAAATAACAGGTAGCAGTACATAACACTAACAGGTAGCAATACAAAGTCTACTATTTCCAAAGTTCATTAAATGTGATCTATGAGTGGAAGCAAGTTGTATTTCGGCCACATTTAATTATATTGGCCTCAATTAATGATGGTCCTAGGCAAACAACAATACTAAGCTAGTTTGCACATTGGATGACTCTGTCAATGCAGACACTGAACTTATACAACACGCAGACTGCTGGTGGGATGATAAGACGCAAACATACAAATGAAATTCCAAAGTGCGTGACTGCTCACGTCATTTACGTTTGAATTTCCTCAGATATTGAATTGGAAAAAAATTCAACGGTGTTGCAGGCATGCATCGCTATTTACCGTAAATTTTCACTTGTCCACTGGATAACCATGCAGAGACAATTTATTTGTCTGGGTCAAATTCACTTGTCGCAAGCAAACGCTATTTCAAAATACGAATAACATGGTTGTGACAAGTCTATCTGAAAGCTTGCACACATTTATTAGTAAGCTGGGTACCTTGATGCTTATTAGTGGCATTTGCTTTGTATCTTTTGCTAACTATCAACACTGTAAACACTCTATTATAAAGGACAATACTCACGTATTATGACTATAATGGGTTCAATCAACTGAATATAATTTATGATTTGCTGTATTCAATGACGCCAACATTTCATTCTGCACAACACTGTAAGTAGCTGGTTTAAGTTAGCTAGACATCTACAAATATAATGTCATCAATACAATATAACAAAACTTTATTCATTCGTGTACGGGCAATTACATTACAGTGTACGGGCATTGTTTAAAAAAATTGTAAAATATGTATAAGATATATTTTAATAGAATATAAAATATAATATTGGCAATAGCCTGTTATTGGCTAATAACTGTAGTTCCTCAGTGCCCTTTTACAAACATCCATGGATTGTTTGGTTTACCATATCCCCCTGTGGTCTTTGGCATCCAGGGCTGTAACTGAGTGATGACTGAGTGTCCAAGGTGTAAACAGGGTCCACTACCAATGACACGCCTAACTGAACAGCAACCACAAAGGGAGTGCTCACCATAAATCCACCTGTCACTTTGAACCACCAGTCTCTGACTTGCAACACAAAGAGAACCTGCTGTTCTGAATACACTCAGAATGTTACTTAATTAGGGGTTATTGTACTGCAAAGGATTGTAATAGGGTTTCTTAATCAAACAACATAATCTCATCAACACAGTGCCTATTAATTGTCTCACAAAATCTAATCCATATCTATAGAAATAATAATTAGTAATCAAACTAATAGACCACACATTTATTTAACTAGACTTACTTCATATTTTTCTGAGAATACAAAACGAATGCCAGGGCTCAACACTAACCAGAACGAGTATTTGCCCATGTCGGATAAGTATGTTACCCAGGCCCCTTGTCCAATGAAATAAATTGATCAAGTCGCAATATTGTTTATTACGAAAAAATATTGAAATACTGTATTTGATTTGTTTGCACAATATAGAATTTTAACATATACTATCTGCAGTTTGATACAGCACACGCGATGCATTGTTATCATTCTTCGTTTTTATGTTTTACTGACATGTATATAATTTATAATGGCCGTTTATATAAAAATTTGAAGAAAATTTTAATGTAATTCATTCACATAGTACACAGGTTGCAATTGTATTAAATGCCAGTAGTACAACATACGGCTACACTTACGGTTATCATGCATGTGCGGCTTAAACTTAGTAACACTCATTCAAGTTGTGATAGTAATAATAGCATTTTATGTAACCCATTTTTTATGGACCAAGTCAATTTCTGTTGGGAGAAGTAAATATAAATCAGGACTGCCTGACAAGTCCTTTCTGGGGGTTAATGTTGAATCTTGAATGCATGCTGTTTCTAAATGCCATTGCTATATATACGCCAATGGAACATCCTTACCATAAGTTTCCATAATATATATATAATTTTTACATGCCCCCATGTTTAACGCTAGCTTTAACAAAATTCAGATATAATTCACATATTACCATATATGCATTCCTTGACCCCTCATTTCTCCACTTCTGATAGTTTGCTTGAGGCATGGCCATAGTTATTTCATCAAAGTTTGTTTACATGTATGACCGTCCTTGAATCCGTATCGGAATAAAAATGGCCTTCAATTCACAAGTTACATTGCTGCCAACTCATCATGTGCGATGATTTCACTTCACAACTCGTACACCTGGTGAATACTTGTATTGTATTCACTATTCCACCAACATGTGTATGCCAACCAACCTGCATTACCACGAAACAATCTTTTATGAAACGCACGCGAAAGACACTTAAGGCATATGATAGGTTGTGTAAAAGATGGGCCATATAAAGTGAGTGGCGATGTTTTCAATGCGACGCCTAAAAACCTACATATCACCGAGAATGTATTTCTGGCCCACATTCACTCCTGTTAGAGAAAACGTTATTTAGTACTAGCACAATACAGACCAGACATTTAGAAAAAAATGAACTACAAAATGTCAGTGATCAATTCAATAACCACATTAAATTAGTTTAAGAAAGGGTGCATCTGCAGTTCAGATGGAAATGAGTATAGGGAAATGTGCATGAAGCCAAACTGACAATATTTACAGGTAGTGCATAGTAAGTCTGCACAAAGATCGTTAATAAACAATTAATTATAGTATAAGTGTATCAGAAACACTCCATGTTGGATTCAGGGCGCTGCAATCTCGAGACTTATGCGCCAGTGACGTAAACCGCTTTCGTCACTGGCGCATGCACGTTCAAACATCCTATGTCTGTCCAATGGTATTTGATGTATCCAGTACGTCACGGATTGCTTACATCACAATCACAATTATTAGCGAAGATTCCGCCAATCCTTGCCTTATTCAACAATGCGCAGGTGACGTAAACGATTTGGCATACGTTACTGGCGCATAAGTCTCAAGATGACAGCGCCCTGCCCTGAATCTAAGATAGCATGTTTTTGATACCAGTAAACTATAACTAAAGTTTATTAACGATCTATGTGCACAGATACTTGGCACAACCAGTATAGTATACATATGTAAGTTAATACTGTGAACCTCTCACTGACTGGAGTATCCCTTTAAGCAATGTAATAAATGCGCCGTAAAAATTCAACACTTGCACAGAATACACACCAACTTAATTTTGTCATTTAAATAATAAAATGTTTGCCTCCATTGTTTGTCATGAATATCTCACTGCCGTTATTCTAACATTATACATCTTGTCACACATAATGTCAAACAACTGTGTTTTGGTGTTCAAATAGTGCTCCCGTCATTGCCAGTCTCCCATCATTTCAGCATTTCTTACTGCCTACTGCGACTCAAATTATGTACACCTTAAAATATATATTTAGAATCCACATTAATGAAAACCAGTGCACTACTTCACATTAAAACCACCCTAAGTAAAAAACACAATATTTTTAACACTATATGTCTAAACTTATATGGGGAGATGGAACTGAATCGAGACATGTTGTTCTATAAACTCTAGGAGGGCCAAGATTCTACATAACGTCAAAAGTTCAAATTCTAGCACTTGGCAAAATTCTATTTGCAGACTAGTCTGCGAAATTTTTACATCCCAGAATGAGGCAGGGAGGCATAACATGATATCCGAGTCACAAGGGATACACAGTCTCAATGTTGAGAGCCACGTTTCTATGCCAAACATCGTACCTGCCCAGTTAGGATATTGATCTCAGCGCACCGGCATGTCAGGCCGATGTACTAACCACTATATAAAATCGTGCGCTCCCTTAATAAATAAAATAAATGAGGAAATAAAAATAACATAAGTTACTATTCTGAGTTCTCTATTCCCTCTACATCATAATATAAATGATAGCCCGGAGCCCGCTCTGTTTAACAAAGACTGTTTAAATTTCTGAATTATTTGAATCAATCATACTATCAAAACAAAAACTAACAATGCAATAAATATTAACAGCTAATGTCAGTGCACAAACATTGTGACATATACAGCATTATTAACATTATTACATGTCTCGAGGGTTCTATCTACTTGAAAATGAAAGTCATGCTTTTTTCAAAAATGTGGTCAACTGCACTTCACGAGTACTGTAGTCGTCGGTGAAGTAGTGTGGGGATTCCCCAATACTCATAAAAACAAAGCCGGTAAAAAGTTGGCTAAAGTTGGTGTCCTGGTCGCGGGGTCACGGGGGAGGAGACCCACGCCGTCGCGATCAACTGTCTGGCTCCGCCCTATTACTAGCCCGAGGCATTGCCATTATGAACTTTTACACTGCCGCGTCTGGTATTTGCGTAACACCGAGCGGCTAGTCGACCCGGCATTATGAAATGTTCGTAAGTAGGTATTCCGTGTTGATAACAACTGTTGTTGTGAAGTTAGCCAACACTGCGATATGCCACGCAACCCAATTACGTCGCCATAACGGCATGCATTCGTCTATGTCTCGGATGCGACACTTTTTGTCGCGACTTGCGAAAAACTACGCGAGCGATCCATCACGGATTTCGACTATCGCCAAAAAGCACTACAAAATGCCCTCGACATCGCACAGCCGTTTGCATACATGTTGCATAACAATACGTAAGGCGAACAAAACACACCTCAAAATATTACGACGCACATAAATATGTTAAACATACCTCGGTTTTGGGCGTCTCAACCCCAGACAAACATCTCAGACATCGGCCATATTGAACAAAGCCCCAGTAAGCTACAAGCGCCTGCGCATTACTTAAAGAACGACTCCCGCCAAAATTACGCAATCGTATGGCTGGTAAGTTTTTTACGACCAGACAAGCCAGATTTGTCATACGGTTCATGCATTTGCTTTATTAAAATTATGATTTGTTATGCTGTCAGCAAAGTATTGAGCTACCGCTTGTTGTCAGTCATCATAGACAGTTTAAATATGTGTGAAATACGCGTGCAAAAAAATTATTCAACTGTACGAAGTGTGAGGAAATGCCGAGAGCTCGCTCGATCGATTGGCTCTAGCTCGTCACGTGTTTCAATGTCTGCGCTGCTTCGTACTGTCTGAGTTATTACGTAACATTGTATAAAAGATTAATGTTGATGAGGTGTATGTTCGTAGACGTAGACATCGTAGTATCACCGCTGTCACTGGGCTGGGGAGTATAAACTTTAGTTGATTTTCATAGTGATTATATACGACCCTCTGTAAATCCAATCTGTTAACCGGCTATCATGTTTTATAGTTCAAGTGAAACGTTTTTTTTGCAGCCTATATTTCAAAGTCTGGAAGTTACAGTGAATTGAATGTTGAAGTTGATGTTGAGCAGTTTAAAATTCAGCGTGTTTCGCATTCCCGCTCATAGTCATACCCATAAATTATAATCGCCTGAACTCAAGTGGTTAGAACACTCGAGTATTGCCTAATAGTAATAATAGTGGGACTATCATCAATTCTGATTTGATTTATATCCTACCTTACCACCATGCTTTAATTGGTATTACACCACCCGATTTCATGCCCATTTGTTGGAGTTTCTGGTGCATCAACGGTGGTGCAGTTGGAGTATTTGGTAAAGCTATAATCGTATTGAAGGAACCCCCACCCAAAACAAAATCAACGACTATGGTCTTGCCCTTGCAGATGTAGGCAAAATCCAGACATTTAATTTTCATTGTAACAGGATAGCTTTTTATGAAGAAAAAAATACAAATAGGTTTGTTTATAAAGTAACATGCTGGGACCAGTCCTAAAATAAATTGTTCCACAAATAGGCAAATATATCAGACAAGATCACAAAAAGACATGTTTTATTATATATCATTTATGAGCATGATTAAAAGACAAAACATTATTTTTTTTAATGTCACATATAGTGCAGTACCAATTTTCACAACTATACTAAAATTAAATGCATTACACAAATCCAGATTATTCATTTGAACAACATTTTAATTTATCTGGGAAGAATCAGTGGTGATAGCCGTTAGTCAGGAGTTAATATCAGCAGGTGTATGTGCATGATACTGCATATATGCTCATTGTTCCATAGAAGGCATAAGTTCTTACATTGTGCAGTATCCTGTTGAAAGAGACAGGCCTTAGTGGGACCTACCTGACTGCCAGAATGACAGAGAAAATTGTGGAGACAGCTCATGATGTTAAGTGGACGACATAAGTAAGCATAAGTAAGGACAGCTCGAAGCACTTTATTCCCCAGCAGACCTGTTCAATCGAACACCATCTTCACATCTCTGGGAAGCATTCAGCCATGCTACAAGTACAATGACTAGGCTATGACTAGTCGTACACAAAACTATCCACCACTCTCTACCACCAGATTACGATTCATACACTTTTGAATGAATTGGGGCAACATTATGTAGAGTGAACGAACTCGCCCGAGGTTTTGCACAGCACCAGATGATTCAAGTCTGCGTTCTCTCGATTGGGAGTCTGGTGTCCTAGCCACTGCCCTACGGCACACGACAAGTTGCACAGTCAAAATAGCAAGCCATTTTATGCAAGGTGATGTAAGGTAACTTTTTATTGTAGAACATATAATTTTCTGTTAAAACGTTCCAACCATTAAGCGGTAGTTATGGCATCGTGCTGGAGGCAAACTTCTAAATGGGTATTTTCTCTAGGATAATTTCAGAGGGGAAATTACTGGGACAGGGGCTTAATAGAAGGTAATAGAAAACATGGGGGACCAAAACTAAGCATGCATGAAAGTTTCATTTATGAGGGGCTCAAATACAAAACATACCCGTATATCTCAAACAAAGTAAAAACGGTAAGCTCTTATTTACTGTAAGGCCCAATCATCAGGACTGCTCTAACCGCGTTACACGTTACTCCCCGGTAGACCTGTCCAACTGAACACCATCTCAGCTTCTCTGGGAAGCATTCAGCCATGCTGCAATTAATGCGCAAAGACTTCATATACAAATATCCACCACTGTCTATAGCCAGGTACTCATTCAGAGAGCTGGGTTACCCAGAGCAATGCAGAGTGAAAAAACTAGCCCAAAGTTTGACACGGCAACACAGGATTCGAACCCGGATTCTATCGGTCGATAGTCTGAAGCTCTAGCCAGCCACAGCGCTATTACTGTGACAACATTACCACGATTAATAATAAATGATGTAAGTTATTCAGTTTGTTAGGATAGAGCTGAATTATAGAGTACAGGGGACCAAAAAAAGCGAAAAAAAAATAATGTCAGAAACTCGGCATTATGGTCCTATTAAACCTTCTATGTGAAATTCAACTTTCATGGCCATTTTAAATAAGAACACACAACAAAAAAGAATAGCAAGCATGCTGTCCTCTTAACTGTGTCCCATATCTTAATTAACCATGAAAAATAATGTATATATATATATATATCCAGGGTGCACGATACGTCTAGCTAGCTGGTAGTCTGTCATTATAGACAACTACTACTAGTCTTGCTTATGTTTTTACTATGTAAAAGGACTGCTCTTACTAATCCGAGCTTTAAAACTACTCATCCCGGACGATCGGACCAGCCTTATTTCGAAACCCTGTATATATATATATATATATATATATATAATTACGTATATATATCAGGGCTTATGCAGGACCACGTTATTGCCAGTCACACATGTTTTGGTGGACACATAGATGTTAATTGTTAAGCCAGTTTACAAAGTTTAAATGTGTCTGATGACCTGAAATGGACTACAAACACATATGTGACACCATTTACACTCACTTTTGAGGCATAACTGATAATATTTATGGTTTTGGAAGACTAAATTTTGTGCTCCTTCAGTTTTTACCTGTCCACCCATATTTGTACCCGTCAACAACGGTTTTTACCCGTCCAAATGATGGGTGGACGGGTCTCTGCATAAAGCTATGATATATATATATATATATATATATATATATACATACACACACTCCTAACTGCAGCATGTGTCAACCAAAATTTGCATAGGCAGAGCACTGTTTTGTGTAGACCACAGCCAGCTTTCAAAATGTTGACCCTTTGTGGCAAGGACAATACATTTTATTTTAATATGTTAACTGTTAGTTTACATAGTATATCTAGACATATCATTATATCCGTATATTTTTGCAAGCATAAAAAGTTTTGGTGATCTTGAGGGGTGTTTTCTCAGCATAGTAAATCATAAAAAATGGAGCAGTCGACCTATGCCGCCCTTGGGCTTATATATATATATATATATATATATATATATACAGTGTACATGCGCGCACACACACACACACACACACAAACACAAACACCGGAATTGGAACAAATTAGTATCGGGGGCTGAATTGAAACTTTAGTACCACTCCACTGTCTGATAGAATTTGTTTTTAAGATTTTTTTACCGGAGCATCAGCTTTTCAGCACAACTCCACCTCCAGTGTTGCGCTCTCTCGGATCAAGACTTTAGAAGCGAGGGGACGTTGTCAAAGCTTTGTCAACAACATTCAATATTTTTTCAGAGCACTTGAGAAGCCATTCTAAATGCACACAAAAAAACACCTTCCAAATACAAAAATTACAAAACACTAACCCTTTCTCTAAGTATTCCAGAGTCATCATATTTCGTGGGGAGCGGTGGTCGCGCGGTAGAGCGCCGGACTGTTAATCAAGGGGACGGTGGTTCAATCCCACCTACCGCCGTTTCGAAACTTAGGCAATTTCTTCACCCCACATTTGCCTGTGTCTTTCGGAAGAGACACTAAAAGCCGGTGGTCCCTTCTGTCTGGTGTCTATGCCAGGGGAAGTAAAAGATCCCACACAGGGGGTAAATATGTAACCTGTAGTGGACTCACAAATTCTAGAGAAAAACAACTCCTGCGTTAGCCCAAGTTTGGGCTGTTTGGAGGTAATCACCTAAGACCACGTCAAAAACAATTATGCTATAAAATGCCACAATTTTTCTAAATATTGGGATTATGGCCCCAACCGCTAAAGTTCTGATGCCTAAAATATCATTAAAAAAAATTCTAATTGAATTTGTCCCTGATGTAACCACGTAAGTGATATTCAAAGTGTAAGTAATTCGAAATGTCCTATAAAAGTAGGTAAGATACCAATAATGCATAAAAAGATACAAAAAGGAAATATTTGTTTTGGTTTCATGAACACTTTTCATTGTAGATAAACAATGTCCATGTAAAAGATATAAATACATGCATTGATAAAAAGTATATTTACAAATTGTATAAAGCCTAAATAAATAAATATACACAAAAACTGTTTCCTTTTGTTCTCTAAATTATGTTCATTTTCACAAATAAAACCGAATAAAGCTAATTTTCACTACCTTTGTTTGTAAATATACTTCTAAATTCAGTGTAACATACATATATGTATTAAATTACCTTGGTAAAGTATCAAATATTAGTTTGTCATCCTTTCAAATAATGGAGCTTAGTATTTCCACACTGCAAGAAAATAAAACACCCAGACGATATTTTTTGATGGGAGGCAATATATGTTTGCAGCATGTTGAAATGTACGTTTTTTTCAAAATAGTTTAGTCTAGACACTAATGAAAGTGTGTCTGGTTTTGATGTGTGCCTTCACCATGTCGTACGACGACCTAATTTAAGACACGAAGCACATAAGAATTATTGTCGAACAGCCAAGCAGCCCCACTGAAAACTGAACACTGAAAGGGGAGGATCTTTCAGGGCGCTGATATATGCGTGCCTCGATCGTCTGGCTTCTGTTCTGTCTATTCAAACACATTGGTCACGTTTTCCCTGCCAGGTGGGGGGGGGGGTACTTAATATTTCCAGTATATCATATGCACCCTTTTCATTGGCATAACTCTCATTTTGCGTTATACAGTTTCAAGTTGATTGGCTATTCAAGATAGGTGTACGTTCATTTTAACGTAGAGTGGGTCTATACAATAGGAACTCCCCAAAGTCTGCCAGCTATCGCGAAGTCATGCTTGAATATGTGAAATAAAATGAATACTCTTAATTATTCACCAAATGTGGCTAGATGGTATATGCGGTTGGACGCAGAAAACATACGAAACGCGGCATTTGTTTCGAGATTTGTAGCCTAGCTAGGCGTGTATTGGCAGTGTATTGAAAGCCACCCACCCACCCAGCGGGGGTTCAACCCGGGCTGTCTGCCGAGCTTCGCTCAGCCGCGCGCGTTGATATAATTACATCACTGTCTACTGCCGTATGTCAGCGAGTTCTATACTCGTTCTGGATGGCGCTCAGCGCTGATTGGCTGCCACCCGTTGCGTTGATGCCCCAGGCCAGGCAGTGTCATCTGAGCTGGCAGATCCCATCAAAGTTTAACAGCTTTTCATGTGTGTCTTTTAAACTGGTCATTCAGATTCACAATAGGCACACACAATGCTGTCGTGTGCTACGCGGTTTCGGATTTCGTCGGCCAAAGAATAATTTTTGCCTGACGTTGATAAGATGCTTGACTCTTTACTACTAAATTAGTTAATTACGTCTGCTGTCTTGACTGGTGGTCTGACAGATGTTAGATTAGAACGACAAGGCAACATACATGCATGTTGATTATTGTTATTATTCTTGTTTTATTATTGTTTTATACTGTTATTAGTATTATTATGTAAGCGTACATGATTATAGTAGAGTCGATATTGTTTGTTGACATGTAAAGTGTGTAAATGTAGCATTTTGTGGGGTGTTAAACCTTTACGAATTGGTGATCGGGAGCCATTTGCGGTCCAGTTGATTTTATTAATTATTAACCTTTTTTCAATGTACTTTATCCACGTGATCCCACTCCGGCTGTCTCCTTTCTCGCGGTTTTGCCTTCTACGAAAATTAACGATGTGCATCACTACCGTCCTCGACCGTTACCTCTCCAACTGTCTCCCTTGTTCAGAGTGTGCTGCTATTCTCATGGGCTGATCCAGGAATGTGCCCCTTAAACCTTTGGAATTTGGCGTTCTCCATAGACTTTTTGAGAGTACCCTGTCGCACGTATATGCCCGCTAAACCTATGGAATGTGTCCTCGTTTAGGTTACAATAATATGAAGTTAGGAAACGGAGCCATTTCAATCTCTGTAATTGTCCAGATGGAAATAAACTATTATTATAAAGCGGCGGCGAAATATTTTCTACCCCACTCCTTCAATACACCCCACCGCGAGAATGGAGTCGTGATGAAACCCGGTATGATGGTACCAGATTCGGCCGATCCCAGATTCGGCTAAACGCATATCTCGCATAAGGGCATTTCCATTTTCCATGTGACTTGCGTTACATATTTTGACCATTCCATGAACACTATTTTGACATATCTCTTATAATAATATATTTTAAAAAGTTCAACTTATGCATAGAGGAACTTAATGGTATAAGGTATTAAATGATATCAACAAATGAAAATTGTATTACATAGTATGATTTTTATTTGTATCTAATCATAGCGTGACTCGCGTTACAGCAAATGGAAAGCACAAAAACGTCACTTGATACATGACAAGTTTCTCCTTAAAGTATAAATGATAGCAAACACTGAATACCCTTGTGTGAAACACAAATAAAGAGGGTTTCAAAAAATGTCATTAGTGATTTGAAATTGTGTTAATAACATACAAATATATTAGATAATCAGTGTGACTCGCGTTACTGTGACTCGCGTTACATGAAATCCATTATCACAGATAAGTCATTATGCATATTTTATCTTGAGCAAAATGAATTATTTAGTCTGTAATTTAGATAACACACAATATTACATTTAAAAACATACATACACCTTCTAAAATAGTGTATAATTGTATAGGAAATAATGCACACTTGAACATGGTGTTTTAAATCCAGAAATATATTATTGTTTTAAAAGAAATACATCAGGTGATTGTTTTTCATAAAAGTTGCTGTTACAATTATTTTGCAAGACCATATTTATATGCAAGTTTTATTATATAAAAAACCTAAACATGTTATCTCTAGCGTAAAACAACTTGACCGCTTCAATGTGGACCAGAGGAATAGCACCTTTGTATTTATCTGACTTTGTCATAGATAAGATTGTTCTTGATCCGGTGATGCCTCAATTTGAACTGTGCTGTACAGTTTTCGCATTACAGCTTTCCTCCCTTTCAGAGTTGGTGGGAGTGACTGATCCAAAATCGTCTTTGCTTTTGTTGTTGCCTTTGCCAACCGGCATTGTTATTTACTTTTGCCTTCTTTGGGGCTCGGCATAAAACTTGCGAATAGCAATTATACTATTAGGTACTTTATGTAGTACTAACATAAATTAGGTTAGTAACAACGGAGAATCATGGCCCGCTACCGTTGCGATCCCGAAACTGGGACCGGCCTAATCTGGGAACGGCCGAATCTGGGACCGCGACAACTGCGCAGACCACCGTATATATGAATTTCGTTCGGTCACCAGTGGAGTTTTTTGGCGAGGTGTGCAATTGGATGTTTTACACACACCCGCCCCCCCCCCCAACTACTCTCTCTGGATCCGCCCCATATCTCGAATAGCCGGAAAAAGCATCCCCAAAATCAACGCTACGGGCCTGCAAGCCTAGATGTTAAAAGTACGCTACGTCTCCCAGTGGAGGTTTTTATACGGCATTGAGAGAAGATCGCAGTTAAATACCGTAATTTAGGTCCGTATTGCCGTAACAAAAACCGTCAGTGAAAAGTTAATGTGTGGGTATGCAGTGATGTATTACGCAACATTAATCGTGCTTTTCAAAACATTTTCTTTGACACCGAGATGAAACGGGGCTCAGACAGTATCAACACGGAGACCTGCATAAATTAGGATTTTGAAAGACACTATTCCGTCGTTGTCAAACATGATTCGTCGCCCATACACATAGGCACGCACGTGCGCTCGCACAACAAGCGCACGCACGCACGCACACACGCACGCACGCACTACACTAGCAAGACTGGCCATCGAATGCGGCGTTATTTGTAGATTTGGCTATGTTGTAAAGCGTATGATTTTCATAGGTTTTCGTTGGTCAACTTAAATAGTTACCGCCTTTTGTACGACACTGTCATCCTCAACCTACGGCGTGAAGCATTATCACAGAGGGAACGTCTGGCTGGACCACTGTCGAACATTTACCATAGCCATAGCCTAGGCATAGAGCACATAGCAACCTCGACAGGTCAAACCCAAAGAGCGTACCTCCTCCAGACCAGAGAAAGAGTTATGGACAGTCCGCAGGGTCAGGGACAATTGTCGAGTAGTTGTGTGAATCCAAACCCTTTCCTCCCATCCTGCATATCAGCTAGGAGTCGCTCGTTGACCGCTGGTCCACACATCACTGTTTTCGCCATTAGGTTTGCGAGGTGTAGTCTGAGGAATGTGGTGGCAGGCTTTACCTTTAGGCGGATATTATGATGGGGCTTTGCACGGCAAAGGCTTTGGGTTCGTGCCTCTTTAATATTATGTCATTTTCGTCGTTGACTCCATGACCATCTATGAATGTTTTTGCTGAACTACATTGCCATTGGCATTGGCCATTGATATTCAGTTTAAGGCAAACATTAAGCGAGTTCGGTTTGAATTATATAATATATAATATATCACATGACCGGTGGCCGCCCACATACACACACGCGCGCGAGAGTAAACACACATACACACACACACACACACACACACACACACACACACACACACACAACAACACACACACACACACACACACACACCAACACACACACACACACACACACACACACACACACACAACACACACACACACACACACACACACAACACACACACACAACACACACACACACACACACACACACACACACACACACAAACACACACACCACACACACAGTCCACTACTACGTCTTTCAAAACACAACTAAGCACACCATTCCAAAAAAAACATCATACATAAAACACAACCCCAAACCCACACCCCCCCCCAAAAAAACAACCCCACGCACAATACAATATATTACCACAGAAGCACAATTAAACACACCGAGGCATACAATCGATTGGCGTGAAACGTTCATTTAAAGGCCCCCTCTTTTTCGTTCATGTTCCAAAAATTTTCTTTAAATTTTAGCGGGGATATTGAACTAAGCACACCAGTTTTGCCTGTAATTTTATACATAGTTACATACATACATTACATAGTTGTTTATGCTAATGGCCCCTCCATAAAATTCCTGAACTACGCCACTTTTGTGGACAAGCCTTCGGGGGCCTAGGCACGATGTAATTAAAACGCTTATTCCCCACTGTTTGCTACAATGTACAAAATTAGGTTTTGTTCCCACTTGATGAAGCAGGTAATGTTGAAAAAAGTCAATACAATGGGACAGTTGGGACGTGCCAACAAACAAACCCCCCAAACGGTGTTTCGTGGGACCCCGTCTGGGTAAATAGTATAGCCCCACCCTCTCGCACCTGGGAGCGGCGCTGATAGGGCCTGCAAGTGGGTCACGATACATGGCGTGACTCCGCGCGACTGAGCTTATTGGGGACTAGGCGAGACTAATTGGGGACTGGACACAAGCATAATATTCTAACGATGGATGACAGTTGTAGCTTCCGACTGATGAATACTAGGAAAATAATTTCATAAATATCTTGTGTTATACGTTTCTTATCTTAAATGTCCGATTTAATATTGAGTTTACCACACTATCATAGGCATATAGCGATTTACGTAGTGCAGATAATCGACACGATGCTAGGCTGTATGTGTCTTTTACGGGATTTGCGTTTTACATTGCTGTACGTTGTGGTTTCGATAAGCACTTATATCTGACAAGTTGTCTAAATGCCCATAATCATAACCCATGTATACGTTTGGCCCAAACAGGTTGTATTGCGCGAAAACTGGCACTCTTCATTATTAGTCAAGATCGCCAAACACAAGTACTTGCCGCTATTGCCATGACAACCACCATAATAATCGATTAAAATTCATGATTTCCGTGATCATTGTCACCGGCAAAGTGTTCCACTGCTTATGCTTGTAGTAATCCTTCGGACAATATAATTGAAATACGCTATTTCGGGATAGTTCGATTATTACGACCAAAACCAAACAAAGTCCTATATGTTAACATGGAGTATATGGACCTCCTGCCCCCAACTGCCCCCAGCCTCGTTTTCGCGCGCGAGACTTGCACGCCCTGTCACGTCAGACCCAGCACCACCTGGCAGATAGTAATATTGCTAGATAAAAAGTTTCGTGTGTACGGAAGTCGACGTAGGTATTTGAATACAATACCGCTCCGCCCAGCTGTTCGTTACGATGGCCGGATGGAGCGCGCTGTAGCGTTTACATTTTTCCAGGCGTTAAAAAGTATCCGGGTGACATTTCTGTGCATGCGCGCGAGTTAGTCGTTTTCATTGGTTACCATTATGTATATTAACGCTTCCTGCTGAATCTCATATTAAATATGAGCCTACATCTTTATTCTGATATATATATATCGGCCACTATGAGCAAAAGTACGTAGCCTCTCTATATAACCTTTCAGCAAAGTTATTTATCGCAAATTAAAACGAAAACAGGTTTTGAGGCAGGTTTTGAGAGCAAGCGCAAATCACGTGACTGCTGTGCACTATAATCCGTGAGAGTGATTTAAATAAACCTGATATTTTAATGTTTTGAACTCTTCACAATAATCGCCACAGGGGAATTAACGAACAACCCGTGATATTTATACCATAAATATTTTGCGTTTCGCTGCACATTTGGTGGTTTTACATTTATCGCGCATGCGCAGAAACGTCACCCGAATAGTTTATAACGCCCGGAAAACGTAAGTGCGACAACGGCAGTGGCCGGACAAGTGCACGCAAGTGATTGACCAGTACTTACCGAGATCATACACAATAACCGAACCCTCTGCGTCGTTGTCCGTAAGCGTATTCAAAGTCATAATTACTGCAAAACGCAAACAATTTAAAAGGAATAATTTATATCCATAGTGGTTCCGACCTTTTAGATAAGTTTTGTTGGGTGGAAACATATAGTCTACAACTTACAACGTCGTTGTGTTATGCAAAAATAAAACACAAAACGACATGGCGGGAGACGTGCCTTACGTGCTCTGTTTGTGGAAATCGGGAGGAGGGTGCTGTCTTTGAATGGGACAGCTGGTCAGGCGGGTGTCTTCACTGTTCTGTGACCGCCGAAATCATTACTTTTGTTTGAGCTAACGTCTATACAGTGCTTAGGAGATCAATCAGATAGCACTTGGTTCGCCACCCCTCGCTTGCGAGGTTGAATAGATCAATGCTTTTTTGCTGTGTTAGGTATGAATGAGCCCATGGTTATTCGTTAGGGATATAGTTACAACAACATTTTATGATAATGGACCAACTCGTAGACTAATCTATTACCTAACAAAAGGTCCGTCGCGCCATAAAAAATGGACCCAAAATACGTGGAGAAATTCCGTTGTATTTGTTATTATACTAAACAGTCTTGCCTGAAACGTGTTTCTGTACGACAAAAGCAAAACATAAAGTTGCTCAATCGAGAATTGCACATGGGAAAGGTCGATTAGCAGGTGTCATCCCGCTTTAGTCGTGCAATACACATTATGCTACCCACTTGTCACAGATGTGTAATTGGTTTGACGTGGAGATTCACTGGAAATTTATGGCGACAGTTTTATTGTTTGGCGCCGTTTCAACTTTGCTTTTAATGGAATGGCCGCCTGTGGTGCTACTAAGCAGACAATTCGGTTACAAATGTTGCCTAGCGCGCGTGTAGGTCTTTGGAATGATAACTGTTAACGTATGGATGATTCGAACTTCGAGTTGAGTTGAGTTGAGCCAACACTTGTAATGTGTTTCAACGAATACGCCTGTAGTTTCAACACATTAAATATGTCCGTTCTCACCACGTAATGTAGCTGTTCGCCGTGTAACGATTGTAGGCTAGGACGGGACAATACGTTCACGTCGCCTCTGCTTCACAGGAGGCGCTCCCCTAGGAGCGACGGGCTTGGCGTTCTGCAGTCTCTACGGAAGCCACTAGCTAAAATGTACTACCTAGTGCCTATGGGCAGCACCGAATCGAGACAACCCAAACCAAGCGGATGCTACGCGAAGTTCTGCCAGCGGCGTTTTCCTACTACCACAGGTTCCAGAAACGTTCAGATAAATATAGATCTCGTCACCCAGCTCCGAATCAACAAGCCAGGAACGTAAGTTTGTACGTTTTACTGAGAAGAACAGTGTTACACTACACCTTAACTAAGTTGTTCCACGGACACCAAGTAATAACAATGTCGCAGGCAGGCGGACAAGCGAAATTTCGAACGCTGGTGATGGTGTATGTGTGTGTGTGTGTGTGTGTGTGTGTGTGTGTGTGTGTGTGTGTGTGTGTGTGTGTGTGTGTGTGTGTGTGTGTGTGTGTGTGTGTGTGTGTGTGTGTGTGTGTGTGTGTGTGTGTGTGTGTGTGTGTGTGTGTGTGTGTGTGTGTGTGTGTGTGTGTGTGTGTGTGTGTGTGTGTGTGTGTGTGTGTGTGTGTGTGTGTGTGTGTGTGTGTGTGTGTGTGTCGTTATATATATATATATATATATATATTATATATATATATATATATATATTATATATATATATATATATATAATACTGTTTTACATTAAGTAGATTGAGTGTGAATGTGTGATGATGTGAATATTTGTATCGTTATATGTGTGTCGTGTGTGTGTGTGTGTGTGTGTGTGTGTGTGTGTGTGTGTGTCCGTTATATATATATATATATATATATATATTATATATATATACTATATATATTATATATATATATATATATATATATATATAATCACTGTTTTACATTAAGAGATTGAGTGGAATGGCCTAACGCCCATGATTTGAATAATTAATGTATCGTTATATAGGTGTCCGTTATATATATATATATATATATATATATATATATATATAAGCTATATATGTTGTTATATATAAATATATATATATATATATAACGGACATACACACACACACATATATATATATATATATATATATATATATATATATAACGGACACCTATATAACGATACATTAATTATTCAAATCATTACATAACTGCCAATATCAACCAACTCACTACTATCAGCCGCCATCTTGGGCGTTAGGCCATTCCACTCAATCTCTTAATGTAAAACAGTGATTACAAATGATAGTTTACTTGCAGTCTAAGTCGTTGTCAGGGACTGGGCCTACAAAAAGACAAACAGAAGAGTGTACGGCGAAGAATTTGGAGTTCCGACTCGCACTAATTACAGACAACGATGCCGTTGCACGCATACATCGAAAGGTGAATTTAGATTCCCCGTCGGCGCTGCAGTTGGAGGTTGAAGTTTCTATTCACGACCACAACCCGCCAGGTGAGAGGGCCTTGTATGGTCTAACTCCTACGGATATCAGACATCTGGCATACGCCGGCACGGGGGCAAACCGTCAATCAGACAAACAAACAGGTTGGCCGGAAGACTAGCTGAAGGCCTTTTGTAGCACAGAATCATGACCTTTCGTTCTTCATCCCCGATGAACGAACTTTTCAAGGACGAATGGCAGTCCAACTGAGGCCGTGATCCGAGTGGCGGATGTTCCTGAACTTATAGATCGGCTCATGCGGGGAACCGCGGCACAGTCAGTCAGCCAGATGGCGACGCAAGCGGTTGGACAATGGCGCAGTGCCTACAGCATCCGACTCGCGACTAAAAGAATTCGGGATCGAACTGGCACCGGAGATAAAGGAGGCAATCAAAATGTACAGACAGAAGCCCTCATTGAGTAGATATATCGGCCAATAAGTCAGGTGTCTTGCTCTATATATGTCATATGACTTAGGTCATATGACACAACACTAACGCCAGTCTGCTGGTGAAGGTCGCTGGAAGCAATCGACATGTTCGGATTACTCACCAACACAGTTTACTGAGAGGTAATGGTGTACGATGACATGCGGCACGGTACACAGCATTGGGCTGATCACCCCACCTCCATTGTACCTGTGAGCAATCGTCTTTCGAATCACCAAAGAGCGCAAATACTGTGTTTAATCAGACAACTAGATGACGTTGTGCCGTAGTCAGAGAATTGTTATGACATTACCCTGATCGTTTGGAAGTCGTTTCTGCGAACAATAACGCACTCCAAAACAAATGACAAGCTAAGGTGGCTTTGAAGTTTCGGCCCTGTATACAGTGTCAGACAGATTGACATACACATGTATTTATTTTGACCATAAATGTACACATTTAAACAATTAACATATATGTAGAGGCTCCCATTAAGACAACGTGTCGCTAACACGAGAGCCCCTGTGTCCCTTCGCCAACACCATATCCGAGGACAACGATTTCGCTCTTACCGCAGTGAGGGACGGGTCTCTCAGAGAAGATACACGTCACTTCCTGGGAGACCTGTTTAACTGAAGATCACCTTGACTTCTCCGAGAAGCATTCAGCCACGCTGCAGTTATTTGCGAAAATTATCCATTCACAACTATCCAACACTTTCTATAGCCAGGTACACCCCCAACCCCAAAAGAAGTCATGATTCGCGGGGAAGTGTGGTGCTGCAATCCGTCGGCGGTTCTCAGCCCCCTCCCCAAATGAATTTCGCTCCCTCGTTGGCGCATGCGGATGCTCTCCAGAAACATCAAAATGCTGCATCGTTGAGACTTGCCATACTCGCTGTAGAAAACTGCAGACCATCTCCGCCACGTTAGACAACGGAATCTTAATTGGCGCGTTGCATTCTGGGCATATCGAAATTAGGAAGGTCTGAACGGGAGGCAACTATAGGCCTGTAACTACTGATATCGATAGATCGTTCGTTTCTTTAAACGTATTTTCTAGACCTCTTAACGACCGCGTGATTGGTGCAAATTGGTTCATCTGTGAAACAAACACTAATACACATTTAAATTGACATTTTATTTTCTATGAAATGTTACATCGGATGACGAAAAAAGCACCGTCAACAACGTGTCAGTCATTGTTAGTGGCGTGGTAATCAATATTACCGAACCGTCCGTTGGAAATGGCTGACAGTTGAAGACGGCGGGTAAACCAAGGAAGGAATCTGCAAGCCGGCCACCCAACCTCAAAACTCTGTGAGGGAAGGAGGAGGGATTTACCAAATGCTATGAACGGCGAGAGTTTACTCTCCTCCGACCATGGTTACCTAAAATAAACGACAGCGATCCGGACATATCTACCTAAAATATCCCTATTAATGTTCAGTAATTAAACATGAATAATGTCAGCGTCCCATAAACCTCAACTTCGTCAAATTGACCGCATCCGACATTTCGTTTCGTCTCGTTCCATCGATGTTCGCGAACAATCCTTCCTGCAATCAGCTCAGCTCGCTTTGTCAGCGTCCGTCGCTTGTTCTCGGGTAACGCAGAAGTCCGATATTAGATCTGCAGATCTTCATGCAGCAGAAGAAAACTGTTCTAGGTCCACATCTAAACACCGCGATATTGCATGTCCAAGTATTTCGACGTCGTACGTTCGACTGGTTGTCACGCAGAAACAATGCACGTCACGTGACAGCAGTGCCCATTGTTTGAAAAACAACACAACATAATACATATCAAATGTTATTGTTTTGCCAGACGACCATTTTAATGAGTGAAGACATTAACTGATACATTTCATTATTAAACGACAGTGAAGGTGACGTCACCGCTATTTGTGTGAGCAAACGTTTTAAATCGTTTTAAATCTCGTTTATCCGACTCTCGCTCGGCTGCGTGATTTCGTCGAGAAGATAGTCTGGTGAAACTTACGTTGTTGGAAGCCAGCCGTCAGATATCATCACTGTTTTCGATTATTTCACACGTTTACGTATGTATATACTATGTACGCTATTGATAACGAAATTAAGGTATACAATATAATAATATGTACACAAAATTAAAAGACGAATTTTTTTAATGAAAAAAATAACAAGGATATTTTTTCCCGACATATTTCAATATAAGTTTAATTTTGAATATTTTGTATAGTATAGTATTATCTGATAAAAAAAGGTTTGTTTGTTTAATTTAATTCCTTGTTTAATTTGTTATTTCCAAGTCGGTCTGAGAGCCTATCATCGTCTCTCCCCCGTTCTTGGGTAAGTCCGCACTAGCGCTCACAAACGCAGAGCAGGAAGGGCTTTAAAAAGTGCTGCCATCTCACGGCGTTTGGGTAACCGAGGTAGAGTATCCGAGGGTAAAACGTTTCACGCCGATGCAGTTTCGTACACGCCTGTTCTCGGCTACTTCCATTAATGTCATACTTTTACATCTGAATTACTGAAGATAGCAACACCTCTCCCTCTACCGCCTATCAATCGTTGTGTTTCCTTAAATACATAGCCAGCTGGATCAAGATGCAGTTACAGATATCCCATATGACCGTGCGTGCGTGCGTGCGTGCGTGCGTGCGCCGTCGTGCGTGCGTGCGTGCGTGCGTGCGTGGAATACTTTGCTAGCAATTCACAACAACACCGTCCCACATTAAGAACTGTACGTTGTGTATGGCTGACATGATTTTGCCCTAATTGTGGACTCATCTGGCATATATTTACATACCGTTATACTAATGCTCTTAGTGTCACGTGGCCGCGCCGTTGTGCCCCGTGTCACTGATCGCCACATTCTGGAAATTGTTTTTGCAAATTTTGGCCACGCTGTCGCCCAGGGGCGTCGATCCGGTCTTAAAAATGGGGGACCGATTGATTGAATTTATACATATACATGTATGTAAGTACATAATATATATATATATATATATATATATATATATATATATATATATATATATATATATATATATATATATATATATATTATATGACCTGAAATATATATATAACATTGTTTTGGTAATTATAAAACAAATTTATTGTTGGTCTATTGCTAATTCTAAAATAAACAAAGGCGTTTATTGTAGGATATTTAAACTAAGTATGTTGTCAACGTATATATGAATCTTGTGACTGTAGAAAAGTATGGACAAACAATATCATTTCATTAGTGAAATCTTTAATTCAAGCACCAGTAACAAACTAGAACATTTTTGTTTTGGTGATCTTTAAGGGGCATAGCAATCCCATTGCTCAAGTTCCAATGTCATGGAATCAAGAAATCAGTTGCTCAGGTGCACTAGTGTCGCTGTGGTAACGGTACCGAACTGTACACTGTACAATGAGTACGTATCGCCATGTGTAAGCTAAAGTCAGTGCTAGGCCTACTGATTCTAACATGTCGCTGCAAATAATGCACGTATGTGACGCTATCATACCGTCCATTTTTACAAACAGGTAACAGCTGATGCTGTGTATATGTTTACGAAAGTTGGACAAGATTGCACCGATGAATATACAAGCACATAAGCACACCACACAGACAGTAATCATGTTTGCAATATTTGCCAGGGCATATAAAGTGTGTCTATAAATGTGTTAGACAATGCGTCACGAATCAGCTAGAGCAATGATATCGCAGACGGCATTGCCTCAACTATAGTCGAAGGTGTTTTAAAACCGGCCAAATACACTGCGCCTCGTGTCACTCGATCTGTCCACGAACTCGGCTGCAATGTCTCGTCGGCAAGACGAGTTCTGTGCACATGACAGACCATCACATGGTTGAGACGCTGCTGGGTCATCGTGCTCCGGAGCCACGTTTTCATCCGGCGAAGTGCGCTGAACGAACGCTCGGCAGAGCACGAACTTGCAGGTGACACCAGAAGCAGACGAAGCAGGGTTGACACTTGTGGAAATTTTTTTCGCACCTCTGGGACCATGTCGCGAAACGTGAGACGCACTTTGTCCACACTGGAGTGCTCGTACTGTCGGCAGAAGAAGGTCAGCTCCTGCCGTAGTGACTCTGAGAGTTCCGGGTATCGGGAAACAACGTCTTCCTCTACAACTCCGCTGGTCACCACGTCGGACAACAGCTTGTACGAGGTCAAGTCCGTAAATGTGAAGAAAGCGTCGATGTTAGCGAGAACACTGTCAACTGCTGCCAAGAATTGCACACGGAAGAATTGTTCTGCGCTGGTGTGCGTGTGTGGTTCATCGCCGTCATCGTATTGTCGCGGAATCTTCCGTTGGTGCGGCAAGGAGAGTGACTCAATGTTTAGCTGTTGAGTCTTGTCAGTTGCAGCCACAAAGATCGCGTGGAACTCCATGTCAATGTCACGCCGTAGTAGAGGAAGGTTGTTGCGAACAACAGACGCAGCAGCTAACATCCCGGCAACAGTTGTTTCCGCACTTTGTAGCACTGTGTTGACGTTTTCGAAGCACTCGATCACCGGGAGAGACGCCATGAGTCCTAGTACACATTTCGCAGAAGACAGGAGGCTATGGATGACGTTAACCCTCGCTGCTGTGCTGCTACCAAATGTAGACGATGCCTCATCAAGTGCCGCCAGCACGTCCGCGAAGTTGCCGAGGACGGCCCTAGTGGCAACCCCACGTGACAGCCAGCGAGTCGGACAGAGCGGCTTCAGAGATGAAGGGGCAGGATTGTCGTCCGTGACGTGCTGATCTAGGTACACTTTCTTGAATTTGCCCGATGAATTGTAGAAGACGCCCAGTTCCTGCACCACGTTCAGAGCATCGCGGAGGAATGGTGCACTCTCGATGGCCTTCGCACAGATCAGGTGCGTGATGTGTGCACCGCAATGCGTGTAGTGCGCCAGTGGTTGTACCGTCTTGATCAGAGCCTGGCAACACTGGTATTTGCCCGACATGTTGCTGGCTCCGTTGCGCTCTCAGGTGCGTCATGGGGAGGTTGAGCCTGAGCAGTGCGTCTTGTAACATGTTGCTGAGGCTGGCACCAGTCGTCTCAGATACGCTGTATAGGCCGAGGAAGTCCTCGTGAACATTGTATGCATCGTCTACATATCGCACACATATCGCTTCCTGCTCAACGCCTTGCACGTCTTGGGTGCCATCGACAATTACCCCAAAATGGCCAACGTTCTTACAAATACCTCGCAGCACCATGTGTGCCATGACCTTCAGCCGCTCGTTTTGAGCCGTAACGCTGGTGTAAGAGGTTGTACGCGTCAGCCACCTCTTTAGCACGTCGTCATTGCCGCTCCGCAGCTCTAACAACTTTGCGAAGTTGCCGTCGCTTGCCTCTGCCGCGTATTGCTAATCCCTGCTGCGCGAGGTATTGCAGGGTCGTCACAATCTTCACCAGAGCGTTGCGTGCCTTACGTTGCTCTTCCAGGTGGTGCGCACTCAACTGCGCGTCAACGTCGGTGTTAGAAGACCGGAATCTCAGGTTGCTATGAGAAATCATGTGCGAAGACGTCTTTTGGTGGTTTTTGAATTTCTCAATTGCCTTCTTCCAGTTGAAAAAACCCTTCGAAATGAATGTGACCTCAGAACAGCGCGCCATGCCGGCCAAGTCAACACTTGCCGCTTTAGCACATGTAAAACAGAGCACTCCGCCAAGGACAGCGTCGAAGTGAAGCCACGGATAGCTTTCAAACCACGTGCGCTGGAAAGACAGTGTTCGCTTAGCGAGTCGTCGCACTGGTATGCAGCCGACGTCCGTTGGCTGGTACGGCACCGACGGCAGGATGGGCAACGTTGCCTGTGGTGTGCTGCTTCTCTCTGTTTTCTCTCCAGCAGCTTCATCGGCAACTTCGACGCCCCCTACTTGCAACAGAGCCTCCGCTTGGCGTGGTATAGCAGTACAGATTCTTTAAATATCCATCGCAGAGGGCAGAGGCAGATGTATTTAAGTGATTACTACCCAAAACGTGTAGATGTGTAAGCTTTCCGATTGACGTTTCTGCGCATGCGCAATAAATATAAATGTGCAGCAAAACTAAAACAGCATTTTTTTAATGCCACGGACTGTTCTTTAACTCCCTTGTGGTGATCCCTGTGAAGAGTTGCTTAAAATTCCGTTAATACAATAAAATATTACATTTGTTTAAATCATTGTCACGGATTGTGGCGCACTACAGTCACGTGATTTACGCTTGCGTTAAAAACATGCTTCAAAACCTATTTGCATCGTGTTAATATGCGACAAATAACTTTGCTGAGAGGCTATATATACATCCCAACGAACAACTCATTGTATTTATGCCATAATTGCTTTGTTCTTTCGCTGCACATTAATGGTTTTACATTTAACGCGCATGAGTAGAAACGTCAATCAAAACGTTTATAACGCCGGAAAAATGAAAGCGCTACAGCGTATCTTACGATCATAATTTTTCTATCAACAGTGGAATAGCCACCGGGGCCATGGCCCGCCCCCAATGACCGTAATTTTGAAGGGTAGATTGAGGACCTATAACTGGTTGCCTGATTCTTAGAATGACAAGGTGCAGCTATGACCAGCCAAACAATTTATCTAATTGATTTGTTTAATGGGTTGTCGGAACTTCATATCGCGAGATTATTGTCTAGGGACAGTCGAGCTACCACGGACTTATAGGGCTCATGACACAGTTAACTTTCCCATTGGCCACCATGTTAGCGTTTTGTAGGATTATAAGGAAACCAGACGCAGGAAAATTCTAAAAATTATTGCCTGTTGTTATCATCATCTCAGTGACATGCTGGTCAAGTGGTAGTCAAATTCCAATATTTCGTTCTCTCGTAAAGTGCCGCTATGTATGACACCCGTCACTATTTACAAATGAATGCAGGCAGTAATACAACAGAGGTGTCAACAAGCCAAATCACTGCCCAGGTACCCATCCGCTTAATAAAATCAGCTAAAAATTCACCATTTCACTGTCAACAGCTTCCACAATCACACCTGGAAATCAGACTGCTCAAATGCACTTATGTCACAGCAGGTGAATGTTGAAAAAAATCAAAATAAAAAAATATATGGGACTATGTGTCGGTAACCAAACAGGAAGTCTAACTGTGTCATGAGCCCTATATGCACTGGACTGCTGTCTCCGCCGCTCGCGCCGCTTCGCGAGCGGCGGAGTTGGCTGCAAAGGTCACGAGCGCACAAGATGTACTCCCCACTTCCGGTCTACTAGCAACTGCGATGGAGATGCCAAACATCGACAGGATTCTTGCGGTGAATATAACTGTTTCATTCAATAATAGTGATAATTTTCCTAAACGATGACTGTACCTAGTTTGGTAAATGTTGTGGCTATCTCTAGTGTAGTTCTAAATGGTTTATTTAATTCTATTTTCGTCGTACATGACGTATAATATGCATCGGGGTGTCGGCGTAATGGCGTAAACAATACCGAAGGCAAGGCTAACTTTTTTCTTGGGCAAGTGACGCAAGTTTTAACTAGTCTTGCTATGGGTGTAAGTTCATAGATTGGAATTATATGTAATGTTTAAATATTCATAATAATTTGTTAATCTCAAGCCAGTTTACCAACAGCCGATCATTTAACCGATCTGTCATTCTGTGCTGTCAGTTTATACCAGCCCTTGCTTGGCCTAGGCCCAAGCCCAGTTAGGCATTGATAACTGTTTTCAATATTTACTGCCATTCGCTTGTATTTATTATTGATTTGTGTTATTTATATTTTGATGATTGTTCATGAACAATAAATAAATTGCACATGCATGTGCAATTTATTTATTCTGATCCTGTTTTATTATTGTGAATAAAATATCACTACAACTATTCCTAATTATAATTGGTAATTATGCATTTTACTTCTAGAAATTTAAGCATTACTAAGAATTGTGTATTTGTTATTTCTAGTATATGTATTTAAATGCTTGGCATGGATATACAATAATTCTATGTGTTTGATTAATTATTGTAGTTATTACATGCACTTTGAATTGTTTTATTTCAGAAATCTCGCACCTGAAAGTTACACACATTACATGTATGCATGATTACAAGCTTCATCTGGCTGAAGATGACACAGCAACATATCTACGCTGTCTAAAGATACAGTCCCTGTGAACATGACATATACACTGCAGTTTTAATAGACAAGAACACAGCATTATTGCATTGCCTGAACAAAACTATCTGTCAGTTAACTGTGAAGGTAGTAGTTCAAGTACATAGCCTACAAAGTCGTCAATATATCATAGGCATCATCTGCATACACTAAATAATTTTACACAATTTATCTCGCTGAATGTGACACATAATACACATTGAATAATACAGACATCACTTTACAACTTAATTACAAAGCACTGGAATTAGATGGTTTCTGTACGACACAGGACACACTGGATTATGAACATTCCTGCGTAGATCTTGCAGAATATGTGAATATTGCAAAAAGATTTGTGAGGTGGAGTAATGTGAGCAGCTTCTTCACCGTGCACTTTATCCCTATGGAGTGTAACCCAGAAAGCAGCATTTGGCACACGAGATGTTGGAGTCGGTGACGAAACACTGTTAACATTTATAAACATTACTTCATCAAGTTCATGTTGAAATGCAGAATATTATGAAATGGTAAACATTTATTACTGGTCTCTACTGAGCCTGCAGTATTTGTCCAACCTGTAAACACACAGTCACCCATAAACAAGTGAAGTATGACAACTGTGCTTCATTGTCATGCATTAATCTGTTGAGTTTGTTATTTAGATAATATTTATTAATAAAGTTATTATTTAATGACATGTATTTATTGATGGTTGATCATAATGTTTCATATGGTTCTAAACATTGCATAAATTATATTTACTTCATAATTATTTACTGCTGGCTTTCATCAAAACATAACCCTTTGCCGAGTTAGCATGCTAACACTAGCCAATTTTAACTTATTAATTAAGTTGGTGTTAATATGAAATTTCTGGCTAATGTATATTTACTACCGTAATTAATGTGGACATGTCTTAATAATTATGGACATTATGGCCGTTTATTCATGTGTATATACAAAGTACGGCTGCTAATTATATATTGATTTATTCATTAATTTATTATTAATGATTTTTATTACATAATTATTTAATTTATATCTCTTACCATAAGTAAGGTGGTTTTACAAATTTTATGTTTATATAATATAAACATATTCATGGACATTGTGGCATTTTACAAAAAGTTTCTGTCTGTTGAGGTTGCCTGCTAATTATCACTTATTAACTAATTTATTATTACATGACTAGTTAATATATATTTATTCTCGTAATAAATGTGGTTATGCACACTGCATAATAATATGTATAAATATCTTCATATTTATGGACTCGGCTGGTCTTAATTAGAATGTTTCGGCCTGTTAACTTGGTGCACTACTTAACTAATATTAGCTAATTAACTGGATTAATTAGTATGAAAAAACATCAGTATTGAAAATGTATCGCTCCATTCAATATATTTTAAAATGTTGCAAACAATAGTTTAATAGTTCTATAAATTACAACGTTATGCCATTTTAAAGTCACTTATTCGAATATTTATCAACAGAAACAAAAATGAGCTTATTTTACCATTATAAGAGATACACAAATTTAGCGCAATTTTTTAGTTTTGAAATTGCAATAATTTTGGATCTAATAAAAGTATCGTAATAAAATTAACAGTTACGTGATCTGTAACTTATTACCTTTCATTTAAGCCTAAATCCTGTGGTATTTTTGTTGAAGTGCCTACAGCAGGGCTACCTACTATATTTTCCGTAACGATCATCATTCATGGGGTGTGGAGGGGGAGGGTTGTCTCGGGACCATCTGTATACTGTTGGCCCTGGTCCTAAAGTCCATCTCGTGGCTGTAACTAAATCCCAAGTCATTCATTTTGATTAAAACTGATGAATTGTTTCCTTCCCTGTCTGGGTTTGCCCCAACCACCGAAGCAGCCACGGTTTCATTTACTGATAAATTGCAACACGGACTAGTACTTCGTAGTTGCCAAGTTGGGTCGATGATTCTTTCGCGGCAACGCATTTTAGCCGTTTAAAATCGTCAATACTTCACTCAAAACAACTTTCCAAACAATGTATTTGCTAGGATTTTATTAAACATACGTGTCATGTAAGAGTTTATCCAAATGTCTTATTAAAACGATGTTTTCCTGCGGTCAACTGCGAAATTGCCGGCAACCAGCAGACAACCGGAAGTAACTTATACATCTTGTGCTAGGTTGACCTTGCTGCGCTACTCTAGCGGCCTTGAACCCGGAGACAGCAGTCCAGTGCATATAAGTCCGTGGAGCTACTAGTACTATGTAGCGGCTTTTAAGAGAGGGGAGTGGTGAGTCAGGTTATATGCCCAAAAAGAAAAGACAAAGCATTTAGGGCATAAATACTACGGGTTGTTCGTTAGGATGTATATAACCTCTCAGCAAAGTTATTGGTCGCAAATTAACACGAGATAAACAAGTTTTGAGGCATATTTTTTATAGCAAGCGTAAATCACGTGACATTAGTGCGCCATAATCCGTGACAGTGAATTAAAATATATATATATATATTATTGCATTGAACGACATTTTAAGAAACTTTTCACAGTAATCATCATAGCTGAGTTAACGAACAACTCGTGTTGATTTTACATTTATTGCGCATGCGCAGAAACGTCAATCGGAACGTTTTTAACGACCGGAAAAATGTAAGCGCGACAACGTTTCTGCTGTGGCAGCTGCGCCTGTGTGACAGGAGTCGTTGGGACCGGATCATGAATGAAAACGGCAAAATAGCAGACGAGCGATATGGCGGCAGAGGAGACTTGCGTGTCCTTCTGCCAAATGGTCACTCGCGACTGGGTCGACTGCCTTGTGAAGCAGAGTAGACTCAGTGGCGGTGTAGCGCTTATATTTTTCTGGCGGTATAAACGTTCCGATTGACGTTTCTACGCATGCGCGTTAAATGTAAAAATCATCATTTATCGGGCTGTTCGTTAGGATGTATATAACCTCTCAGCTAAGTTATTTATCGCAAATTAACACGAGGCAAACCAGTTTTGAAGCATGTTTTGATAGCAAGCGTAAATCACGCGATTGTAGTGCGCCATAATCCGTGATAGTGAGTTAAACAAACGTAATAATTTATTGTATTGAACGAAGTTTTAAGCAGCTCTTTACAGAGATCATCACAGGAGATCTGTCGAACAGCCCGTGGCATTTATACAAAAATACTTTGTTGTTTTGCTGCACATTGATGATTTAACATTTATCGCGCATGCGCAGAAACGTCAATAGGAAAGTTTATAACGACCGGAAATATGTAAGCGCGAGAGCGGATTAAGACATTCGTGTTCGTGGGCCGTAGACACCCGGAACATTCGTGGGCCCACCCCAGTGTATTTAATTAAGTAACGTTTAACTATATACAATTTCCATAATACCAGTTAAAGATTAAAACATACAATTATCCCACCAGTTAAAGATTAAAACATACAATTATCCCAGCCTGCTAAATTTATATTTTATTGGAGCCTCAAAACTGTTTTAAGACGCAATATTCCCGTAATGGTAAATATGCCTCGGATGACATTGAATAGTGGAACTAGCGCACTGAGGAGTAAAATTGAGGCAAACATATACAAAGGAGAGTTAAGTTCTTGTAATTATAGCGCAGTATCCAATCCTCAGGATTGCACAAAGCGCTTTACACTTTACTTTCCTGGCAGACCTGTCCAATCAGATACCATCTCAACTTCTTTGGGAACCATCCAGCCATATACTGCAATTAATGCGTGAAGGCTGGTCGTACACATATCCACCACTGTCTATAGCCAGGTAGGCCTACTCATTTATATAGCTGAGTGAACTGGAGCAATGTAGAGCGAAAAAACTTGCCCAAAGTTTTAACACCGCAGCACTACAGACTACACACAAACAACTTGGACAAGCACGTAGGCCTACTACAGACTACACACAAACAACTTGGACAAGCACGTAGGCCTACTACAGACTACACACAAACAACGTGGACAAGCACGTAGGCCTACTACAGACTACACACAAACAACTTGGACAAGCACGTAGGCCTACTACAGACTAAAACACAAACAACTTGGACAAGCACGATAGGCCTACTACAGACTACACACAAACAACTTGGACAAGCAGTAGGCCTACTACAGACTACACACAAACAACGTGGACAAGCACGTAGGCCTACTACAGACTACACACAAACAACTTGGACAAGCACGTAGGCCTACTACAGACTACACACAAACAACTTGGACAAGCACGTAGGCCTACTACAGACTACACACAAACAACTTGGACAAGCACGTAGGCCTACTACAGACTACACACAAACAACTTGGACAAGCACGTAGGCCTACTACAGACTACACACAAACAACTTGGACAAGCACGTAGGCCTACTACAGACTACACACAAACAACTTGGACAAGCACGTAGGCCTACTACAGACTACACACAAACAACTTGGACAAGCACGTAGGCCTACTACAGACTAACACACAAACAACTTGGACAAGCACGTAGGCCTACTACAGACTACACACAAACAACTTGGACAAGCACGTAGGCCTACTACAGACTACACACAAACAACTTGGACAAGCACGTAGGCCTACTACAGACTAAACACAAACAACTTGGACAAGCACGTAGGCCTACTACAGACTACACACAAACAACTTGGACAAGCACGTAGGCCTACTACAGACTACACACAAACAACGTGGACAAGCACGTAGGCCTACTACAGACTACACACAAACAACTTGGACAAGAACGTAGGCCTACTACAGACTACACACAAACAACTTGGACAAGCACGTAGGCCTACTACAGACTACACACAAACAACGTGGACAAGCACGTAGGCCTACTACAGACTACACACAAACAACTTGGACAAGCACGTAGGCCTACTACAGACTACACACAAACAACTTGGACAAGCACGTAGGCCTACTACAGACTACACACAAACAACTTGGACAAGCACGTAGGCCTACTATACAGACTATACACAAACAACTTGGACAAGCACGTAGGCCTACTACAGACTACACACAAACAACTTGGACAAGCACGTAGGCCTACTACAGACTAAACACAAACAACTTGGACAAGCATGTAGGCCTACTACAGACTACACACAAACAACTTGGACAAGCACGTAGGCCTACTACAGACTACACACAAACAACTTGGACAAGCATGCAGGCCTACTACAGACAACACTCAAGCAACGGTTGGTGTGCAAAGTAGCCTCCCGCATATCAAGGAGACTCGCTCGAGATGTGGCTGTCTTGACGGCGTCTTTTGATTATGCGGGGATCCTCGAGATTGTCTTGATTGTGTCTCGAGGACATGCTTAATCTTTTTGGAGCGTCTGGACGCGTGCTGACCTCGTCTCAATCGCGACTGAGACAAAACGGGGGAGTTCCAGTCGCCAGTGATGAACTAATCTGGAGTAACATGACGGGCAAAAGAGTTAGACGCAGATCCAAACAGGGATCCACGGCCCGCTTTCGAAATTGTGTTCGCATATGTTGTGAAATAACATATTTTTAATTTTACTTATTGATGGGAAGCGAACATTCTACACAATGCGTTCAGAAAATGGTGAATATACAAACACAAAATATACACTACTCGGCTGAAAACATTCTCAAGAGTCAAGGTCACACAATTGGAATTGTTCAGTGTTCTGTCTACAAGTGGTAATAACTCGCATGACATGTTTTTCGTTTCTGGCTACGAAATGGTAATTGTCCTTCACAACTGAACTGTCAAAACAGACTATTGTTGTGTAGTAGAACTGAAAATTATTTTAGGATAGAACTTCATCTTTTCATTGTATATATCCAAACCAAGATGTATCCTTAATCGTATGTCATTAGTACAGGTGAAGTTAACATGTAAGGTTCAACGAAATTGTTTAGAGGCAAAAATACACCTTGACTTGGATATGCAAAATGAGATATACTGTGTTGCCGTTAAAATGGCCTTCTGTCTCGTCTACTGCCGACTTCACGCTCCCGGTGGGAGAATCCAGATCCGTTTCTGGGGATTGGTTATTTTACGGTCTTCTTGCGAAATAAGCAAAAAACAATGCTGCTATTATCTGTGTTCACAGGAACGCGTGTATCGGATCTAGCTGCAGAATGGCAGAGATGCGACAAGATACAGCCAAGACGCATCTCAAGCGAGTCTCCTTGGTGTGCAGTCGGGTGATTGTTAATGGACACCACTGGACACTTAAAGTCTGGCCCCAGTGTGTGGTGTGTGGTGTGTGGTGTGTGGTGTGTGGTGTGTGGTGTGTGGTGTGTGGTGTGTGTGTGTAGTGTGTATTGTGTGTCTGTGTGTGGTGTGTATGTCTGTGTGTCTGTGTGTGTAATGTTAACTTAAATACACTGCGATGAGCTTTACCCAGCCCCCACGCAAGTGCTGGGTGTCTAGTGTCACTGATGTCTTAAAAGTCACATCCTAGATGTAACGGAAACAACACAATGATTCTTTCATGTCTAAGAATAAAACCAGGGAATATTAACAGGTAATACGTTTCTGTTAGTTTTATTTGTTATTTCCAAGAGGTATCTGGTTACTACCAAGACGCGTTAATGATCTCACGTGTAAAGCATCTTGATCGAACACCACCAATTGAACACCACTACTAAACCCATATAAACATACGCACACACACGCCACATACAACACGCCACCAATTAGTCTCAATGAATTCTCAATAGGACTGATAAAATACTATTTAAATATATCATATGCAGCCAACAAAGCACCACCAGAACATTACCAGCTCGCAGTAAGGATGGTCAATTCATAAGATAGTCGGACTGATTACCTGCCTGAAATTAAACTCAGCTAACATGCCACTCGTACAAAAATCTGACATAAATAGATGGCTTGACACGCGAATTTGAGGACAATTAGCACATGCTTAAAACGTAAGCTAGAATAGAACGATCGGCACATCACCTGTACTCACTTTACTTCTTAAATGGTTTAACACTCACAAGACTCATGTTTTAACACCTTTTATTGTTGCATTTTTATAGTACTACCAAGCAGTTTCGTTTTTGTATACACAGGAAAGTGCCATGGCTCAAAGACTACAATACTACGATGCTAGGGTACATAACGACTAATACTTGCACTGCACTGTTCCCATGCAGACTACCCATCCAGTCTTTAGTCTGGTCTCTGCGGGAAATGCCTGCAAGTGGTGTTTGCTAGACACAGCACCCAACAGCATTACAAACTAGGACAAACCACAAGAGACGTCAAGGTCACCAGAGCCAATAAGAACTATTACCCACAATGCATCACTTCAAACCAGTCGCCCAGTTCGGTTTCTGCTCTACCCGTTCAGTGTTTCTTACAATAGATATCCCGCTTGTGAAATGCTGTTGGAAGATATAATGTACAATGCTCATTTACACACTGGGCAAATGGTGTGACGTCTAAACAATATGTCAACAGTAAATATTTATAGGGGAGCCGAGCTGATCACTGGTGTCACTGACTCAACGAAGCACTTGGGACACGATGTCCAACAGTCTGCCATGGTCCAGTGGTGCTGCTAGGACCCAGGTGACCGGCACATTGACACTTGATTGGTGCTTCAGGCTTCGCCATACACGCTCTCATCACTATACGCTATATACAAGAAGAAGTCTTCTTCATGATGTTCCTACAAAACATAAACAACTCGGTGAGTGCATGCAGCCGATACTGGGAAGGTCAGCTAAGTACAGGCATCACCCCCCTCATTCATAAAACGTTAGGATGACCACAACCTGCCTAGTCATTTGTTACCTCATTGCTACAGTATTTTTTACAATTCTGATTATAATTTGGGTATCGAAACCGGGGTGGGGAGATTTCGTGTACATAGCCATGATGGCTTGGTGGGGCTGGTGATAAAATGTTAGCCCTTTCCATATTTAAGAAAGGGGTGAATTTGTTGGTGCAATTCAAACTTTAGGAGATGATAATTGTGATTTAAGCAGAACCGTATTAAGGGAAGCACAAATCAAAGTTTCTGAATTCTAAAAAGATTTTACGTCAATGACAGGCTTTGGAAACGATGAAACAAATACAAATTTCTTAAAAGTTAATTAACAAACTTTTTTCTCAAAGGACTAAAAATGGAAAATATTTAAGGGGCATGGCCTAGTAACCCCGTATAAACACACTGCTGGTGTGACTGTAGCCTAGTGATCTCATAAACACACTGCCTGTGTGACAGTAGCCCGGTGATCTCCTAAACACACTGCCTGTGTGACTGTAGCCTAGTGATCTCATAAACACATTGTTGGTGTGACTGTAGCCTAGTGATCCCATAAACACATTGTTGGTGTGACTGTAGCCTAGTGATCTCATAAACACATTGTTGGTGTGACTGTAGCCTAGTGATCTCATAAACACGTTGTTGGTGTGACTGTAGCCTAGTGATCCCATAAACACGTTGTTGGTGTGACTGTAGCCTAGTGATCCCATAAACACGTTGTTGGTGTGACTGTAGCCTAGTGATCTCATAAACACATTGTTGGTGTGACTGTAGCCTAGTGATCTCATAAACACATTGTTGGTGTGACTATAGCCTAGTGATCTCATAAACACATTGTTGGTGTGACTGTAGCCTAGTGATCCCATAAACACATTGTTGGTGTGACTGTAGCCTAGTGATCTCATAAACACGTTGTTGGTGTGACTGTAGCCTAGTGATCCCATAAACACGTTGTTGGTGTGACTGTAGCCTAGTGATCCCATAAACACGTTGTTGGTGTGACTGTAGCCTAGTGATCCCATAAACACATTGTTGGTGTGACTGTAGCTGACGTCTCGTCTGCCACCATATTGTGTTTATATGCTATTTGGCCATTTTCATTCATGATCTAGTCCCTGGCGACTCAAATGAGGTGTGCATCCTTTGGCATATGGACATGACTGTCATAGGAGAAACCTGTGCTTAAGTTTTATATGTTACCACCCAACAAAAACACACCTAGAATGGGGGAACTATTATGCAGATAAGTTGTTATTTTTAAGTTGTTTGCACATTGCAGTAATTTTGACTGAATAATATGCTTACGGACAATGTGGGGACCTGATGTGTATGGTCTTGTTAAGTATCAAAATGGACCAGAAGAAAGATCCATTGCAAGCCATGTAGAGGCTGTAGTATTTAAGAAGGCACCCCCCTGCGCACCTGGTACAGCGCACCCATCGTCGCACTGGTTGGAGGAATCACATTGTTGACGAAGAAGAAGAGGGCGTCTTCCGGCCGAAGATGAATTCGTTTGCGGATGAGGAAGTAAAACTGGCCAACTGTGAGGTCGGAGGGCACGAGATACTTCTTCTTGTCCAGATCACCTACACGTGCCTTGGGGGCTTTCTCCACAATCACCTGGCAACAGACATATCATTTCACTATAAACAGGAATAAACATAAATAAAAGGACATCATTGATAAAATACCAAATAGCTAATAATTTATTGTTAGTTATATTATTTATTATCATATAATATATTATATATATATATATATATATATATATATATATATATATATATATATATATATATATATATTATATATATTATATATATATTAATAATTGATATGAATATTCATGATCCACATACTTTGTGTGGGAACCGTCATGATGCCATGTATAATAAGGTGTCTGATCAAAAACATTGAAAACCAAATTATGCAGATGAACGAGACATGACTGTATATTATGTTTGTTAACACCTTTCTCTTTAACTTGGGATGTTCCACATTTGCAAACTCATTAGAATTTGACTATTTACAAGATAAGCCATACCTCTACAAGAGAATTTGAGAGAATTAATTCAGTCATGTGCCTTTAGGGAACCATCAACGTTTAATGTCGGCCAATTTGAAGTCAAATATGGAATGTTGTTCACCAAAAAGCTATATAAGTCGCTGTAAAACCATCTAGATGGTTATGTAATCTCACAACAATTGCTCATACAAAAGAAATTAATGCAAAGTGTGAACAAAATTATTGACACGCTGTTTGCATCCACCATTTTCAATGGGCATGCTATGTTATATATTCACATCCTTTGATAGAAAGTAATGCCATTCTGCACTGAGCTATACTTGGTAAAAAAATGTTTAAGTCAACACGTAAAACTAATGATCCAACAAAAAAAGGATAATATGCAACCATTATCAAACAACACCGCAACGCTAATTATGAGTTTAAAGTAATGTGTGTTTGATCGCCAAGCAACTAATAGTGTTTTCAATTTTCCAAAACTGCACTTGGAATCATACTCTTAGCCAACAACACAATGAACAGGTGTGATTGTGTAAGCAGTAAGCACTGTGATTCAGTTGACTGGTGACACACAGGTAGTACAAACACAACTTGCACTGGAGGATTAATGCTTCAGTGGGCAGTCTCAGTAATAATTGGAGTCAAGTAATTGTGGATTTGGTCAGTCATTATGTTGTGCATAGTTGGCTCAGACAAAGAAGATTACAATTACAGCCAGCCTACCAAGTAATGACTTCCACAGTAAAAGCATGGGGGATCTGGGTTAATTGACATAATATTTATATCATGTAAGCTGTTTTAATTAACTAAAAATAAACAATTCTGGTATTTAACGGACATGAGTTAATTATAATGTAATACCTTTACATTTCCAAATTATCATAACATGCATGGAAGTACAGTTCCAAACTATTTTAACATGCCTGGAAATATGTATATATTGTGTCAAGTTCTTACCTCAAGAATGTAAAAAATTTGCTTGTGATTGAGGCCATTTCAAAGTTTACTTTCTGTAGTTGTCTTCCAGTTTTTTACTACTTTTTCTTTTTCTTTGTGAAGTTGTTGTAATTACAATTAAGTATGTACAGTGCACTTTACACACATGTGCAGTACTAATGTTCACATGGAACATCCACAGAATGTTGTAATGTTTGGCATTTGTCTTGACCTTCAACTTTCAGTAAATTATAATATATATATATATATATATATATATATATATATATATACGTAACAGTATAACCACCGATTGATTGCACCCAAAATATGTTGTGTCCTTAACAGAATATAGAACTGTCTGTCAGAATTAAAATTGATTTGGATATAAACTTCATATCTAAGACTAAGAGGAACAACACCAACCATGCATCAGCAAGTTTTGCATTTGAACATCAAAATTGTCCCTACCAAAGCTATCAAATGTATACAATAGAAACTGTTACTACAACGATAAAACAAACAAAATGTATTAGCACAACCATTAAATCCCTTTAAATTTTCAATAACATGATTGCTTGATCTATGGAGTTCAAAGGGCAAATCACAGGACTACCAGCAAATTTCCATAAACATATTTGCACTACATTTCTGTAATTTATAACAATAATTTCCCCAAATTGTGCTTAGTCTACATGTCTTAAATACTATGACATAGAGTGTTCAAACAACAATTCTAAACATAGTGATGAGTCTGCAACACTTTTCTTTGTGTCTGCATAAGTGCTTAGGGTGCTGGACTGTAATTCGTAGAAATTGCGTGTTGAACCGTGATGCTGTCAAAATCTGGGCAATTTCTTTCACCCTAGGTTGCCTGCATCTTTCAGATGTTATGCTCTCTCTCTCTATATATATATATATATATCGCTGCCGGTCGCTTCAGCTTGGTATAGATATATCTAACCACTGTCTGTGCTGGGAGAGTAAAATAACTTCGTTTAGGGAAATGGAAAAATTACTATGGACTCACTGAGCTGAGTTTCATTTGATAAACTTCCAATACCAGAATAATCTAAATAATGATAGCGGACTTTTTCTTCAAATGAAACCTTAAATTGCCTTGGTAAATGAATAGTAGGTAAGCAAAGGCCAAAGCCAAGACCAAACTCAACAGCGTCACTTCAGTCAATGTCGCAAATGTTTGCATTACTCATAACAATTTTCGAATATAAAACTCCAATACGTTAATAAGGCGGCCAAACTGACATGGATAACATATTGGTTATGATCGATATGCGCATGACGGTGAGTCAGCCACACACACTGACACAATCCATTGCAATCTGAATCGCAATTCTGCGTCTGCGCCATCTTTGTACGATTTGGTAACCCAACATTTAGCCGTTTGATTTAAGGTCGTCACGACAAAGTGGCATTACAATAAGCAACAATAGATGCAGCATTAAAACGAGAAACAATTCATCTATGAAATATAAGGGTTCAACTCGAAGTGTCGTGTTGCTAATCTTTGACCGTAACATAACATTGCAGCATATCCGTATGTCATATGACTTTGTTTGTAAACATAACATTTACAACCCAACTTACAGGTACTCGATCTGGATACTTCTTCCTGATTTTCTCTCCTTCCGTCCTCCTCTTGTCAAAAGTGTGTTCTTCTTTGTATTCCCACTTCATGATTGTGACAACTACTCGCCTGAAATGTGCAGTTTCTCAAAAACAAAACAAAACGCTCGCAGTAACTTCCTTCGATTGCTTCGATGACACAGCTTTGTTTACATATGCACTGCATGATGATATTATTCCGCAGCAAACAAACGATTATATTAATTAAATTCAACATATTCATGCTTATATTTGCAGAACTATGTCGCAGCAATGGAATTAGGAGAGTTGCATAATTTTTTTTTTCATAATGGCGGTTGTAGTGACTTACAAATCACGATTTCATGTGGCCTTTTTTATTACGAGCGGATGCATATTTGTCACGTGACAAAAACTAATGCGTTCACTAAGATGACGTAACAGTCGTAAACAACAGGCAAGGCGGAATAAATATTGGCAAAATAACAAGTACATGGATTGTTTATATGCGAAACGTAGATAGTCTTTAAATTTTATTAAAATACATTGCATTTCTATGACAGAACAACCCTGCCATCTACTGGTTAGTTAAACAAATAATTTCGTCTAGCTCTGCCCTGCTTCTGCATTGCCATTGGGCTTGGCCGAGGCATAATACATTTAGGGCAACGTCACAAACTTCTATATTTCACATTATCTTTTATATGTGTATATGTATATATATATATATATAAAACTTAATTATACATATTAAATTATACATTACTATGTAACCTTGTGTAAGATTGTATGTTTTTTTCTATTATTTGTTTTATCTATTTTTTTATATTTTTATATGTATGTACACAATGGACTGCGTCTGGAAAAAACCGTTAATTACACAAAAATGCTAACGTTTGGGTAAAAAAATGACAATTTCTGAAAAATAATAGAACCAGTATTGAGGCATTAATTAATATTTTTCTCTGCTCTCTGTTGTCTGTTGCAAACGTTACACCCAGTGCTGCCATCTGTTACAAGATACAAGAAGCTTAATTTTTAATGTAGCTTCACCAGTTATCATTAAGCATTCCCCTACTAGTGTGTTCTATTTATATCTATGAGCTTTACGATTGCATAACATTAGCTCATCTGAGCTATTTTCCAACAAGCAGTTGTAAAGCAACAAGACATAAAACGCAATGAGACGTTAAAATTGAATAATTAAAGCAAATAAAACACATGTAAACTTTGGTGAATATATACATAATTTTCACGTGGAAGTTTTCAGTGTTAATTAAAGAATGAATTAAAGCAGAAGAATAATCAAACTTGGCTGATTAATCAGCCGAAAAATGGTTATCAGCATAAGTTTGATCATATATTGTTTAATTGTACTATAATGATAATGTAGGTGTTTAGGGTGTGATGTTATTGTGCAAATGCTTAACCTAAACACCCTTTTCTTGTCTTCTTGACTGTTTTTCTTCTTGGAACAAAACCATTTGTGATACCTGTTCTGGAAACAGTGTTTATATAATTGATGTCATAGTTTTTATTATTGGCTTTGCCACCCACATTCCAAATAACTTACACCTTCTTAATGTTGAATGCACGTATACTGGAGTGTATAATGCAGTCAGCAGATGTTGTTGTAATTATAATGCAGATTATCAAATGTCGTGATTGTTCCTCTGACTGCATTCATCCCCATGTCTTGCACTAGCAGTACCGGTCAGTGGCAGTGCCATGGCTACACCTACAGTCTATGTAGTGATTGTCGTTAAGCAAGTTTGTTTACAAACTATAACATGCCAATGTTTATATTCAATCAAAAGCAGACTGCCATCCACACATCTCATTTTGTCACATGGCCTGAGAACTTTGTCATCTCTATTTTTAAACTTATTGACAATCAGCAGATAGGCCTACTTTGAAATGAAGTTGTATATACTGGTCAGGACATATGACTCCGCAACTATGGATCCTCAAATCGAGTGCACAGATCAACAGTGATGACACAAAGTAACTGTGTTGTTACTGTGAACAGAACATCAAGATGATGCTGACCAGGCAATGCAATTAAAATCAATGAATTTCGGCATACATGCCACTTATACACCATACCAAATCTCAATTTGCATTTCAAGGCATCTGCAACACCTCTGTTCTTCTTCAAATCCATCTTATTGCAAATTGGCCATGTTTTAATTAACATTAATTTACTGGTGAATAAAATCATAAACATTACAAATACACTGTAAACAATTATAGTCACTAATTGCAAGACAGAGATACATTGTACGTTTTTGTTGTAATACATTATTTTATTGTTTGATTTTTGCAAGATGTTTCATATAAACACAGTTGTAGGTAGTGCTGCTAATTCATAATGTGATCATCACACATGAAGAAAATGTAGTACTACATGTATATAGTATATACAGACAATTTATGTTTCAGTTTTCATCTTGGCCACACCTTGGCACCGTTACCCATTCATACAGATCTTTAAGAATTTGCTATTGAGATCTCCAAGCTACATAAACTTTCTGGTAGGCGTTTGTTTTTGTCCTGTATTCAATAAGCATCAGTTCACTTCTACTTCACCAACATATTTGTCTGCAACACTGTTACACTGTACATGTAATAAACCAGCATGTACACGCACACACATGCATGCATGTCCCACACGTACATGTATCATCAGATCATTAAGCGTGCACACATTCATAACGACCATTATTATTTATGGTTCACTGGAGTATTATTGTTACATTACTTCTACAAGATTACACATCTGTTGTCAATTCGCCAGATGACTGATTACTGGTGCAGATGAGTCTTGTCAAAACATTATGGCAGATAACATCTGCAGCTGAAACCAGCTCATGAGATGACATCACAGCAGCAAACACACAAAAAGAGAAAGCAGTGTCCAGTTCTGACCACTCTGGTCAGGGGACAGTTTCATTACCATTATTAACCGATTAGCACTCAATTCGGGCATTGACGGTCACCCCGATTCTCCTCAGGTCGGCCACCGAATACAGCACAGCGTTTGAATTCGGTTTACGTGGTTGCATCTAGTGATTAAGATATGCAATAAATGCAACACCTATCTAGACATATGACATTAAATTGTGGCTATTTTGGATACTTCCGTTCTCAATAATATTTACTGCGTTTTTGAAAATTTAACAGCAATAGGTTTTGTTTTTGGACATTTAAAAATGACCTCCATCCAGGAGGTTGGCCACTGTATACAGCTAAACTGTGTAACATATTATAACAAGTTATCTACCAGTGTGTAGACAATTTAATGTTCTTTTAAATAAACCCAACTTGAAGCAGTAAAAAGCCAAGCATAAAAAAGTTATTTTAAAGTTACCCAACAAAGTATTTATTATATAAAATGTTTCAAAATGTCTGTGTCAATCAAGAAATGTCAACATATTTTAAAGTTACAACAACAGTTTTGACGCCATTGTGTAGGCACTTTTATTACCTACAACATGCAATTGCGAGAATTGAATAATAAACGCGCTAGAGGAAAGACAATGGCGCAATTAATATTTTAAAACATCTACGTCAAATATTTGAGGAGGTACAGGCTTCATGTTAAAATCGGCTGAGTGCTAATGGGTTAAAAGCCACAAGGCAGGCTTTGCTCATTTAAATTAACTTTGCTCCTTATCGGTGAACAGAAAACAGTGAACACCGGGACATTTCACTGGTTTCATGGAAGTATTGTCCTCTGTGACACAGCAGTGTTTTCTCGCATCTTGGAAAGCGTCCTTCAATTAAACAATGGATACGGTTTAATGATGCGATTTTCTATATCAGATCATTATCTTAGTGAAACAGGTGGAAGATGCTAATCTCAAGACATCCTCTTATCAACTATCCAGCACATATCTCTGGACGCACATCAGTAAGACAGACCGAGTGTCCAGCTGGTTCCAACTGACCACATTCACTGCTGAAAGACCACACATGCACGCACGCATGCATTCAACACATTCGCACATGCATAAACAGACACGTTTCACCTTCTAGATGAAACAAAACTAAACAGGTGGGAATGTGATACAAAAGACAACAAAAGCAAGTGAGATTCTTCACATGGGAAGGAGGTGTTCGTCAGCTTCTTGCCCGGATCCCATTCCGGATCCCATTGGGTCGGGAGTTGTTCCCCCCATGTCGACACTCCGGTACAAGTTTGACCCCGGATCAGCCTTGCACCGACACACAAGGTCACAGCCATCCTACAACAATCAGTGTCCAGGTAAATACCCACAGGTTACTTAAACAGGTAACCTGCACAACTCATACTGCAGGTAATCAACTCACATCATACTGCAGGTAATCAACTCACACCATACTCCAGGTAATCTACTCACATAATACTCCAGGTAATCAACTCACACCATACTCCAGATAATCTACTCACATCATACTGCAGGTAATCAACTCACATCATACTCCATATAACCAAGCACACATCATACTCCAGGTAATCAACTCACACCATACTCCAGGTAATCTACTCACATCATACTGCAGGTAATCAACTCACACCATACTCCATATAACCAAGCACACATCATACTCCAGGTAATCAACTCACATCATACTCCAGGTAATCTACTCACATCATACTGCAGGTAATCAACTCACATCATACTCCAGGTAATCAACTCAAACCATACTCCAGGTAATCTACTCACATCATACTGCAGGTAATCTACTCACATCATACTGCAGGTAATCAACTCACATCATACTCCAGGTAGTCTACTCACATCATACTCTAGGTAATCAACTCGCATCATACTCCAGGTAATCTACTCACATCATACTCCAGGTAATCTACTCACATCATACTCCAGGTAATCTACTCACATCATACTCCAGGTAACCTACTCACATCATACTCCAGGTAATCTACTCACACCATACTCCAGGTAATATCCACACATTGTACTCCAGGTATATGTATATATCTACAAGCATGCACGCCCACCCCCACACATACACTTTTTGTACATACTGCAAAAAAATACCCCCAAATTACAAATACTCATACGTACAGCGGTCAAACTGCCAAAGTTGAGCCAGAACCCAAGATGAGGGATTTGATCAATGCCCTTTGCACCGGAAGTGACCCGTTGATAAATTACCCCAACAAGGAGGTACACACCGGCAATACTGAAAAACCTGAAGGCAAAACAACACAAATCAGTAGGAAACCTTGCAATGTTGTTACAATGTAGAACACATCATTTGCTTGATCAGAACTAATCATGGCCACTGGTGCGATTACTGATTATGAATTAATCAATAAAGTTTACATAATATTAGTATTAATACAACAAACAGAGCAGAAGAGATATGAAACATGAACCAGGTGCTTTGTGTATTGTGTGTAAATGATCAAAGATACACGCACGCATGCACGCACGTGCACACACACACATTGATGAGAAGGACGCATCCATTAATTAGTGTAAATGAGCAATTGGGATATATACACAATGAACAGGATGTTTGTTGAGTCAAATTGAGCAAGTGTGATACACATACAATGGGTGGGATGCTTTGTGTGATGAGTATAAATGAGCAAGTAGAATGCATACACAATAAGCAAAATACTTCCGACATTTAATGTAAATGAGCAAGTAAGACACACACACAACTGACTTCCAGTGTTGAGTGCAAATGAGCAATTAGGAATTTAGGATACCTATGCAATGAACATAATGCTTCCAGTGTTAAGTGCAAATGAGCAAGTAGGATACATATAGGTGTACGATGATCAGGATGCTTCTGTTGTTGAGTGTAAATGAGCAAGTAGGATACATACACAATGATCAGGATGCTTCTGTTGTTGAGTGTAAATAAGCAAGAAGGATACATACACAATGAGCAGGATGCGTCTGTTGTTGAGTGTAAATGAGCAAGAAGGATACATACACAATGAGCAGGATGCTTCTGTTGTTGAGTGCAAATGAGCAAGAAGGATACATACACAATGAGCAGGATGCTTCTGTTGTTGAGTGCAAATGAGCAAGAAGGATACACACACAATGAGCAGGATGCTTCTGTTGTTGAGTGCAAATGAGCAAGAAGGATACACACACAATGAGCAGGATGCTTCTGTTGTTGAATGTAAATGAGCAAGAAGGATACACACACAATGAGCAGGATGCTTCTGTTGTTGAGTGTAAATGAGCAAGAAGGATACACACACAATGAGCAGGATGCTTCTGTTGTTGAGTGTAAATGAGCAAGAAGGATACACACACAATGAGCAGGATGCTTCTGTTGTTGAGTGTAAATGAGCAAGAAGGATACATACACAATGAGCAGGATGCTTCTGTTGTTGAGTGTAAATGAGCAAGAAGGATACATACACAATGAGCAGGATGCTTCTGTTGTTGAGTGTAAATGAGCAAGAAGGATACATACACAATGAGCAGGATGCTTCTGTTGTTGAGTGTAAATGAGCAAGAAGGATACACACACAATGAGCAGGATGCTTCTGTTGTTGAGTGTAAATGAGCAAGAAGGATACACACACAATGAGCAGGATGCTTCTGTTGTTGAGTGTAAATGAGCAAGAAGGATACACACACAATGAGCAGGATGCTTCTGTTGTTGAGTGTAAATGAGCAAGAAGGATACACACACAATGAGCAGGATGCTTCTGTTGTTGAGTGTAAATGAGCAAGAAGGATACACACACAATGAGCAGGATGCTTCTGTTGTTGAACGCAAATGAGCAAGAAGGATACACACACAATGAGCAGGATGCTTCTGTTGTTGAGTGTAAATGAGCAAGAAGGATACACACACAATGAGCAGGATGCTTCTGTTGTTGAGTGCAAATGAGCAAGAAGGATACACACACAATGAGCAGGATGCTTCTGTTGTTGAGTGTAAATAAGCAAGAAGGATACACACACAATGAGCAGGATGCTTCTGTTGTTGAGCGCAAATGAGCAAGAAGGATACACACACAATGAGCAGGATGCTTCTGTTGTTGAGTGTAAATGAGCAAGAAGGATACACACACAATGAGCAGGATGCTTCTGTTGTTGAGTGTAAATGAGCAAGAAGGATACACACACAATGAGCAGGATGCTTCTGTTGTTGAGTGTAAATGAGCAAGAAGGATACACACACAATGAGCAGGATGCTTCTGTTGTTGAGTGTAAATGAGCAAGAAGGATACACACACAATGAGCAGGATGCTTCTGTTGTTGAGTGCAAATGAGCAAGGATACATACACAATGAGCAGGATGCTTCTGTTGTTGAGTGTAAATAAGCAAGAAGGATACACACACAATGAGCAGGATGCTTCTGTTGTTGAGTGTAAATGAGCAAGAAGGATACACACACAATGAGCAGGATGCTTCTGTTGTTGAGTGTAAATGAGCAAGAAGGATACACACACAATGAGCAGGATGCTTCTGTTGTTGAGTGCAAATGAGCAAGAAGGATACACACACAATGAGCAGGATGCTTCTGTTGTTGAGTGTAAATGAGCAAGAAGGATACACACACAATGAGCAGGATGCTTCTGTTGTTGAGTGCAAATGAGCAAGAAGGATACACACACAATGAGCAGGATGCTTCTGTTGTTGAGTGTAAATGAGCAAGAAGGATACACACACAATGAGCAGGATGCTTCTGTTGTTGAGTGTAAATGAGCAAGAAGGATACACACACAATGAGCAGGATGCTTCTGTTGTTGAGTGTAAATGAGCAAGAAGGATACATACACAATGAGCAGGATGCTTCTGTTGTTGAGTGCAAATGAGCAAGGATACATACACAATGAGCAGGATGCTTCCAGTGCTGAGTTTCTTCTTGGGCAAGGGCGAACAGGCTGCCTCATGGTCCAGCTCAAACAGGTAATAGCAGCCCTTTGTTTTCCCATTGTTCTCTTCGACAAACCTGAATACTCCCTGCACACAAGACACATCTAGGCTTAGGGGACCATTTCATTAAGATGAAGAGCTATTACAGAAAATGTATCCCTAAACAAAACCCATTGTTAAATGAAATATAAAAACCCACAAATATCCATTGCCGTATTACCAAGAACATTACTTCCCTGACACACCAGTGACAATGTCCGCCGGGCGCTTCATGGTGTTGACTGTTTTTGATTACACAAGATTACTGTTATGGAGCAAAATAAATGTTATAGAGCAAAATCAGGCTTAGGAGCTCTTAACAACATAAGTGAAATAAACCACAGGTCCAAACAGCTTCATGTCACCATTTTACAATTCACATATTGAAACGATACAAAACTGGACGCAAAATCAACCAGGAGTGAAAAGAACTGTATCACTGAATTGTTCCACCCCAGCTTTTGCCTTATAAAAGATGTTTCATGAAAACAAACATAATTTTTGTATCATATAAGGGATAACTGGAACAAATATCTCCATGCAGTCATTGCAATGGATAGGTATTTGATGCAGTAATAAGCAATGACATATGGGCTTTCTTGTAAAACAACAATAACACCAAAATAGCATCTATACATCACAGTTTTGTGTGTAGTATATTAATGTAGTTTTGTTTGTTGTTTATATTGTTTTTAGGCTATTTTGTAATTTTCGCTCATGATCCGGTCCCCAATGACTCGAATATGCTATGTATTATTTTGCACATGGGCATAACTGCCACAGGAGAAATCTGCATTGTCAGTTTTATAGGTTTCCACCCAACAAAAACTCATCTAGAAGGTGGGAACTATTATGCAGCTAAGTTTTTATTTTCAAATTGTGTTCGTATTGCAATTATTTCGACTTTGAATACGCTTCTGGACAACGCGGGGGGACCAGTAGTGTGTGATCATGTTCAGTATTGCTGTTCAAAATGGAATGGAAATGAGAAACACTGTGTACCTTATATTACTACCAGCCATGGCTTGGGATGAAGATTCCCAGCACAAGACTGGGCACTGGGAAGACTCCACATACAATATATATAATATAATATATATATATATATATATATAATATATATATATATATATATATATATATATATATATACACACAGACTAATGAGACTATATTAACATGTTTAAAGGTTAAACAGAGACCACAGTCACCACACCTGTGGACCACCCACATGTACTAGACCACACACAGACTACAAACATGAACCACACACATGGACAACACATACGGAGTTTACGGACCCCACACATATACCACAGACCACATACAGCTGTACATAGACCCACATGTGAACCACCCACATATACCACATCTGTGGACCACCCACATGTACTATTGACCACACATGATGACATGGACCACAAACATGAACCACACACGTACGGACCACAAACTGGATCCTATACGGACCCCACACAGACCACACAAATGGACACCACACGGGCCAAATGAACCAGTCACAAGGACCACCCACCTCTTTCTCTCCCCACACGCATGTGATCATAATAAGTGCACGGCGGCGAGTGTCCTGCTTGCAATGCGTAGTGTAGTTTGTGCCATTGCTGTACTCCAACAACACCCAGTTCTCTACAACACCAAGCAGTCAACACCCTCTGTGCATGCACGAATGGCACTGTGCATCAGTGTGTGGGCCACAAGTTTAAACATGTAGATCTAAGGCGTAAGTCTTATGGATCTTACAATGCAATCCCTATGGATATTTATAATTTTGACAACACAAATTTTGGAAGAGATGGATACGGAAGGAAGCAAACACAACAAGTCGGCCATTAACAGGATGATTGGAAAAGGATTTTTAATGGAATAACCGCGCTTTGGAAGTTGGGAGATGACCATGTCTGGTGCATCTTTTCTTCACATGATGTGAATGTGTCAACATCAGACTTATAATTTTTATGGAAAGTGTTCACAGGGGTAGACACATATAAGTGATTCACTTCATGTCTACATATTTCTTAATTGTATTTCATTCGTACCGTGTGACTTATTATTATTTGTATTGCTTGTTTTTTAATGTTGTGTTTTGAAATAAATTGAATTGAAATGTACAATGTTTAAATGCATACAATGGACGTGTTATGGCAGTACCTATATATATATATATAATTACAATATGCTCTTATACAGAAGGAATGAGTATGATTAGATTACAGGGCTGAAATAGAAAACCTTGTAAGCTGGGATATACAGAACAAACTGAATATGGACGTAGCCAAGACAAAGGAAATGACTGTACATAGACTTCAGACGAAATAAGCTAAACTCTAAACCAATTATTATAAGCGGGGAAGAGGTAGAAATAGGTAAATTGTATAAGTATTCGGGCACAATTTCACCTCAGACCTGTCTTGGACTGAACAAGTTATGGCTACTGTAAAGAAAGTTCACCAAAGGCTTTACTTCTTGAGGCAACTGAAAAATTCAAAACAGACAACACAATCGTAATGCTTTGTTTACTGATCCATAATATTAATAGAGGGTGTCTTTTGTTTTGGCATCCTAGTTTGGTTTCAAGAATGACCAAGGAGAAAGATAGTTTGGAGAAACTCTAACTTCCAACTGCTGGAAATGTATTTGCAAGGGCAGCACCATCCCTTGAAAACAGTTATAATGAACAAGCTATAACTAGTATAAGGAAAGTAAAGGTAATCTTGAAAGATACAATTCACCCTCTCAACTGTCTACTTCCACCACTACAGGCAAAAGGTTGTGAACGATAATAGCAAGAACAGAGCGATACAGAAAAGCCTTCCTGCCTTATGCCATACCAATTCATAATGCCCAGTTGTTAGTGTTTTTGGTGCTGCGACTGCTGTCAGTTCTCTGAATGTAGTTATGAAATATTTACAACAGTAACACCACGGATACTACAATTACAATATGTTTATGCATTATGTGATGTTTATGTTTCATGTGACACAAGTGATACTATGAATACAAATATGAATACATTTATTTCAGGTAAAAACCCATAGTTGATACATACACATAAATAGTCTTTAAAAAGTTAAATAAAGTTATGAGTTAGATAAAGCAAAAGCATAGTATAACTGATAATTAGCAGTACGACTGATTGTACACAGTTGATAAACATGCAGTTTATACAGGTAGATAAATAGCATTTAAAGAAATGAATGAAAAGTTCAAATAAATAAATTAATAAGATGTATAAGTTATAAAACTTCATTGATGACAGATGGCACAATGACTGTTGAATTTACAGGATTTCATATGCACAAAATGTCATAAACTAGGTGATACCCACCCACCTTCTAAAAATCTTGTATATATATATATATATATATATATATATATATATATATATATACAGTAGTCTGTTCACAAAGAGAAAAACCTGCACACAAAATAATTGTATAACACTGAACTATAACATTTACCAAACATTGAATGCCACACTCTAAGAATGCTACTTACTGCCTCCGCTGATATCTGCATAGTCAATTCTACCAAGTACAGGAGGTGTTTGTTTCTCAGTGCCATTCTGTATTAGACCACTCATGTCGCTAGCTTTTCTTAGCACTGATGAACATAGGGCAAACTTGTAAGTTTCTTTGCCACTTGTCACAGTAAAGCTACAACCAGAGAGATATACATAGTAAATAACAGCATGTCAAGACTAAGTTGTGAGCAGCTAGATGCATGATCTGTTGCATAATTATTATACCTCGTTGAATCGTTTCATGCCTGTATTTGTCTGTTCTGATGGGGAAAATGGACATTGCTTACAAGTCAAATATTACTAGCATTGAGGTCATGCCAAGACAAGAGCCAAATGATGAAGTGGGTATACACTGTACTTGGCTCGTGTATGAGGTGATGCCTAGCTTTGAAATCTGTGTTGGCGTATGCAAGAGGTGATGCCAGGCAATGAAATGTATAGGAGTTGTAACTTATTGCAATTAAAGACCACATCTGTTGTTCAGAATAGTCTTTAATTACTTTTTTCAACTAGCATTAAAAATAGTAAATCTTCAAATACAGGAACACTAAATCACCGGAATATGAAACATCTTCATTTCCTACCAAAAACAGGCACAAAACGATTCAACAGTGTCAGATTTACTTCAAATAATTTGTATGTCCACATATATGCCATGAAAATATCTGTAAGTGAACATGCACGTACATGACAGCACATCCAGATCTGCTTGATAAATAACAAATCAAATGAATTTTATTTAGCATTATTTCTTGAGCAGCTCAACAGACAATGGTCAGAGTTTGTTATTTCTCTAGCTGCAAAAGAAATAGCCTTCATTTATGGACAAGAGTATTTGCAGAGCAGCTCTGTGAATAACGGCATACATGCCACTATTCCCAGAGCAGTGACATCACTGCTCTACCAACTGGGAAAGGCATTCAATGGGAAAACTGTTGTAGATATATTTGCAGAGCAGCTAGGAAAGGATGTTTATAAGATAATTATTAACTAACTGTGCAGCTTTTATTAGCTGCTTATTAAATACCGTTGGCGTGTCTTCAAAGAAGTTTTTCTTAATATACTACTGTCAAAACATTAATAACGCGGAACTATGTAGTATGTTGTAAACATTTTACTTCAAGTCTATAAGTAGAAATCCCTGTCCAAATATAATTGCTTCGATTGCTTAAACACAGGCCCACCAAATAAGTGCTACACTAAAACAAACATCATGTTTAATACTAAAAGTCAAAGTGATTGAACTGTCAACGTATTTCCATTGATCAAGGAAGCGATACATACACTTTGTTAAGCTTGCGTAGAGGTTCCAACCTGTCCATTGCTGCTTTCGCCAATTTCTCAGCAGGATCTTTGCTTACTTGCGGAAAGGTGCAGCCACCATACTTAAAACATTCAACGCCAAATAAACCAGCCATACACATTAAAACAGCTATGAACGCAAGTGTCATGATGAATGTGCGTTGCAGTGTTTTGTTTACATTTACCAAAGATACCGCGATTGAGGCACTCGAAAACCACCGTATACCAAACCGGAAGTGAGAATCCCGTGACGGAGAGTCTCGTGACGGTGTAACCTCGACCGCCTCGATTACCCAGGCTCCGTGAGATGGCAGCACCTTTTAGCGACTTTTTGGCGCCTCAAATCCTTCTCGACGAAGTTACGCAGCCGAGCGACAGTCGGTTAAGCGATAATATTACCGGTGTAGTTCCTAGTCTCATTCTAATATCAATTAACCGATTCTCGTTCGGCTGCGTAACTTCGTCAAAAAGATAGTGATCAAAAGTGCTGCCACCACACGGAGACTCGTGGTGGTGACGCTTTGACCAGGAGGCAATTTTGTAGGGGAAAGTGGGACATAATTGTTGGGTAAAGTGGGGCACAGCATGTTCGGTTCTGACTTGTACGGAGACCGCAAATTTACGCAGTTGCGAATGTGGAATTGTATGGAAGCTTGCGCGAAGTGTAAATGAAAACAGAAGAAGAAGAATGTATAACTTTTATGTAACCATGTTTGTTTGCATTGTGAATGGGTTTATATGCGTAGTACATAACTAGGAATACGTTGCCTGAGGTACGACTTTGTCAAATCCAATTTGTTCAATTTAATTTCACGTTATGCAGATGAATGCCATTTTTACCTATGATATTTTGCACAGTTGTGAAATTTACCAATCTCGAATATGAAATTGACAGGATGATTTTTTAAACTGTATACATGATAATCAAAATCCAGTCTTCTGGACTACGCTGATCAACCATGTAAACATATTTTGATTGGGGAAACTTACGAAGCATGAAATAAAGAAGAAAATGCACTACACGTGCTATTTTATTTAAATAATTGGGGTAAACCGGGAAGAATGTGGATGTATTTAGAGTTCAGCGGCCCACAGGTCAAGGGAAGACTGACCTCTTCCTATATCTATACTTGGTATGGTCTACGATGCTTGGGTATATTATACCTGATGTCATTGGTTTTCATCATATTTGTCTTGCATAGGCAGTAAATAGTGTGAACAGTTTAAAGTGCTTGTTGAAGTAAACAGTTCCTGTAGGATACCTCATTGATAATTTTAACTGCGAAAAACATAAAGCCATCAAGCAGAACCCATGCTAAGGAGAGCGCGTGTTCGCATCCCTCACGCCGCTCAGTTTACGCTTGTGTAACAGTGATCTGTGTGGATAATATTTTGCAGTGATACCTTAAAGAAATACTTTCAAATGAATATGTAAATATGTGTATACCAAAACAGTTAAATGACAACCGATAATAAATAAATAACCCAGTTTAATAGTGAAATTTACAAAGATTGAATAATCGTCTGGTAAAAATAAAAATTGTTTCACAAATCATGTGGTGTTGTAATTTTTATACATGTTGATGATGTAATGACTGTGTTTACAACTTCTGTATATTCATGATTATTCCTGTGTGTATTATAATAATACTATTTGTTTGTCTCACTTTAAAACCCAAATGGTAATGGTAAACAACAGTATGTTTCTATGAATGAAAAAAATGCCTTCTGTATTACATGTGCATATTTATAAAATGCACATACCCCATAAGTACGCTTGCATATGGAATGTTTATTTTTGTAATAAAATGATTAATTCATTCATGGTGAGAATTTCTTTGCAGCTGTAAAAGCATTCTTTCCTTAAGATCTGTTGTCATGTGCAGGAACTATTTATTCTTCTTCTTCCAGGGTAATCTAGACCCAATCCGCAACTTGATGGTGCATATGGAATACAATGGTAGTGAAGCCAACGTTCCAGTCGTACGCCGCTTGTCTCGAGTGTCTGGGTCGACAGACGTTGTTTGCATCAGAAGTTGCCACCAGAATTTTGGCTGACATCAAAGCTGCTGTTAGTATCATTTCTAGAATCCAACATAAGCAGAGATGTGGTCTGTGCAGTATTTCAAGGGCGTTACAATGTGGAACTTACTGATTATGAATTAACCAATAAAGTTTACATAATATTAGTAGAACTAACGGAGCAGAAGAGATATGAAACCTGAACAAGGTGCTTCGTGTATTGTGTGTAAATGATCAAAGATACACGCACGCCCGCCGCCGCCCGCCCGCCCGCCCGCCCGCCCGCACGCACGCACGCACGCACGCACGCACGCACGCACACATTGATGAGAAGGATGCATCCATTAATTAGTGTAAATGAGCAATTGGGATGTATACACAATGAACAGGATGTTTGTTGAGTCTAATTGAGCAGGTGTGATACACATACAATGGGTGGGATGCTTTGTGTGTTGAGTATAAATGAGCAAGTAGAATGCATACAACATAAGCAAAACACTTCCGACATTTAATGTAAATGAGCAAGTAATACACACACACAACTGACAGGGTGCTTCCAGTGTTGAGTGCAAATGAGCAATTAGGAATTTAGGATACATATGCAATGAACATAATGCTTCCAGTGTTAAGTGCAAATGAGCAAGTAGGATACATACACAATGAGGAGGATGCTTCTGTTGTTGAGTGTAAATGAGCAAGAAGGATACATACACAATGAGCAGGATGCTTCTTTTGTTGAGTGCAAATGAGCAAGAAGGATACATACACAATGAGCAGGATGCATCTGTTATTGAGTATAAATGAGCAAGAAGGATACATACACAATGAGCAGGATGCTTCTGTTGTTGAGTGCAAATGAGCAAGAAGGATACACACACAATGAGCAGGATGCTTCTGTTGTTGAGTGCAAATGAGCAAGAAGGATACATACACAATGAGCAGGATGCATCTGTTATTGAGTATAAATGAGCAAGAAGGATACATACACAATGAGCAGGATGCTTCTGTTGTTGAGTGCAAATGAGCAAGAAGGATACATACACAATGAGCAGGATGCTTCTGTTGTTGAGTGCAAATGAGCAAGAAGGATACATACACAATGAGCAGGATGTTTCTGTTGTTGAGTGCAAATGAGCAAGGATACATACACAATGAGCAGGATGCTTCCAGTGCTGAGTTTCTTCTTGGGCAAGGGCGAACAGGCTGCCTCATGGTCCAGCTCAAACAGGTAATAGCAGCCCTTTGTTTTCCCATTGTTCTCTTCGACAAACCTGAATACTCCCTGCACACAAGACACATCTAGGCTTAGGGGACCATTTCATTAAGATAAAGAGCTCTTACAGAAAATGTATCCCTAAACAAAATCCATTGTTAAATCGAATTAAAAAAACCCACAAATATCCATTGCCGTATTACCAAGAACATTACTTCCCTGACACACCAGTGACATTGTCCGCCTGGCGCTTCATGGTGTTGACTGTTTTTGATTACACAAGATTACTCTTATGGAGCTAAATAAATGTTATAGAGCAAAATCAGGCTTAGGAGCTCTTAACAACATAAGTGAAATAAACCACAGGTCCAAACAGCTTCATGTCACCATTTTACAGTTCACATATTGAAACGATACAAAACTGGACGCAAAATCAACCAAGAGTGAAAAGAACCGTATCACTGAATTGTTCCACCCCAGCTTTTGCCTTATAAAAGATGTTTCATGAAAACGAACATTATTTTTATATCGGATAAGGGATAACTGGAACAAATATCTACATGCAGTCATTGCAATGGATAGGTATTTGATGCAATAATAAGCAATGGCATATGGGCTCTCTTATAAAACAACAATAACACAAAAATAGCATCTATACATCACAGTTTTGTGTGTAGTATATCAATGTAGTTTTGTTTGTTGTTTATATTGTTTTTAGGCTATGTTGTAATTTTCGCTCATGATCCGGTCCCCAATGACTCGAGTATGCTATGTCATCACACGACAACACAGTCTGCATCACAGCGGCTGCCATGTTCTCAGTCACCACTGCTTCAGAAATGGGAGACTGCGATGGCCGCACAGTACAATATGACCATTATGTATATCGTGTATAATACTGCAATAAGCTTGTGACATACACACACATTCTTTAATGACATGTTCACTTGGGAACTATATCCCACTGTGGGGCTACACAGCGCCATGTGAGTGCTAAATATAGCATGACGCGGTACACATGTTTGCGGTTGACGTCATGTTCTCGAAAACTCGGGCTTTGTTAAGAAAAGGGAAAGGCTAAAAGCCCGAGTTTTCGAGAACATGACGGCACCCATTTATGTGTAGTTCTATATTTGCATACCGCGCATGAATATAATCTGATAAGCGCGCCGTTAACGGGTTATGGAATGGAAACAAGGAGAAGGAAACAATTTCTTGCCAGAAATATGTTAGTAAATGACTAAATAATCGTAATGGCACTTTCAATAGTGACTATGGGCTATTGTGGACGATGGTAATGCTGGCCTATCGAGGTTGACTTTATCTTGGGCGAATGTCTGGTATTCTCCAGTCCCGTCCAGCCTCCTGTGGCTACACGGTGATCTCGGCCTTTCGCGATCTCGGCCTGTTTCGGTGAACTCGGGACAGTGATCTCGGCCTGTGCGGCAGTGATCTCGGCTTTTAATGTTAGCCTTAGTGGGAGTGATGCTCACCAATATAATGAAGTGATATGATGGAACAGCATATGTATCATGTTGCAAAAATATGCAATGCAATAAAGAAATTGTGACGATCAGTCTTGATTTCGTTCTTATTTCTTGCCTATTGATAACTCCCCAAGTGTTATCATTAAATGTATTGAACCTGCAACGCAATCCAAAAACTACGCAACCGAGTTATTAATGCAATACGTACTAATAAAAAGGGTAGAATGCGTGGTGATGTAATTGTTTCGCAATACTCCTTTTCTTATTGGTTATATTTGATTTGTGTCCGTTGGGAAGGTGTGAACGTATACTATTGTATTGTTTATAATATATCTCATTCGATCTATCCACTCACTAGAGAAATCATCTTGATTGGTCGGGCTTTCAACGTTTTCTCCAATTTAAGAAAGTGTATTACATTGCATATTGATAATTTCGTAACGACGCACAGCTCTCCCGCTGGTTGTTGGTCGGGGTCGAAGGTGTCTACAAACTATAGAGGAGGGAAAATGCGTGGGAATGAGTCTACAATGTTGCCTGACCACAACAGTCGAGATTTATACAACAGCTGGCTGTTTATGCACATGTGGTAGGAATGCCGCCCTCAGGCGGGTGATGGCTCAAAGAATGACAGGTTCTTGACTGTCCTGTAAATTTTCAAAATATCACCCCTAATGACAGAACATAATAGGAATGGCAGACCAATAATCGTTCATGGGCTCGCCGGTATGCTCAGGGTCTAATTAAGGTATTCACCACATTAAAGACAAACAAAAATAGGACGGACTAGCTTGACAGAATATTATTGTAGGCCAGTGCATGAGAACTCTATGTTTACGTGCCAATGTGTGTATGTACACGTGTGCCACTGCGTGAGCGTGTACGTGTGTGTATGTATGCGTGTGTGTGCATATGTGTGCATGCGAGCGTGCGCGTGTATGTGTGTGCGCATGCGTGATATATATATATATATATATATATATATATATATATATATATATATATATATATATATATTAAACATTAATATCATGCATTTAAATTAAACCATATGCATGCTCTACCCTCTAGATAAACGATGGAAATATAAACTTAATAACTACGGATACGTTCATTGGCGAAAACGCCAAAACCGTGAACAATAAGAACCAATTATATAGATATAATATAGAGGGAGACAGAGAATGGCAGATAGATGGACGTAGAGTCAGGGGCGCAAGGTGCATATTGTGCTTTATTCACAAACACAAAGCAGAAATAAGTTATACACTATACATTTCTCTGTAGTTTCCAGCGTCGGAATTCAAAGTTTTATGGAGGAAGCAAATTGATAAAAGGATGGCGTTTTATTGGCATGGAGAGGAAGTCAGTTTTCCCGCGATGCCTATGTGAAATTAAACACGTCACCTCGAGCGTATACGTAATCAAACGCGTACGCGTTCTGACTTTCGCGGGACAGTCCATTGATCATGACGGGGTAGTTGATAAGTTAAAAAAACTCATGTTTGATAAAATAAACCACCAGTTCAAAAACTTACAAACTCTAAGCTAGCCCTATTTCAAGAAATGCAAAATTGCGTAGAAACAACCGGTTTCGTCTTCAAAAACGGCGCTTTGTTTGTGTCATATCCAAAAATTCAACCCTGGAAAAGCCGTTTAGGCTACGTCAACCGTTTTTGAAACGAGTGTTCTCGTTGGTCTATTGAACAGTCTTTTCTTCTAGAACATTCTGCCGGATGTTCGAAATAATTCATTCTGTTTGGCTAGTTAAACATGGGTTCCATATTAACCAATCAAAACCTTCGACTGAGTAACGTTATACGTGTATTTGATCGTTAAGGATATTAGTTGAGCGCAACTCCTCGAGCTAGCAAGACGTTCAGAAGGTCGAACAGTGAAGCCAAAAAGGACTTCGGATGTCTCGTTTGTCGAGCCTGAAAATTTGCGCTACAACAATAGAAGCGGTCGAACGTTAGCGGCAATGCGTGCAAGTCTGAAGACACACAATGCTCTGTGCGATTGAACACAATTTCATCGCCGTCTTCCCTGCATCAAGTTGTCGCTGCCAACGAACGTTGCCGCCATGCCATGGTTACCACCGCTCTCGGGTAAAAAGGTAGGCATTTTTATATAAAACAGTCCGAATTAAAATCTAAGTTATGCTGCTTCCGAAATGTATATAATGCGTTTGCTTAAAAAACCATGGTTACTCAGATGTGGTTATTGCGTTTTCAGATGTGCGCAGTCGTGAATCGAGTTGCTGTTCCCCACCTTTGCCTTTGCCACCACCACGGGAAATCCAGAATGCCGCGTGTCGTCACGATCACAGACGGAGCCAAATCTGTCGGCGACAACATCACGCATCAATTCATGCATCCGCTGGCGCCATCACGATCGCCGTTCAATTCGCATCGAAACGCGGCATCGCCAAAACCCGTTGCTGTTCTCCACCTTCGGCTTCGCTACCGCAAATCCGCAATCCCGCGTGACGTCACAATCACACACAAGCCAAATCTTTCGGCGGCAACTTCACGTATTCACACATCCGCCGGCGCCGCCACGATCGCCGTTCAACCCGCATCGATACGCGACATCGCCAAAGCGATACAAGGGCAACCGGGCGAATTCGGCGCAACGAGAGTGATTCTTTCAAATACGCGAGCATTCGATGTTACCGCAGCAACAGCCGGTATCAGTAACTCCGCATCGTATGTCCTGTCCGTGTCTTGTCTCTTTCTCTGTGGGCCACTACGACGTATTAGTGTCAACGCCCGATTCTATGTTCAGTGTTGTTTAGTTTTGTGACGAGGGGGTTGTTACGGGGGACCGTTGCAATTCCCGGATGAGATCCAGGGCCAATCGAACTGAAAAAGTTCGCACTGTTGATTGGATTCCCCTGTTGTTTATCCTGACCTGGTGCTAGTGGCGGTTTGTGGACGAGACCAATGTTGCTTGTCTGTTCGATTTACGTGTCTGTTATGTGTATGTACTGTGTTATGTTCGAATTGCGGAGAAAGTCACCGAAGTCACCAAAACGTCCGAAACGACGAGGTTCAAGTGTCACTTCGCAAAAGAACACTTGACATGGTTATGGATGATAATCTGGAACGTTAAACTGCATTAAAAAAACGAACATTATCATGACTCATTATGCCTATTATTATACTTCGTAGGCTTACGCTTCATTCCATTCAATAAAACGGTGACAAATTATTAATAACGCCTATGTTGTATTTATAGTTAAGTTTGCCTCGGTGAGCTCGTAATCGTAAGTTCCCCACCAAATCCAACTAGTCCGAAAAAACTACCGACAATAGTTTACATAGGCCTACGACAATTAGCGATGTCTCCACATAACGCTGCACCTTGCCGCAGTGTCTTTAACCGTGCCCCAACGAGTTTAAAGTTCAAACGAATGACGTCATCGTGATTGTTGACGAAACCACGTGACTAGTAGACGTAAACGAATGACGTCAAACGCCAAGAATTCCGAAACCACAAACGAATCGTTTGTCAGTCATTCACAATATATATATATATATATATATATATATATATATATATATATATATATATTAGAAAACGCTAAAAGCCCGAGCATTCGTGACCGTTTATCTAGAGGGTAGAGCATGCATATGGATCAATTTAAATGCATGATATTAATGTTTACTATATATATATATATATATATATATATATATATATATATATATATATATATATATATATATATATATATATATATGTATATATATCACGCACCGCCCCCACACACACACACACACACACACACACACACACACACACACACACACACACACACACACACACACACACACACACACACACACACACACACACACACACACACACACACACACACACACACACACACACACACACACACACACACACACACACACACACACACACACACACACACACACACACACACACACACACACACACACACACACACACACACACACACACACACACACACACACACACACACACACACACACACACACACACACACACACACACACACACACACACACACACACACACACACACACACACACACACACACACACACACACACACACACACACACACACACACACACACACACACACACACACACACACACACACACACACACACACACACACACACACACACACACACACTGACACGTACACATAGAATTCTCATGCACAGGCCTACAATAATATTATGTCAAGCTATTCTGTCCTATTTTTGTTTGTCCTTAATGTGGTGAATACCTTAATTAGACCCTGACCATAACTGCGAGCCCATGAATGATTATTGGTCTGCCATTCCAATTCTGTTCTGTCATTAGGGGTGATATTTTGAAAATTCACGGGATAGTCAAGAACCTGTCATTCTTTGAGCCATCACCCGTCTGAGGTCAGCATTCCTACCACATGTGCATAAACAGCCAGCTGTTGTATAAATCTCGACTGTTGTGGTCAGGCAACATTGTAGACTCATTCCCACGCGTTTTCCACCACTATAGTTTGTAGACACCCTCGACCCCGACCAACAACCAGCGGGAGAGCTGTGCGTCGTTACGAAATTATCAACATGCAATGTATTACACTTTCTTAAATTGGAGAAAAACGTTGAAAGTCCGACCAATCAAGATGATTCGTCTAGTGAATGGATAGATCGAATGAGATATATTAATTATTATAAACAATATAATATTATACGTTCGCACCTTCCCAACGGACACAAATCAAATATAACCACTAAGAAAAGGACTATTGCGACACTATTACATTACTATGCATTCTACCCTTTTTATTAGTATGCATTGCATTAATAACTCGCAAAGTATAATAATGAAGCGGCGGATTATCACCATTTTTTTACTGCATTGCAGGTTCAATACATTCAATGATAACATTTGGGGATTTATTAATAGGCAAGAAATAAGAACGAAATCAAGACTGCTCGTCACAGCTTCTTTATTGCATTGCATATTTTTGCAACATGATACATATGCTGTATCATCATATCACTTCATTATATTGGTGAGCATCACTCCCTGTATGGGCTAAGATCACTGGCTGTAAAATTAAAAGCCGAGATCATTGCCGCACAGGCAGAGATCACTGGCCGAGTTCACCGAAACAGGCCGAGATCACTCAGACCGAAATCGCGAAAGGCCGAGATCACCGTGTAGCCACTGGAGGTTGGACGGGACTGGAGAATACCAGACATTCGCCCAAGATAAAGTCAACATCGATAGGTCAGCATTACCATCGTCCACAGTAGCCCATAGTCACTATTGAAAGTGACATTACGATTATTTGGTCATTTACTAACACATTTCTGGCAAGAAATTGCTTCCTTCTCTTTGTTTCCATTCCATAACCCGTTAACGGCGCGCTTATCAAATTATATTCATGCGCGGTATGCAAATATAGAACTACACATAAATGGGTGACGTCATGTTCTCGAAAACTCGGGCTTTTAGCCTTTCCCTTTTAGACACACCCGTTAAAGGGAACCAAAAGGGAAAGTTACATGCTATGCACGTGAAAGAGTTAATAAAAACGAACTATTCTGAACGGTAATCACATTTTTCAGTGGTTTATTAGTAAACAAAATCTGAACACCTTTTCTATCAAAGTTCGTAAGTCGCGCCATTTTGACTGAAGTGTGACGTATTCGAATGTTTGGCACAATGAGCGGCAGATCGGGCAAATCTGTATTTAAAATTCCGTTAAAATAATCGCCAGGTGGCGTTTCGCGATGTGCACATCCGCTTCGTGTACCCGTGTGGGGAAGCGAACATGATTTTCGTTCAGAAATAACTGAATTTCGGTTGCAACGATAAGGGCCAACATTTTCAAGATTGAACTGAACGCGCTGGTAAACCTGGTAAAGAAGACCCGCCGGAAGCCGAAATGCTGAGGCGAGTAACAAGCCGAGGCGACATTGACAAGTGTCGAAACTCGCTGAAACTTCGAAACACTGACATGTATGTTGATGGCCACCTCGCATTCGATCCCGGGATTCGGCGAGTTTCTACTTAGTCACAGCCATGCCGTGTATTATTCTCCAAGTCAGTGGTGTAGTGTCGGATATGTTATACACAACGTGAGGTTTCCCAATTTGAAACAAATATCATATGGGGTCATGGGCATGGCTCTGCCAATTATGGGTTAACTTCAATAAGGGCTCTTATTTAAAAGCTAAAGTTGCCTACAACAATATGCATAGACGGATTTTGGGATATAACCGACGGGACAGCGCGAGTAGCATGTTTGCTAATAATGCTATTGATACATTTGACGCCCTATTGCGTAAGAACATTTATGGTTTAAAAAAACGCATTTTTAACATAAATAATGACTTGATTAGGGTTATGTACAATTGCTTTGAAATAGTAAATGGCCCAATGTGGATTAGCTGGGCCAATTCGTTGTATACAGTAAATCTGTAAGATAGTCATCATGTATTGCTTATAACTTTATTATTTATTATTATATATATTTTTTAAGTCAGTAAGCTGTTTATATAACTTACTTTTCAAACTGTGTTTATTTACATGAATTAATTGCATATTTATTATACAATCACATCCTGTATATTGCTCATTTTTTATCTGTTTTTCTACAATTTTACATTTATCTAACTTATAACTTTATTTATTTTTTATCTATTCATTTTTTTAACATATTTGATATTTTATAGGCTACTTTACCTGAAATAAATGTATTCGTATTCGTATTATCTCAACCTGACACAGAGTGACAGGCTCGGTCCTTCGCCCTAGCTTAAAACTGTTTTCAGGAATAAATTTCCAAATTTTCCACAATTGTGACAAAAATGCAGATTAATTGTTGTTTTTCAAATACTGGACATTATTATATTAACAGTAGCGACTGTGGCATGTTTTTGTATTATTGACATAGCATGACCTGTGCGGCTATGAAACAGATGTGTGTCAAACACATATATAAATAGAACACACCAGTAGAACTACAGGGGAAAGATTAATTATCTAACTATGTGGTGCCAATATTGATTGTTCTTTTAATAGGCGTGGTATATTTAAAGGGAGAGTTTGGAGCATAATTCTGGAGGGCTAAAGAAAGAAAGAAAATGTTCTTTATGAAATCGACTTCATGCTGAATAATAGTTGTTTTTAGCTGAAATATATGTACAGTGGAATGTCTCTATTAAAAATAACCATTTGAACTGATGTAGGATCATTCTAGAACATTTCGAGTAGCATGCCCAGTTGTCCACTATGTCAGAACTAAAAAAGTTCCAATGATTTTATAAAAACACATGTATTCTACAATGATAATGGATTGAGTTACCTCCATTTTCAAATGTCACCTGTCAACACAGTTTTTATATAGTGCAGTAATCCAATCCTCAAACATGGGGTCAAATACATTATTTAAATACTTTTTAAGTATCTTTAATTGATATTTAGGAATAAAAAGTATTTGGATCCCTCAAGAGTATTTGTATTTAAATAAATGTCAATGTATTTGATCCAATGTCTGCTTAGCATTGTCCTTGTCAAAGTGCTTTACACTTTACTCCCTGGCAGACCTACTTAATTAAACACCATCTCCTGACTGTGGGAAGCATCCAGCCAAGCTGTAATTAATTAATCAAGACGGTTTGTGTACACATATCCACCATTGTCTATAGCCAGTTACTTGTTTACACAGCTGAGTGAATTGGAGCAATGACGGGTGAACAGACTTGCCCAAGGTTCGACACAGCACCACATGGTTTCGTTCTCGTAGTTGAGAGTCTGAAGTCGAGTCCAAAGCTTTAAACCACTGCGCCACTATACATAGTTGATATATTTATTTAGGTCTTATTTTATTTCAGGTGTCCAAGTCGGCCATATACAGAGAGTTTTACCTGGTGGATCCATGGCAGGCTTGGTCGAAGGGTACAGAGAGTCATACCAGTGTATACTAGCCATAAGATGGAACTTCTGTGCTCTCGGCGGAGAACAAGATATGGGATGACACTCAGCACTTGTTGACTGCTCCCCTTACAAATTATCAGTTGATCTGTAAATAAGCAGTTGGATTGATTATGAACAAATCAACTGACTCTTGACACCAGCAGATCTTGTTTCATTAGCTTGGGCATATCTGTACCAAGGACTGCAATTCCGACATGGACAGTCATTGTGGGCAGCGGCCAGAGTTCTGACAAAGATGTAATTCACCATTCACTCTTTCTGTCTGCCATGGGCTGGTGGATTTGCAGGTAAACATACAGATGTAGTGTCTTCCGCAGCTCCAATTGCCTGCGTCTTGACCAGAAAACAGCCATGTTGTCAGGGTTCGCTAGGACGTGGCCGGACGTTCTTGCTAGAGCCATGGTTCCATCCCTATAAATAAACAGGACATGCCGTAGTGCTAAATATTGACTGTTTGAATTTACTATGTTTTTATATGAAAAAAGATCATTCAATCTGCGCCAAATAAGCAGCATATATGTTACAGTGTAATAGTGAACAGTGTCCTTTACTTTGGTGCAGTGTGTTGGAAGTGGCAATATCAACAACCAGGACAGGATTAGGCTAGATACATTTATCAAGAAAGCAAATGGGACTGTAAGGATGGAACGGGTCATGGATAGAGTACAGAAGTTTTCTGGCAGATGACGTACGATCTTAATTTGACAGCTGACAGGAGTGACAGCTACTGAGTTGCATGCACTAGAACTGCATTCATATTATTGCACAGTGCTTGCAGAGATAGATAGATGGTGATGCTGCTCCAGCTCCAGCTGCTGTCTTCATTGAATAGAGATGTGTGTATGTTTGTGTGGTGATACATATTACATAAACTAAGGTATGTTAACTGATTACATGATCACTTAGTGTTTATGCACTAGAGTTGACAGTGCTCAGTCATGCAATTTCCTAATGTTGGTAAACGTGGTATTGAATAAATAATTGGTAAAATAATACTGCGTCTTACAAACATTTCACTCCACTATGACATTCCTCTCACAAAATGACCACAATAGCATTTATCGCTACATTGTTTGTGTCATGTTGTATCTTATATTAAGTGTTTTAATTTCTATTATCCAATAAACACAAACGTTGGCACCTCAAAATATTAAACGAACAGGAATATCTATGACAATGTATATTGTTAACTGTCAAAATGTCATATTGAGACATCACGCCAATGTGCATGGTGGATCATCTGACTTACTTGCTAAACTATTGGATTAAATTATTGTTGAATTACATTAGTGATTTGCACGACACAGTGGTTGAGGGTAGAGAATTCCACTCATTGTGGTGGAGAAGAAACTGGTTCCAAATGTTTACCGAGTGCTTACCTGAAGATCTAGTGTTGTATTGGATAGAATGATCTTATGGGATATCTACAAGTCCACGTTCCATCTAGTATATTATGCTAGTCTGTTAATGTTTCTTCTTGTTTGCTCAGTGTGTCCCCAATATTTCAAGAAAGTACCAATAAAGGCAATATTGCAAATTTGCAAAGTGATTTTTTACAGTACATAAGTTATGTCTCATCATAGCTAATTATGCATCCTTTACTGTAAGCCTGTATCATGTCCTAGTATCAATGTTGTATGAGTATCTGAACTGATACAGCACACATAATTTGTAATTTGTTCTCTCACTGAACAAATAACATGATTGAAAACAACATTCGCAATGCTATTTTTTATGTTTGAATAATATGTTTACTGAAAAATATAGCAGTCATGTTGGCACTTTCAGAGCGGTCAACCTGAAAATAGGAACTGCATGCGTAGCTACGAAACTCGAAAGGCAGTACTTTTGAAAACTTATTTAGCGAGTGATATCAAAGTGCCTATATTATCGTTCATGCGAATTGATTATGACGTCTATGATCTGGCTTGCATTCAGTTGTTTTTTATTGTTATGGTCATGTAGCTTTACCTTAATTTTATGCCTCTGTTCATGCAAACGTGGTATATACCATTCAAAGTAGGATAAAATAAAACTAATAATAATGAATAACAGTATCGTACGGCCTAACTCGCTTGGACCTAGTTAGCGACTCCATGATCCCGTGTACATACCTTCTAGAACGTTAACTGTGGTGGACGTTTATGAACAATATCAGTATGTACATAAGTCATCACGACAGACATCGCAATGTGTCTAATGGTACAAGATTTAAATAATTTAGATACAGAAGACTTAATAATATTTACTAACCTTCTTGCGCGCTCTGGTGATTTGGCTACGGCGACGGAAGGATTCGACCGGTAACCCGTTTCGACGACTATCGTTGGTGATTAAATATCGCGCTAATATCGTTTGCACAGCTCCATACTTCAAAACTCGACGCCGCCGACGTTTCTGCCGGATCTTGACCCAGTATATACGGTGAGAAACATCCTATTCGAAGCAACGTTCTTCGAACGGATGTCCTTCTTCGAAGTTCGCGTATCTTACAACATTGTGTTACAACGGCGATAGCATTGACGCACGTAATCGGACACGTGACATTACGGCCGGTTCTGCGTGCTGAGTGGTCAGACCACGGTCAGACAACAGGAAGAGGCGCATCATGGACGCCTCTATGAAGCCGATGATTTCAGTAAAATTATCCACTTTGGAATAATTTTACTAATAAACCACTGACGTTAAAAATGTGATTACCATTCAGAATGGTTGGTTTGTATTAGCTCTTTCACGTGCATAGCACGTAATATTTCCCTTTTGGTTCCCTTTAAGGAAAGCCTTTGGTGCATGCATGACATCGCAGCATCAGAACCGCGGAGGCAATTTCTAAAGTTTGCGGACATGTCCCCGGCCCTAAGACGACATCCTTATTCTTTATAATGTATGTTAATTTTTTTAATGGTCCAATTTCTTACAATTACTTTAGGACTACGCAATGCACACGCATTTTACGCAAATGCATAATCAAGCAATTGTTGACCGACTTATCACTTGCAACGTTAATAAAAACAAAAAAAATTACTTTTCCTTTTTATTCATTATTTTATTCTCTCCTGGAATGATCATCTACAATTCCATCCTGGTGAGATACCTACTAGTAACAGGCGAGTAACAGCCACTGCTTACATTTAAATGTCATTTAAATACTATGCTTTGATGCACCTTCCAAAATGCAAAGTGTATATCTTATGTATGAATGGACAAGAAAGTTTTTATTATCAGCATATTATGAATAACATTTCTGCGGTCACATACAATATTATTTAGTGCATTTTAAGGATAACTAAAATTACCTATTAGTCATAAAAGAGGTATGAAAATTACGTGTTGTTCGATGATGTCACATTGTTTATTTTAACACCATTTTTATAAACATCCCGCGTGTGCTGCGAGCACGCAAGCTGCTTATATTACATACAAGTGATGTTTATAACAATACTAACTAAAACAATAACATTATTAATATTAATATTATTATTTTTAAATGCACCAAAACCTTCTTTTTTCTACCATCATATATTTCCCATATATTCATATTCCTGTTTAAATTTCAGTAATTTATTGTTCCGATAATTAATAAAGTGTCTTGTCCAAAAATAATTATTATTACAAATCTGGTGTTGGAAATATCATTCATAAGTAGAAAAAATTATTTCAGTAATATATTCTTATACATAATGTGTGTGTATGTGCTGAATGAAAATTATTGTTACGTCGCAATTATTTTAATTATTACTATTAACCATACCTTTACATTCATTTATCACAATTATTGTTATGGAATTTGTAAGTTTATTTATGACTGATAGGTCACTTTAGTTAATTATATAGACACATGAATTTTCATTATTTATTTTTAAATATTTTCTGCGGGTAGTTTTATTCTTATTGTATTTTTAATAGCAGTGTGGTGTGAAGCGCCACAAACAATTTGAATGTGGCGCTATATAAATAGAATATTATTATATTATAATAAAACGTTTAATTTACCACAAATCGTAGTGATGATAATAATTAGTTATTATATTATTTATAAGTAATTAAACTATTTCGTGCGTGCGAATGCAGTAAGTAAAATTTATAAATATTCGCGCGCACAAATGTGCCGTCTAACGGTATTTTATAAAGCTAACTTTTTATACCGATTTTACGCTACCGCTGAGCGGCCGAGTAAGTTGCTGTGATTTTTATATTTGCATTGCAAGTCTGTTTGACATGGATATATAGTATGTGAGTGTTGTGTGAAATAGCGGTGGAATAAAACAAAATTCTTCCTTCTTCTTCAACTTGGCAGAACATGCGATGTAGCGACTGACTGTGGGAAAACGTGCCGCTGATGGCCGATGAACGACCCGACATAATTCAATACAAGACACGACGCAGTTATTTGCGTCGCGTCTCAATTCGAATACATAAATCGATGTGATGCCCGACTTTTTTAGACTCGAGATGCCACACAATTCGAGTTGAGTCGCGACGCAAATAAATGCATCGTGTCGCACGTATAATTGCACCGCGAGTCTATTCCGTCTTTATGCGAGGCCCACACAATGCTACATTGCAAAAACTATGTTTTTGTTTATTTATTAATACCCCAACTTGGAGACATTGGAAGTGTCCAAGGCCACACATTCCACCCACGTCTTTACGTCACACACGTCTTTCCGTATTCATGTCACTGGACCACTGATCTACACATTAGTGGTGCATGAAACAAAATACACAAAAAGGTAATTGTTTGTATTTTCAATGCACAGGGAATAGAAACAAGGCATTACCTAAAATTCGTTTTCCATGTTTATATAAAGATTAAATATGTAACATTTGACAATAGATTGAATCCTGGCGGTCTCTGCAGCTCAAATGGTTAACGTTTTCGTTAGGTGCGTTCGATTTTACAATCGGATGTACACTAGTTCGATTTCTTATAAGATAATAATTTCATGGTATAGGAAATTTCGACAGGAGAGAAGATTAAGTGGTGACCCGATTTCTGCCAGGTGCAACCACAGTACTAACTACTTGATCAGCCTTCTTCGACTGAAATTAAACGGGTTTTTTTTGCAGACAACAGCAAGTATGTAAAATGGAAGTTTAAAATCAAAGGACAAACATATGTCAAATAAAATAGCACCTAATGTAGGAATGCTACACAAACAAAAACAAACTATTTATTTGCACGCATTTGGCGGAATTGGTATTTATTATCTTAACAGAGATATGGATTAATCAGTAAGAAACTCTGTTCAAAATTAGCCGTGCAAATATTAAATAATATTGATGCTTGTCAGGGTTGAATGAAAGAATAAAGCTGTCATCGGACCGCCTAACGTAAACAATAAATGTATTCCTTCATTCATCGGTCTCCTTGTCATTCCCAATCTTTTGAAATGCCACATAAGCGATCCATTTACTTTTAGACTTTTGATTATTGTTATGGCATCCCACTACACAACGATGTTTTCCTCACATTATTAAAACCATTTGAAACAAACAGCGTTTACGCCATGATTACGCGGCCCTACAACTTTTCTATGACTCCCGGTGAGGGCGCTGCAGTGAGAGGGACATCATCAGGCTTTAAAGCAGGGTGACGTCACGGGTTGGCGACCCCTCTACATTTATATCTATGGTTATACCATTGCATACCAATCGAAGTATTCATGAAGTGGCCCAACGTAAGGGACAGATAGTGGCGCCTCACATCGGACTAAGTATAATCGAAGTTTTGCTATTCTTGTGTACAAACACTATAAGTAAGTTGTATAGATTACTGACAGAAAGTAACAGGTACACTCACTTTGGTAAAACTTTTAGGTTAGTTGTCTAGTTATTAGGTGACAATATTCAACTGTCAATCAAATTTAATGTTCTGCCCGCCATAGGACTATTGTACTATGCATCTTACGTCGTCCTCAAATGGGTGTTATTGTGACACATTTCTCAAAATGTGATTATACTTATAGGTGAAGCCGAAGACACAACCCACTGTACAGACCAGTGTCCAATCCTCAAGACTACTCAACGCGTTTTACACTTTACTCCGTGACAGACATGATCAACCGAACACCATTTCGATTTCTCTGAGAAGCATCCAGTCATTCTGCAATTAATACGCGAAGACTATTCTTTAAAAAATATCCACCACGGTATATACTCAAGTACTCATTCCAACGGCTGAGCGAACTGAAGCAATGCAGATTTAAAAACCTTGTCCACGGCTTGACACAGCACCATATGATTTGAACCTGGGTTCTCTTCTTCAATAATCTTACGCTCACGTCATTGTGCCACTGCGCTACTACTTAAAGATGTAATATGACGTCACGGCAAACCAAACATCATTCAGTGCCAGCGCATGCGTGCGCATGGTCCCTCTTCCGGGATCTGTCCCATCTACCGATCTGCGCATGCGTCAGATTAACGGGGCATGCAATGTCTCGCGAACGCGATAACCTTGTTTCCCTCGTTAGGCTTTTCTAAAAAGCGAGCAGAGTGTGGCTGAAATCACCCAAGATATGATATCACGTGAACGGAGGTCAATCATATTCTTCGTGGGCGATTTAATTTGCTGAATGTAAAATAGGAGTGTTAAAAGGGATGTGCCAGGTGAAGAGAAGAGCTGGTACTGACGTAATCAGACGCAGCGACCCCTGGTGCCGTGGGGCAAAATCTGCGCTGAAGGACCACGATTTCGCCATTTGGCGGTAACTGTCGGAAGAAGACTGTTGAAAGCAGCCGAAACGTCAAGGAAAATGTGAACTGACCTCACCGGTTTTACGTTCATACACATCCATCGGTGTCGGTCTACCATTCCCGAGGACCGTTTCACTAAGATAAACAGCTCTACAGGAGAATTCACCATTAAACAATATTCGTTGTTAAATTAACTTAGTTTTTTCAAAACGAGAATTTCCACTGTCATATTACCGGGTACACTATTTCCACGACACATGCACCAGTGCAATGTCCCGCCGGCCCGTCATGGCGTTGAATGTTTTCAGGTATTCATGAACAGTGTTAAAGATGACAATTGACGTCAAAGATCATAATCGGATTTAAGAGCTCTTAATAATGCTAGTGAAATGGTCCGCTGGTCTCTTTTTGTCGATCACAAAATGTCCACCAAGAAACTAACATGTAACAGTACATGACATGTCAAAGAGACGTCAATGACACCGAGTTAGAAGCTGGTCAATTGTAGACGTAGTCTTTTGTCGGTGCTCTCCTAAAATGTTCGCACATAATACACACATTCAGAACAGGGTAAACTACAGATTACATGCATAATGATATCAGTTTATTTCATCATTCGGTACGTGATCTAACGTATACAGCTAACCGGTGTCTAATGGCTAACTAAACTCACACGGTTATACCATTACGCCATGCACATCACATAAGTAATTATACAACGCTCACATGTAAAAGCATAATAATATCTGCATTAATTTCATCGTGCGTTTAAAGCTAGCTTTTGGTTTTGCGATGGATGTAAATTCCCCTCGTCCTCGTTTAATCTACGACTCTACGGGTGTAACGTAACACAATCCTTTTCAAAACACTATAATTATATAAAGGGGTGCAGTTATACAGAGTAAGTCCATTGTTCGGAACGTAAAACGTTACGCACATATAAACTGTTGCTTAGCAATCGCAGGAACCTCGCACGTGCCACGTGCTACAATAAAAGAAACAGACCGCTGTGTCACCGATTAAGTTGCACAGAGGCACGAAGTAGGCGCCCACAAAGTAGTCTTACCTCTATATCTACAGCAGCAATGCGAAAGCTATTTTACAGTTCTACACTGTCACGATTAAGGCATACTGATGGAAGCGAACTTTACTTTATCTCCAACATTCGCCACTTTAAACATACAACGTTTATTGCTGCACATGCTTGATTCTGTTGTCTGTGATTTATGCACTGAAACTATTGCATACAGATAGAAGCATGTTACGGCATTAATGTCACAATGCCACATGTGTTTTCTAACAATTGTCAGCTACCACAACTATCATGAATGAACTTTCCAGTTCTGCTGCCAGGAACGTTACTGCTGCTGAAACTAATACTGTCAAAAGAACACAATTACGTCGGTGCTGCCAAATTAATTGTTTTCAGTTGTATGTTGAGCAATGTTACCTCTGTGATCAGTCGTGATGCACAGTACGTCTGCATAATATAGGCATTATATACCTGCTCCAACAACAACATTACGCTAAATTAATGTCCCGCAAATACACGAGATTTTGGTTTAGTTGATATAACAACATAATTCCCAGTTAATAGTAAACAATCCCAAACCATGTTGTCATAACATTTCCCTAAACGTACACACAAGATTTTTTTACTTCTCTTGTTTGTTTCATGGCAAGGTATATCAAATAACAGCTATGTTTATTGCGCAAAAGGCATACAAGCATACCATGCATTAGCAACGTTTCTAAACAAAAAGCACTCTTATAACGTGATGACGTCACTGATGAATCGCGGCAGCTACCAGTGACGTCGGCGATTGTATTTCTCTCAGCTGTTATCGCCCTACATCGCTTGGCCACCGTCGGCTGAGGAGTCTCAGTGGAATTTTGTGAGGAAGACGTTCACGAGCAAACCACAGGTCACCAGTAGGCCAACCGACAGCTGACTGGCCCCTGAAACAAGCGTAGGTTAAAGTTTACACGTGGTTATATAACCTTCTGAAAGAAAAGCGTAGTCCGAATTATTTTGTTCATGCTACAAACTTATTTTAAAACTGCTTACCGACGGATTTGTGCTGTCGTTCTTATTCGCCGTTGGGTTATTGTCCGATCGACGCTATTTGCGAAGGAAGACAGGGAGGGAGGGAGACAGAGGTGAGGGATGGAGACAGGGAGGGAGGGAGATAGAGGTAAGGGATGGAGATAGGGAGGGAGACAGAGGTGAGGGAGGGAGACAGGGAGGGAGGGAGATAGAGGTAAGGGATGGAGACATGGAGGGAAGGAGACAGAGGTGAGGGATGGAGACAGGGAGGGAGGGAGACAGAGGTGAGGGATGGAGACAGGGAGGGAAGGAGACAGAGGTGAGGGATGGACACAGGGAGGGAGGGAGACAGAGGTGAGGGATGGAGACAGGGATGGAGGGAGACAGAGGTAAGGGATGGAGACAGGGAGGGAAGGAGACAGAGGTGAGGGATGGAGACAGGCAGCGAGGGAGACAGAGGTGAGGGAAGGAGCCAGAGGTGAGGGATGGAGACAAGGAGGGAGGGAGACAGACGTGAGGGATGGAGACAGGGATGGAGGGAGAAGGGAGGGAGGGAGACAGAGGTGAGGGATGGAGACAGGGAGGGTGGGAGACAGAGGTGAGGGATGGAGACAAGAGTAGGGAGACAGGGACGGAGGGAGGGAGGTATGTAGGCAGGGGGGAGGGAATGGTGGAGGCAGGGAGGAATGGGTGGCAGGGAGGTATGAAGGAAAAGAGGGAGGGAGGGAGAGAAGGAGCGAGAGACGGAGCGAGGGAGGGAGGGAGACCTAAGAAAAGTGGCAAGTTTCCAGACTTACCTATCAAACAAGTGGCACAGGACCTAGTCCCTTTTTTCTTGTGCTTGTTCCGCCGTCTAATAGTGGGCTTCCTTCCGGAGCTTGGTGTATTCGAAGGGGGTAAGAGCCAACTCCTGGTATCTAGATGTGAAAGAACTTTTAATCATTTTAACGAAATCATTTAGCTGCAACAGAAGAGGCCACATCTTCAAACACACAGATGAAACCGCGTCCAGATAAGGTGTATGATATGGACAAGTAGACTACACATACTTTGTGTTGCGTTTACGCCATGAGCTTGGAACACATGGCTGGAACGTTTTATAGTCTAGTAACAAGCTTGCACATCAGATATAGACCACCACGATGACAAATTAAAATAGAAAATAATCATGGCATATTGTGTGAGACATTTGGCAGAGGATCTGTACGGGAACTACAAAACTGTCCAATCAAGTCCGCCGTAACACATGTTCGGGATACGTCTTAGATTAAATTAACTACGATTAAGATATAATGTGGATTTATATACTGTAGCGTTGGCTACTAGGAGTAGACCTACCTGACATGCACCGTTTGGGTCGTCCGGTGTCGTCACCTGGGCATACGGCGCAAATTAAACCGGGATCGCAATAAGCAGGGATTCCGCAGTAGCCGAGTACATTCACGCTGCCTTTAACTGAAAGGAAGAGTTTATACTGAGCGTGTTCGGTAACATGAAATGGATTTGAGAAATGGTGATGGCAGTGGTACTGTTAATGATAGTGGTGATGGTGAAGTTGATGGCGGTTGAAGTTGTAATTGTGGTGGTGGTGGTCAGGTGGTGGTTGTAGTTGTGGCGATAGTGATGGTGATGGTGATGGTGATGGTGATGGTGATGGTGATGGTGATGGTGATGGTGATGGTGATGGTGATGGTGATGGTGATGGTGATGGATGGTGATGGTGGTGTTGGTAGTGGTTTGGTTGTGGTTGTGGTTGTGGTTGTGGTTATGGTTATGGTTGTGATGGTTGTTGTTGTGGTGGTGGTGGTGGTGATGGTTGTGGTTTTGGCGGTGGTTGTGGTTTTGTGGTGATTGCTGTTTTTGTTGTGTTGGTGTGGTGGTGGTGGTGGTGGTGGTGGTGGTGGTGGTGGTGGTGGTGGTGAGTGATGGTGTGGTGGTGGTGGTGGTGGTGGTGGTGGTGGTGGTGGTGGTGGTGTGGTGATGGTGATGATGATGGTGATGGTGGTGGTGGGTGTGGTGGTAGTTATAGTGGTGGTTATGGTGGTGGTTGTAGTTGTGGCGATAGTGATGGTGATGGTGATGGTGGTGGTGATGGTATGGTGTGGTTATGGTGATGGTGATGTTGGTGGTGATGGTGATGGTGATGGTGATGGTGATGGGTGGTGTGGTGATGGTGATGGTGGTGGTGATGGTGGTGGTGGTGGTGGTGGGATGGGTGGTGGTGGTGGTGGTGGTGGTGGTGGTGGTGGTGGTGGTGGTGGATGGTGGTGGTGGTGGTGGTGGTGGTGGTGGTGGTGGTGGTGGTGGAGGTGATGGTGGTGGTGGTGGTGATGATGATGGTGGTGGTGGTGGTGGGTGTGGTGGTAGTTATAGTGGTGGTTATGGTGATGGTATTTACAGCGGCAGCGATAGCAGCTTCCGCAGTGGTAGTGTAAACATACTAAGAATTATAAACGAAGAATTTTTTTCATGAAAATATATTAATTTGTGTTCGCAACTGAGAGGTATGTGATTTTGAACCTCAGTTGTCTGTTATGCATGCGCCTACAAGCAATGATGGCATGCTTGTCGGTAGCGCCACAGACAGACGGATACCTAAGGAGCGTCCATATCTGACGTTTATTAAGAAACGTTGGTATATGTAGATAACATAACGTCATAGGTAATTGGCTAAACTAACAACTTACTTTTAATAACACAAACGGCCTCTTTCTTCCCGTACGACTTTGTCGATATTACCTTTCTTGTACATGCCACGAAGAGGACATACACACATGCCGTTTTGACAAGACAACTGGTGATCTGTGTGACAGTCGTCGCTCCCACTGCATGTCTCGCCGTAGAGGCCTGAAACACGTACGTCATCCTGAACACTAGTTCGATGATGACATCGTCTGGAATGTCAGGCCGTGCTGTAAACGACAGTAATTCGGGGTTGCTGCATTTATCAGCACGAAAGTCAAGGTGCTGCAGTATATAAGAACGTATATTTACACACACACACACACACACACACACACACACACACACACACACACACACACACACACACACACACACACACACACACACACACACACACACACACACACACACACACACACACACACACACACACACACACACACACACACACACACACACACACACACACACACACACACACACACACACACACACACACACACACACACACACACACACACACACACACACACACACACACACACACACACACACACACACACACACACACACACACACACACACACACACACACACACACACACACACACACACACACACACACACACACACACACACACACACACACACACACACACACACACACACACACACACACACACACACACACACACACACACACACACACACACACACACACACACACACACACACACACACACACACACACACAAAAACACATACTTACGGCCACAACTCATCTTGTCGTCAGATGCGTTGCCTTTCAAGCACGTGCACACAAAGTTAGTGCAATGCCCGCCTCCATAACAGGCGTTACGAAGGTCGAAGCACGGTTCTCCGATCTTCTTTACTGCGAACAATTCAAGTATATGCAGTGAACGAGCATCTTCATATGAAAGGTCAATAGTACCATTATAAAGCTAAATAAATGAAGTCTGAAATCAGTCATTCGCAGAAGATATCCCCAACACTAGTATAATTGTTTGTTCTTATATATATATATATATATATATATATATATATATATATATATATATATATATATATATATATATATATATACAACTCTCCTCTTAAGGAAACACATGAGACCTGAAAAAAATTGTACAATTTTCAGTTATTGCCTTTCAGTGTTCAAAATCCAGACGTGTACCAACAATAAGTGCTCTGTGCCAAATGTAAGTCTCGGTTTTCAGTGCAAATGTTTGGATGGCATATCCCATTCCCATTTTTCGTGAATGTGTAGGTATATTGGATTACGTGCAGTCCGTTGGATTATGTGCAGTCTGTTTGACTATGTGCAGTCCATTGAACTGCGTGCCGTCCGTTGGTCTACGAACAATCCGTTGGACTACGTGCAGTCCGTTGGACTACGTGCAGTCCTTTGGACTACATTCTGTCCGTTGGACTGTGTGCAGACCGTATGACTATGTACGTATGACTAAGAGCAGTCCGTTCGATTACGTGCAGTCCGTTGGAGTACGTGCAGAAAACGTTGTTCTCTTTAGTTGGGTGGCATGAAACAAAATAGCTATGCAGAGAGACGACTCACGTGTTTTACACCTAATACCAGTACTTGAATAGAAGAAGCCAGGCTCGCATCTGCACAACCCTCGCGAGCATTGGTTGTACTTGTAGCAGCGGCCGTGGGTGTATTTGCACTCATTGTTAGATGTGCAGGAGATATCTGAAACGACAGCGCCATGCACATTGTATTCGTGGAGCAATTGACGAACACTTCAAACTTAAAATACAGAAAATAAAACATGAAATTGAAAGTAAGTAATGCAATTCAGAACTACTTGAAACGAAAGTAGTTACGAGCAGATCGAAGTGACCATTGCCAATAATACTATATAAGTGTGCAATATTTCATTTGTTCGTGTTGCTAATTTTGTTGTCGTCTTTCTTGTGATCTAAGTTGCTATACGAGCTAGTTAAGCCACCAACGAATACAAGCTTGCATCTTTAGATGCAACATATATAGAAATACAAGGTAATTCCAAAGAGTATAAAACATTGCAACTAATCACGCACCTGTGAATTGTCAAAGGGAGTTAAATATCGACGTAATATTGAAACACGATATGATTGTTGGGCTTGCATACACTGTGATGACTAAACGCGCACGATAGCAGTACTGTTAGCCTCGTTATCAAACTCACCCCGTCCACTCGCCACACTAACTTACCTTTGCCGTGTAGCAGGCTCACCCTCACAGCCACCAGTAACAAGACCAAACACGCATTCTGCAACGATCACATATACTGATATTAGGAATGTCCTCACCTGAAATAATATCATTTATATTAACACTATTTGAGGGACATCGTGAGTCCTCCAAGTAGATATATGAAACACATTGAGGTAGACCGCGTGCTGTCTTCAGGAACGCAAAATAAAACAAATTCAGGAGAGAGAAACACACGAAACATACTGAAGTGCAATATTTAGACGATTTAAGTATAACAATATAGGGACGCGTTTTAAAGATTGTCTGATAGTGTATTCAATCTATGTAACATTGTTCGCAAAATGACATTTCATTATAAACACGTGCACACATTAAAACACAAAATTATCTGAGTGCTGCTTTAGTGAAGTAGGCGTGCAATAGTGTCGAGACGTTAACTCCGATTGGTTGTTGTCATAGCTAGCCGCCTAGTGGCGCCACTAATTGCGTGGTGTCACCATTTACAGGTAGTGGTTTCTTGCTAAACACTCACGTACAAAAGCCCATTTTTGGTTGCTCTTGTGTGGAATAAGGTTTAGATTTATGGTTAGGTTTAGTGTTAGGGTTAGGGTTAGGTTGAAGGTACTTTTGACAAGATTGACATTAGGTGTTTTTTGTTAGCAAGAATGCGACCGTCATTAAAGTCACGTAGAACAGATAATTGGCATTTGTAAATTATGGTTCGTCAAAAAAATGTGTTTGACGATATATACATGTCTGCTTATAATATTATTAAACTCAGATATTGTATTATAAGAACATACTAAAAGCTGAGGGATCGAGCCGAGGTGATTTATATATTGACCATTTAGGAAAACAGAACTTGCACTACACCACATTTACCAGACTGATAGTGTATGGAAAAAGATATATATTTCTGATGTTAAACCAATTACATATATATATATATATATATATATATATATATATATATATATATATATATATATATATATATATATATATATATATATATATGATCTACAGACAAAGCCCAATCGTAGGTAAATTAATTCCAAGTATGTTATGAGCTAATGAAGAATATTTTAATTAGCTGTGTTTGGTCAGCGCTAATGCCAATCGTTGCAGCCAAATATACCCAATACCTGTTAGATGGAGGTGAACTAGTGTAGACACTGCCGCTCAGCTGATAAAACAACAACTATAGAAGTGCGTTTATGTGTACATAATCATACGCAGAATTTCTAATAATTGCTACTCGATTAAGTAACGGTGCATTAAACTACATCCTGTCTTTTCTTTCCGTGCATACCATGGACGTGAAAGTATGTGACGGTCGAACCTATGTCACAACGTGTTTCCATTGACCCGTTCACCGCGCAATGTCACTAACCGATGATTAAGGTTGACGATAAGTAACCTTTTAAAATGTAAGTCACCTCAACATTGACGTTGCACGAATTTCACATCCGCACACGCATGAAGTGTCTGGTGACTCGGTTTTGGTAAAATAGATCGCGGTAGAAGTATGTATTTCAAACATAAAATGTCACCCAGATGGATGCGTGTTACACCGTGGAACCATTAATTCGACTATTTTGAGCTATTTTATATATACTCAATATATATACTCAATATATATACTCAATATATATATATATATATATATATATATATATATATATATATATATATATATATATATATATATATATATATATATATATATATATATATATATATATATATATATTGAGTATGGGTGCGTTTCCTTAAATGTTAACTTTTAATTATGCGTTTACTCAGATCATAAGCGCTTTAACTGTAACGGGGGGGGGTAATACCGTCGTATAGAAAGCACCACCTAAAAGCCTAAAGGGATTCTTTGAAAGCTTATATACATTCCAGGTGCACTGTATAAAACATGATAATTTCGCACACAAGTAATTTCTTTGCTCCCTTTGTCTTACAAATGAATACATAACTTGGATGTTGGATACATAACTGTGTTTATGTTAATCACTTTGAGTTTACTGCCACGTGGGTGATTAATTACGCAGCCCGGTTATGATGAATATTCATGCACGCGCAGTGAACCATGTCGTGACCGTTGACATAGATCTAACCACACACAACAACATACACAACAATATACACACTGCCTTTATTCTTGTAAGACTTTTTTCTAAAAACACCCGCTAACACAAGTACCATGTGCATCAACGTGAGCGTAATTGATAATTTGTCGATATGAATACAAACGCTGTTTCTATTGTTTCGTGTGGTTGGTTAGGCGTATACGGCACGTAAACGTCTGGGACAATTAATCGAGTATTAGCGAGGTACACAGGTGTAAATAAGACATGCCATGTTGGAAACTATGTGGAAACTAATCGATTTTCACGCATTTTGGCCAACAATTTTGACGGTAGCGTCGCCTTAGTCACCAGCCACACAGAATATATATAGGTCTCTTGTTTTCAAACTTGTATACGCATATATTCATGTAAAATGATATATATATATATATATATATATATATATATATATATATATATATATATGTATATGTATATATTATATATATATATATATATATATATATATATATATATATATATATATATATACAATATAATTTACAACAGTTATTATGTAAGTAAATTACTGATAGTCATTTCGATATAATGCATGTACCTGTTCAGTCACACATGTTAAAAAGTCTAAACCTGCACATGAATGTGTTGCACCTATATTTTGTTACAATGTAATATATCTGGCTTTAAATATCTCGCTGTTTTGCCCAGTCTGTATTAGCGGCGAAACTAGTGGTTGACACCGAAACCAACACTTGAACCCTCATTAATTAAATAATGTCATGTGGTAGATGATAAAATGCACTTTGATCTTTAGATAATTACTTCTCGATTGTGATTACTTGAATATATGTCTAGAAGGTGATTCAAAACCCACTATTCACACATCTGTATGGATTATGAATAGTCAGTTCTCGTATATACGATTTACACAACGGCTTAAATATATATATAGTCTGAATAATGCGTATCCCTATATGCAAATGTGAACAATTACCAGAAACGCAACGCCTCTCTAATCCGGAGTATTTTGGTAAACGTTTACCTCGAAGAAGGCGATATAGCGGACAGATTTAAAAGTACGTAGTAGACACTATTGTAATTTGGTTTGAAAAATCTAATTTTACATGAGCCCTCCGATAAGAAATCTGGTTTTAGCGGTTGATTTATTCTGGCCACTTTCTTCTTCATGGTAACATTGACATTGTTGTATTTTATTTTTTACGACATAACTGGAGGGTTCCTTCTCTCTCATGACTT
>JAODUO010000011.1:22500-42500 GCA_025642075.2 Ridgeia piscesae | reverse complement strand
GTAAATATTACAATAATATTATAGGCAATGGAATTAGTCATTTTAAATGTTCACAATATAAATGTGACATGCGCTGACACGACTGCTGTGTTTGTTGTCGATACGGTAGTCCAACAAGTCACGTCAGCGACCATGGGTTAAGCTCGACCTGTTTGTTTGGATGTGCCGGGGCTAACGTCGTACAGTTTATACCAGCCGTTCTTAGACATTTTAGCCGCGATCCAACGATTTTAATTTAGCTAGTTTTACACATGTTAGATAATTATTTATATTGTGTTGGATTAATTTATTATTTACTTTTATTTATATTATTATTTTGACACATATTTAATATGATTAATGAATTAAATAGTCTATGTATCTATATATTTATTTTATTTTACTTTTATATATTATATTAATATAATTGTGAATTATGTTGAATATTTATATCAACTTTCATTGTCCCTTTTCTTGTATTGTACAGCACCATTTATTTATTGTTTTATAAATATGGTTCCATATAAATCAATAGATATTTACATTTACGGATATTTGTATGCATATCTACTAGAGGAATGTCAAGGGCTTACATTTTCGAAAAACCTCCAATTGCACTGTTTTATGGCCCGTTAATCCCCCCTTCCCAAAAGCCTTCTTTCAACGGCGCGGCGCGGTACAGTATTGCACCCATCAATACGTGCTGTACCTGTGACATTAGCCATATCCATAAAAGGACTATCAAATCCATATTATTCTACAAATTGGGATATATATTTAGCCTGCACTACTTTAGAATAAAACTATTATTAACGTTAAGCTTAAAGCTAGCCGCATATCGCCCGATTGTCTTCATTGCGACGCATCTCGGCCGTTTTAGAAGATCGTACAATTAAGGCTGACCTACGACTCACTGCCGCATTACGAAGGAAGTGACGTAATTGACGCGACGCCATTTTAGCAAAGCTTTTTCGCAGCCTGATCCGAAGGATTTCTTGAGTAACTGTCCCGGAAAACGACTCCGCGGTGGAGTAACAACCACAACTGGAGTAACCAATAGTGCTATCCACGTCGTAAGTTTTTTTAAAGAGGAGAAAGAGGACTGAAATTGCGATGGGGGGTTGCTTAAAAGAGCCATAGAAAGAGAAGGAGAAGAATGGAGAAAAAGTGCAGCAGATAGAAGGAATTGGAGGCTGGTGATAAAAAACGCAGAGAGAGAAAGGTGAGATGAAAAAATGACAATTAAACGGAAATCGTGGCCACCTCACCCCTGACGATAGAGATGCCAATAACAACTAAATACAATGTTACCATAGTCTAGTAACCGGGCAACTATTATTTTGAATCCTAAATATATTAGCCCTCACGGAAGTTGAGAATGAAGACATTTCCGTTGCCTTGTCACCTCTTGGGCTGCAGCCAGCGACAGAAGTGGAACATTTCTGCGTGAATCCTATTTGAATATGACACATTTCTTTGCGAAACGGTAGAACTAGAAAGACAAGTCTTACACAGGCATCTTGTACCCTCTGTACTAAGTGATTCTATGAATCGGTCAGCCAGTTATTGGTACTCCGCTTCCCACCATCCCATACTTTTCCGGGATTGGGCGCCATGCACCCCCGCGCCCCCCTCCGACTACGCATATATGGTCCCATATATATATATATATATATATATATATATATATATATATATATATATATATATATATATATATATATATATGGCACTAATACACCTAATAATAATACTCATAATAACAATTAATAATATGTTACAGTAGCGACGCTATGCTGACACTGTTTCAGTAACTCGTAGGTCTACATTACAAATACTCGGAGCAGCACAAACAATTACCATTGTGCATGTTATGATGTTACATGTTTGTAATTTTTACAAGTGTACATTCCTCTAAAAATAGCTATAATAAATGTTTTAGCTAGTCACATCCAAACGGCACTGCACGTACCAAACATCAAAACCACGTTTGAAGTGAGCGTACTCTTGACTGAACCAGGTCACACATTGTCAAGTACACTTGACTGAACCAGGTCACACATTGTCAAGTACACTTGACTGAACCAGGTCACACATTGTCAAGTACACTTGACTGAACCAGGTCACACATTGTCAAGTACACTTGACTGAACCAGGTCACACATTGTCAAGTACACTTGACTAAACTAGGTCACACATTGTCAAGTACATTTGACTGAACCAGGTCACATATTTTTAAGTACACTTGACTGAACCAGGTCACACAATGTCAAGTACATTTAGCTGAACCAGATCACAAATTGTCAAGTACACTTGACTGAACCAGGTCACACATTGTCAAGTACACTTGACTGAACCAGGTCACACATTGTCAAGTACACTTGACTGAACCAGGTCACACATTGTCAAGTACACTTGACTGAACCAGGTCACACATTGTCAAGTACATTTGACTGAATCAGGTCACATATTTTTAAGTACACTTGACTGAACCAGGTCACACAATGTCAAGTACATTTGGCTGAACCAGATCACACATTGTCAAGTACACTTGACTGAACCAGGTCACACATTGTCAAGTACACTTGACTGAACCAGGTCACACATTGTCAAGTACACTTGACTGAACCAGATCACACATTGTCAAGTACAATTGACTAAACTAGGTCACACATTGTCAAGTACATTTGACTGAACCAGGTCACATATTTTAAAGTACACTTGACTGAACCAGGTCACACAATGTTAAGTACATTTGGCTGAACCAGATCACACATTGTCAAGTACACTTGACTGAACTAGGTCACACATTGTCAAGTACATTTGGCTGAACCAGATCACACATTGTCAAGTACACTTGACTGAACCAGGTCACACATTGTCAAGTACACTTGACTGAACCAGGTCACACATTGTCAAGTACACTTGACTGAACCAGGTCACACATTGTCAAGTACACCTGAAGAAAACACATCGTTGCCGACTCCGTTGGCTAGGTTCACTCGATGTACAAAAGATTACTGAATAAATAACACTGGTCCTGTGTCAGCAACCTTACCCTCTGTACGTGAATAAATCATATCTGTGTGAAATCATTGATCGCAAAAGACACTGTGTACACTACATTTACTGGTCGGTCTACGTCCAGTGGTGACATGCATCGAAGTGCAAATACTACGTCTACGAAAGCACTCGGAAGTCATAACTGTTTCCCCATAAAACCACCTGTGTGGCATAATTACCCGGAGACAATTATTGGTCTTAAGTGATGGCAATCAAAACATAATATATGCCCCTATATGATATACTATCGAAATCAATATGTTCCGAGTTATCAATGAATTTATCAATATTTATTTTAGTATGTTGTTAATCGTATAGGCATAGTTTGCATTCTATTCGCATGGTGCGCCCTGGTATAGTTTTAGCTAGTCACGTGCAAAAAGCCGCATCCCTGTGTGTGCTGTCACTTGACGCCACCAGCCATGGACGGGCTATTCAGTTGTGTGTGTTTCAGGTCTATATGTTTATATTGTAACGTACAGCCACCGTGTAGTCAATTAGTAGTAGTAATTAGTGTAGTTTAATTAGTAGATATTGTATTATATATTAACGGTCCGCGCTTGGAAATTAGTGGGGATGCTACTTCACGATGGTCATAGTGTTCTTACTCTTATCACAGTAATTGAGTTTGATGTATATAGTGTACATATAGTCTAGAAACTGCTACTGCAAAGATACGCTCATGATGACTCGAGCAGTGATAACTGTGGAACAAATCGTGTTTAATCATCAGTGAGGGTGTTTTTATGATAGTGATAGAAACACACTCTCACTTAACTGTTTACTGAAACAATATTATTTTGGATGTTATGTATTATATTATAATAGACACTGGTTACATAGACCCCAGTGGGTTACTGATTCAAATAAAATACTTGTTACACAACAAGTACCTGGTATATTGTTTAATGCACTGAGGTCATATTTTGCTTTGATCATGTTATATGTGTGTTTAAAAAGTTTCTGTTTGTGCATGTTGTGCTTTGCCAGTTTAATTTATCTTGTTATGAATGTTCATGTTGTATGTTCATATTTGTGTCACTGTTCACATTTCATATTATTTATTTCCCATGTTGTATATGTTGCATATTTCTATATATGTTATATTTGGTTAGTTTGGTTGTGTTGGTTATAAGTTACCAAATTTTCTTACATGCATGGGACATTGACTAATTGGCTGCCCCTGTTTTGTTCTTCCTGTGTTGAACGCTAATTTCACTAGTGTTATATGTTTGCCAGATAAGATGGAATTTGTGTAATAAGTTTATAGCAATACCTGTTGTAAATTACAACATGATCTACAACAAGCCCAAGTGCAGTTTCTTCTTGTCAGACAAAGACAAAAAATTCAAACAACGACAGCCACAAGTTTATGATGAATCATATTCATGTAATTCAGGAATAAAATATTCATATCTTGTGTATGTGTTTTGTTAGTTACATAGGACAAAGTTGATATAATTCATTAGATTTATTTGTTTTAAATGTATGCAACTTACCAAAAGTGTGTTAAGCTGGTGAATGCGTGAGCTATACCACAGCATAATGACAAACACGCGACTGCTGCGATAATGTTTGGACCAAAACCACTATTCAAAAAAGATCTATTATATAGAGATCAGTGGTGATAAGTTTTATACAAGTAAAGTCTGGCTCGATCCCCAAGGTAGTGGTTTGGTCCAAATCCGTCATCAGCTGGCTGCTGCATCTGTCTCCATTAAAATAAATCAGCGTAACTGGTTTGATTCTGCACGTCATACGTTCCATTATGAATAGTTAGTAGTACCATAACAAAAGTGTTAGACACAAATAATACTAACCTAATGTTAAAGGAACATGCAACCATAGTGTTAAAAATGCGCTAAAATCCCTCAAATTCCCACATGCCATTCAAGATAGAATGTTGTAAAATATGTATTTTTTTAATTTTATAAGAATCATAAATTAATCTTGAAACGTACATTTTCACTGACCATGGGCGCTGCCATTGTTGCCCATTTCACGAAGAACTCACGAAGAGTAACGCGAGAGAATGCGTGAGTGTGATGTAGAACTGTCCACAACTCTCAGCGATATAGGCGCTGCGCAACATGTAAACACTAGCCAGACATGATTTGAGTTGTTTTTATGAGTCTTGTGATAATGAAATGCATGGATGTCAAGAATACGGATGCCTAAACAAAGGTGAAGGGTTCGTTTTGTTTTGCCCACCTGAGGCGGTAGCGCTTGTGGAAGTGTGACGTTACACACCCACAGGTGAAATGTCCAAAATGTCAGCCTCCAGGGAGGTTCACTAATTATCCTTAAAACACTGCATAAATCATTTCAGAAAATAATATGGGATATGATTCAATGAACATTGTTTAATGCTTTGAGCTTTTTTTACTTTTTGGGTTGCATGTTCCCTTAAGAAAATGGTAGCTGAAGCTGAGCCATTTAACATTGAAGAGGTGGCCGATTGCCAGCGACTGGGCGCCACATGGTGGCGGCTCGGGGGTGTCAAAATAACACGGCCGCGCGCTATCCAGTCTTTATGTAGTCTCGCCTAACCGACTGTCGGTCGGCTGCGGAACTACGCCGAGAAGACAGTCTGGTGATTCTGCCGGCTTTTGAATATTATCCGCGTGGGGCTAAACAATGCTGCCATCTCACGGATACTGTTTAATCCATCCGTAATTCCTATTTTATAAACAACTGTAAATTTGTATTTCTACTTATTTTTGTGTTAGTATAAGTTTAATTTTGAATAGTTTTTATAATACAACATTATTTTATAAAAAGGTATCCTTATTTAATTTGTATGCTATCCGTGTGGGGCTAACCAATGCTGCCATCTCACGGAATCTGGTTAATCCTGCCGTAATTCTTATTTTATTAACAACTGTAAATTTGAATTTTTACTTATTTTTGTGTTAATGTAAGTTCAATGAATACTTTTCATAGGATATCATTATCTTGTAAAAGTATATCGTTATTTTATTTTTTATATCATAGTTGGCCTGAGAGCCAATCAGCACCTCTACGCTAATCTGGGGTAAGGCCGCCCTGGCGGTTACAAATACAGAGCATTAGTTTCCCCAGGCAGAGTTGATGGGATTAAAGGTGCTACCGCCTCACGGAGCCTGGGTAACCGAGGCTAGGTCCCGCGCTATCCAGTCTTGATGTGAAAACTTTGTCTCGTTTAACCGACTGTCGTTCGTCTGCATGACCTCACCGAGAAGATAGTCTGGTGAACATTTGTGAAATGCCACTGTTCGAACCAGAGGCGATATTAGGTTTAGGGTTAAGTTAGATTATATTCGATTAGATTCGATTAGATTTAATTGGAGGTATTTTTGACAAGATTGACATCAGGCGTTTACATGCATTTGTACGTGGAGGGGTAGCAAATAGCCACCTCCCTAACCAGAGCTAACTGTGAGCTCCGTCGAAGCCGTCAGATGGCATCACTGTTTCGGATTAATTCACAGGTTTACGAATATAATCAGAAGTAATGTTTATATAATATGTATGCTTTTGATGACGAAAGTTAAGTTGTGGAAATATATATATACATAACATAAAAAGAAGAAAAGGAAAACATGAGATGAAAACCTAACAACAAAAATTGTCATTTCTGTTTTGTTTGACACGCTTTAGTATCAGTTTAATTTTGAATAGATTGTTATAATATAGTATTTGCTAATAAAAAAGTGTATCCTCATTTTATTTGTCATTTCAAAGTAGCCGATCATCGTATCGACCTTATTCTGGTATAAGGCCCCCCTGGCTGCGATAAAAGCATAATTTCCCAAGGAGGATGTGAGGGGTTTCAAAATGGAAGCCATTTCACAGCGCCTAGTAACCGAGGCTACTGTCACCTACGAACATTCATCACATTGGAAGTTTGCGCGTCCAAAGTGACGGCAAGGCGATTTTTAGGTCATTTCTCCAATGTGGAGGTACTCTTTTCGCTTTCACCTACCAGTCCTACATTTGTTTAAAATGTTTTAAGTTAAGTTCTGAGATTAGTTGCGTAGGTCGTCATTTATTGTACACATTATGTATTATTTTTAAATATGCTACCGCTACCCACTTCGTGAACTTTTATGTTTAAATGATGATATACTTTTACAAAAACCTGTGTGTATGTGTACATTTTGTATTAGCATATGTGTATACATATATATGACACTACATACCGGTACTTGTGATTAATACATAATACTTAATTAATAGCAGTTATTGCAATTACATTTAAAAATGTCCGAACATTCGGTGACTCCCTCAGCTACGGGATGATGGGTAGATTCAAAGCCGTCTCGTACTACACTACGAGTGATATGTTCACCAGGTGGCGCCATCGTTGTCGATCTGCTTGCGCGCGCTAATGGCAAACCTAAAGAAGGCTTGTCCAGCTAGGAGAACAGATTATACGTGTTTACTTTTGTTAACATTGTTAATGTATGTAGGTTGTATGGTGCTAAGCAGTATCGATAAATGTATACAAGAATGTTACAAAGTCTCCAGACAAGAGTAGAGTTGAATGATGTGAAAGAATGACACATATTGCTTAAGGTACAAAACGAATATTACAGCATTACACCGAGCCCGTGTTATTGTGGATCTGAATCCTGGGCATTAAATAGACGCAACACACAATAGAAGCAATTGAGATGTGTTTTAAGAAGATTTATCAGAGTTCCGCACGCACGCACGCACGCACGCACGCACGCACGCACGCACGCACGACACGCACGCACGCACGCACGCATGGGCGACGGGCGCACGTATTACGACTTACCATATATATACCTCACTAATAACCCAGTTGTTTTCGCAAACTTGTGCTCACGTGGTATCCCATGCGGGTTTCTAGGATGTACCCCCCAACCTGTGTCTAGGCATTCTCTGTAGTTGATATTCTCTTAGGCCTGGTTTCGACAAATTTCCATCACATCCGGCTCTGAATATCTGACGCGATCGTCAACCCCCGTGACATACTACACTTATGTGCATCTCTTTTTGTCGTAGTGTGGATATTTATTTATGCGTATGACTTGTTGGATTGATGAGTTTTCACTTCTGTTTATTGGCTCAGGTAGTGGGGTGTACTTCAAGGTTATCCATTCCTATAACCCTTAAAAATTATTAGGTCACGTGGCTCGGGTACAATATGTTCACCACGATAAGTTACGGTCGGAGTTGAACAGAAAGTCCCACCCGTGAGCCACATGGACCCCATAAATGTGATACATTTATGCAAGATGCCTTACCTATATAATTAACTTCATCAAACAAAACATGGATCAACAGTTGTATGCACACATTTATTAAAAACAGAAATTAATTTTGATACAGCAGTGAAAGTTAATCAAAATACTGTATGCACGCCGTGTAAGATCAGTGGACCGTTTCATTAACACAAAGAGCTTTTAAGGAAAACTCATCTTTAAACACCATATGTTGTAAGATGATTGTTTCTTCCAATACGCAACTATCCATTGCCGTATTACCGAGGACACTATTTCCATGACACACCGGCGACAATGTCCCGCTGGCGCTTCGTGGTGTTGACAGCTTTCACGTATTCAAGATCAATGTTAAATTTCAAAATTGGTCTTAAAGAGCAAACTTGGGTTTAAGAGCTCTTAATAACGTTACTGAAATGGTTCCCTGAACAAAAGTATACATGCAGTACTGTGGAATGTCGCTAATCAAGCATAAACTCGTGTATAGTAGAAACCCAATTCAATGCATTCAGTTCAATGTAAACTAAGACCTGTGAACAAACGAATGTCAACTTATTCCACCTGCTAATATGTAATATATATCTCGCAAACGCCTGCTGTACGTTCGAAACGTACCGTGGTTATATTGAAACAGATTAATCCAGTTCATATAAAGAAAACCAGGTAGCATGTGCAACAACCACATTGAACTATGTGTAAACTATGCAATCAACAAAATAAACATGTTGCAACATTGCAACAAAAAGAAAGAAAACAGTTGCTGTGAAATGTAAGATTCCTGCTAAGATCAAAACAGGTTGCTATTGTTGGGTCGACTCAATGGAAACTCGGAGCCGTCGACGGTGTAGTAGTCTATTTTCATATAGCTAAGCATCTTGGACGCTCGATCGTGCATTAACGAACATAATAATTAAACGGCAAACTGAGTGTAACAATTCCAGTAAAAAAACAGCCATTGACAAGTTGATTATACTACCTGTATTATGTATGGCTGACAAACACCGTGCAGTCTAATTATAGTATTGTTCCAAACAGAGCTCGCATTCAATAGGAGCTTAAATACACACGCTGGAGTCACTCTGTTGTCGAAGTGAACTGTCCGTGACCTTCGTAATCATCTTCTCTCTCGGCAGTCGTTCCACTCCGTCTCGCTTGGATAACGTCAGTTGCAGACGCTCAGTGGAACTCTGTGAGAAAAGCGTTCACCAGCAGCCCACAGACTGCCAGTATGACAACCGACAGCTGACTCGCCCCTGAAAAAAGATCAATCAAAATAAATTATTTAATTGTACAACTTGTATAAACAATAATAATTGCAATATTTAGCCAGAATTTACTCATCCATGCGGCAAACTTTTTTCCTTCTAAATACTCTAGATACTGCCGTACTGCCCAGGTGCGTCGACTTTGCCCGGCGATTGGCAAATTGTTCCATGGCGCTGTCTGTATTAACTCGCCCCCTGCCCGCTCCATACTCCCACGTGGGCGATTGCATACTGTTGTATGTAAAAATAAGGTTCTTTCTTTGTTTCTTTTTTTCTTTTTATTTCAGTCAGTCAGTCAGTTCAGTGAGTGTCTGAGTGAGTGAGTGAGTGTCTGAGTGAGTGAGTGATTCAGAGAGCCAGCCAGCCAGCCAGCCAGCCAGCCAGCCAGCCAGCCAGCCAGCCAGCCAGCCAGCCAGCCAGCCAGCCAGCCAGCCAGCCAGCCAGCCAGCCAGCCAGCCAGCCAGCCAGCCAGCCAGCCAGCCAGCCAGCCAGCCAGCCAGCCAGCCAGCCAGCCAGCCAGCCAGCCAGCCAGCCAGCCAGCCAGCCAGCCAGCCAGCCAGCCAGCCAGCCAGCCAGCCAGCCAGCCAGCCAGCCAGCCAGCCAGCCAGCAGTCAGCCAGCCAGCCAGCCAGCAGCCAGCCAGCCAGCCAGCCAGCAAGCAAACCAAACTGAAGCCTCATGATTTGGTGTATAACATTTGGTGGTTTTACTTTTTATAAGAGTTCTGACATTAAATTTGTGTGCATAGTGGCTTGAAAGTTAGAAATACGCCGATGTGTGTGAGCGTGCGTATGTATGTGTGAATATATATATATATATATATATATATATATATATATATATATAATTATGTGTGTATATATACATCCGTGCGCGTGTGTGGGCGTGTGTGTGTATGTGCGTGCGTGTGCCTGCAAGTGTAAGTGCGTGCGTGCCTCATAACGACCCAATGTGAAAAAAGTTATCCAAATACTGTGACATATATCAGTCTGACTCGGTTATAATAGTGTGCATTCTATGCCTGGTGTGTGGCAACGTTTTTTTGTAGAGGACACGTGACTTGACAGGTCCTCTACGTCAAGATGTCTAAATGTCTCTATGTCTAAATCAAGAGGACGGGTCGACATACTGCACTATGTGGGATACCTAAGGTGACTGTCTTCCAGGATCATGTCCTTAATCTTGAAAACAACAGTATCAGACAGTCTCATACTATTGTTGACTAGTACTGTTTCACATGTACCGAGTCTGTTCGTTGAGTTTGATGTCTTTGTTGCGTGCTGGCCAACACGCATTAGACGTTGTATAGTCACGGTTGGGATCGTATGCTAGTTGGATTGTTAGTCTATCAAATACAAGGATTGTGCTTGTATACATGCACACGTGTATGATTATCCTAATGCTAGCTCACGATGAAACATAAAGCGTTGACTGACTTCTGTGTCGGTGACACGGCAATTGCTTCAATGGATGTATCAGTTAATTATACAGGAGACCAGTCATCAACTGTCTCATCGGGTGTTTTGATATTGCATGCTTGGACACGCCTCGAACGGTGTCAAAAAGCAGTGTTAGGTACTGACGGGATAAAGCAACACGACTTGGTTAGAGGAAGAAGAAACGGTGATCTGTATTTTGAGTATTCCAACACTTTATGTTAACAACTTTGTTGCCATGACATTTTGTGCTGAGCTAATATTTTAGGTAAGATTAAACGTCATGGCACATTATCTGTTGGTGGTAATATCCTGTTTACGAATATTGGCATCCGATCACGACTGACAGCTAATAAATATCACTATTCGTCTAAATGCGTCCAGTGAAAACCGCACAGTAAGATAAGACATTGGGGGCAGCAGTAAGCTCGTTTAAGCGACACAATGTGATAACTCGTTCTAGTTGCGTGCCTGCGTGCCTGCGTGCCTGCGTGTCTGCGTGCCTGCGTGCCTGCATGCCTGCGTGCCTGCGTGCTTGCGTGCCTCCGTGTCTGCGTGGCAGCGTGCCTGCGTGCCTGCGTGCCTGCGTGCCTGCGTGCCTGCGTGCCTGCGTGCCTCCGTGTCTGCGTGCCTCCGTGTCTGCGTGGCAGCGTGCCTGCGTGCCTGCGTGCCGTCTGCGTGCCTGCGTGCCTGCGTGCCTGCGTGCCTGCGTGCCTGCGTGCCTGCGTGCCTGCGTGCTGCGTGCCTCCGTGTCTGCGTGGCAGCGTGCCTGCGTGCCTGCGTGCCTGCGTGCCTGCGTGCCTGCGTGCCTGCGTGCCTGCGTGCTCGTGCCCTGCGTGCCTGCGTGCCTGCGTGCGCGTGCCTGCGTGCCTGCGTGCCTGCGTGCCTGCGTGCCTGCGTGCCTGCGTGCCTCGTGTCTGCGTGGCAGCGTGCCTGCGTGCCTGCGTGCCTGCGTGCCTGCGTGCCTGCGTGCCTGCGTGCCTGCGTGCTGCGTGGCAGCGTGCCTGCGTGCCTGCGTGCCTGCGTGCCTGCGTGGCCTGCGTGCCTGCGTGCTGCGGGGCGGTGCCTGCGTGCCTGCGTGCCTGCGTGCCTGCGTGCCTGCGTGCCTGCGTGCCTGCGTGCCTGCGTGCCTGCGTGCCTCGTGCTGCGTGGCAGCGTGCCTGCGTGCCTGCGTGCCTGCGTGCCTGCGTGCCTGCGTGCCTGCGTGCCTGCGTGCCTGCGTGCCTGCGTGCTGCGTGCGCGTGCCTGCGTGCCTGCGTGCCTGCGTGCCTGCGTGCCTACGTGTCTGCGTGCCTGCGTGCCTGCGTGCCTGCGTGCCTGCGTGCCTGCGTGCCTGCGTGCCTGCGTGCCTGCGTGGCTGCGTGCCTGCGTGCCTGCGCCGTGCCGTGCCTGCGTGCCTGCGTGCCTGCGTGCCTACGTGTCCTGCGTGCCTGCGTGCCTGCGTGGCTGCGTGCCTGCGTGCCTGCGTGCCTGCGTGCCTGCGTGCCTGCGTGCCTGCATGCATGCGTGTCTGGGTGCTTGCGTGCGTGACTGCGTGCGTGCCTGTGTGCCTGCGTGCCGGCCTGAAATAAAACAGTTGATGTTTCGTTTACAGGCCCGCGAGCACATATATTATGCGAGCGCCTAATGCTGCGTTTCTATCACCTCGTGCGTACCGTGAATGAATACGACCAGTTCATGACTCATACGTGACCCAGTTGCACAAATGTGCAGTCATTTACTGGACGATTTCGACAATTTTCTAGGGCAGCATAACATCAGCCGGAGCGAGGCGGTGGAGTTTCCGTGCAATCAGAAAGGTGTCCGTACTTACAGCAATTACTCAGATAGCCATTGTGAAAGAGCACAAAGACTGCACCATTGCCTTTTAGTTTGTTTAGGCAGAATGGCTACTCTACGGATGAACAGTTACATATTGTTCAATTCTCCGTGCAGATGAGTTTAAACAATGTGCGTCAATATAAATGGATGCATGGACATGGACTAATATTGCAAGGCTCGGCTGCGGATGTTTCACAAGGCGGCGGCTGCTGGCCGCGCTGGTAGGGTGTTCGTCGTAGTCTGTTTATCTTAATAAACGTTTGTCTGTCCCCGTGTATGACTAGCTAAGTGATTTTGTTTGTTGCCTCTGAGCTTGATTTTTTAAGGATATATGCGCTATAGAAGAATAACAATTGTTTTGTTATTATTATTAATAATACAGTTGTGATTGTGTATCTTGCGTAACGGAAATGACACCAATAAATGTATCTCATAATCCACACAATAATCTTTAATAGTCCCCCAAAGAGGACATTCTTGTGATAAATATTCATATAACACAACTACATTAGTAGTGACAATTAGAAGTGACAGTGCAAAGTTGTAGGAAAGTAGTGCGCCCCATTGTATCCCCCCATCATCCCCGATCATTTTCCCCTCCCCGATTTCACGTTTAGTAGCCTAACAGAAGTTGGAAGAAATGTGTTTCGATAACGGTTCGTGCGTGTTCTTTCGGAAATGTACCTACAACCAGATTGTGCAACATAGTAGAATTCGTGCAATGGGTGAGAAGTGTCCTTTAAGATGTCCCTAATTTTTTTTCATCATATATGTTTCGTAGAGTTCATCCACTGTAGGGAGTGTCGAGCCAATGGTTTTGCTGGCTGACCGTACTACATGATCTAGCAGCACTCTATTCTTAACTGATAAGCTTCCACCCCAACAAATTAGACAGTAGCATAGGACGATATAACATCTGCGAAATCATCCCTAGTATGAAGATATGTAGCCACCATAACCATACTTCTTGTGACCACAAGCCAAATAACTCGAAAGTTAGTTTTTTGCTAAACTGAGGTACTTTATGTATATATATATATATATATATATATATATATATATATATATATATATATATATATATATATATATATATATATATATATATATATATTTACAACAGTTCTAACATTAACTGTGTGTGCATAGTGACTTGAAGAGATACACATATGCCATTGTGTGTGCGTGTATGTATGTGTGAATGTGTGTGCGTGAGTGCGTGCCTCATAACGATCCAATGTGACTATAATATCCAAATACTGTTACATATATTCATATCTGTCTGACCGGGTTATTGCAGTGTGCATTCTATGCCTGATGTACGACAACGCGACGTGAAATTGTCCTACTTAGTTAAACCCACATTGTGTGTGTGTGTGTGTGTGTGTGTGTGTGTGTGTGTGTGTGTGTGTGTGTGTGTGTGTGTGTGTGTGTGTGTGTGTGTGTGTGTGTGTGTGTGTGTGTGTGTGTGTGTGTGTGTGTGTGTGTGTGTGTGTGTGTGTGTGTGTGTGTGTGTGTGTGTGTGTGTGTGTGTGTGTGTGTGTGTGTGTGTGTGTGTGTGTGTGTGTGTGTGTGGTGTGTGTGTGTGTGTGTGTGTGTGTGTGTGTGTGTGTGTGTGTGTGTGTGTGTGTGTGTGTGTGAATCTTTCAGTCAGAGCGTTACGTCTAGGCATGGGCTGCTCTTTTGAAATCCAGCCCCACACATGCACGCACCCCCACACGTACACATGCACGCACGTACACATGCACGCGCGCACACACATGCGCGCGCACGCACGCACACACACGCACAAACGCACACACGCGCACACGCACGCACACCACACGCACACGCACACGCACACACACACGCACGCACACACACCACACACACACACACACACACACACACACACACACAAATATTAGCTCAGCACAAAATGTCATGGCAACAAAGTTGTTAACAGTAAAGTGTTGGAATACTCAAAACACATATCGCCGTTTCATCTTCCGCTACCCAAGTCACATTGCTCTAACCCGTCAGTACCTAACACTGCGTTTTGACACCATTCGGGGCGTGTGCAACGACCAACCATCAAACACACAATGAGACGGTATTAACGTTACAACAGTTGCTAACCGGTCCCTATACATCAAACACACAATGAGACGGTATTAACGTTACAACAGTTGCTAACCGGTCCCTTATATAATTAACTGACAGACCCAAGCACCAAAACACATAATGAGACGGTATTAACGTTACAACAGTTGCTAACCGGTCTCCTATATAATTAACTGATACATCCATTGAAGCAATTGCTGAGTCACCGACTGAGCCTGTCAGTCAACGCTTTATGTTTCATCGTGAACCAGCATTAGGATAATCATACACGTGTGCATGTATACAAGCACAATCCTTGTATTTGATAGACTGGCAATCCAACTAGCATACGATCCCAACCTGAGGCGTGTTGGCGAGCACGCAACATAGATAAGATATACACTCAACTTGATTTGCTACATAAAGGCCCTGTCAAACCACGTGTCCTCTACAGAAACACCCACCAAATGATACAGATAGGTGATAGGAAAGGCTGCAGATATGTGAAATGAATTAACTGGTTTGAGTTTAATCTGGACATGTGCGAAGTTTCCAGTTATCCGAATTACCAACAGAAGGAAAAAGAAAATAAACAGCGACTACTTTATCCATGGAGTAATTGAATGAGGTCAATATATGTTGGGATAGCCATCGACTGAACTCTGACATGGAAAGACAACATCAACAGCGAACATCAGCAGATGCCCTAAAACATCAAAAGATCATATCGTCAAATAATCTTTAGACCCATCGTGGAATACGCGACGACAGTATGGAATCCAGCCTCGGAGTTGATCAACATATCTATGGCGAATGATCAATGTAAGGTGCTCGCTTCTTGGAGAGCGGCTGACGTCAACGCACCGACGTGGCGACATTGAACGAAAGTCTGAAATTGCAGACTGTAGCGAGCGGGCACTTGTGCCAAGTTTGTAATGGTCTACCGCACGAAGAACAACTTGGTGGACATAACAAAGACTTCCCTCCCCGCGGCTCCAACTCGCATCAAAGGAAATCATGGCACGGAACAATTGACCCAAACCGATAGTTAGCCAACAATCACTAGACTCATTTAAAATCCACATGCACTCAATGATTGACTAAAGTAATAATTTCTATACTAAAATAATCTATACACCCACATCAACGCTAAATCGTCCACTACTTTCAGCATTTCAACCAATTTCTCCAACACCGTAGCCATACATGTGAATAGTATAATGTTCTGAGCTGATCATAACAACAAAGAGACGATTTCGAAGGGAACCACAGCACAAAACCATTCAACGTAAGCTATTACATAATAGAATGATAGCAATGCAAAACGTTTTCGGTTTTCATTGTATTGCCACATTTAGACGAGAAGTGTTTATATTGTTTGTCAATCGTGACCGGATGTCACATTTCCTATATGGGACAGTACAACCAACCGATAAATCTGGACTAACAAACATTCGTCTCAATAAACACGTGCTGTTGCTCCAAAGTTGGAATACTCAAAACAGTGGTTGGTCTTTCATTTGTTTGTTTTTCATGAATGTAGGTTAAACATACCGAAGGGCACATATCGGGAAGGCATATTTCCTGGGTATTTTACATTCTCTGTGTGACCGCTACAAATTATCGACGTCATATAATACTGTGTGGGGAATACACTGTTTCGTTTGGATATTAGATGGGGGCCAATGTGTGACGCCATCTAGTGAACAAATACATACTAAACAAACCTTGACGAAAAGAACAATACCCAAACACGTGAGTAAATATCTTTAAATTGCCATCTTTGTTTTTGCTAGTACACCGCCAGTTGGTAAATCAGTGTGCCGTGTATAGACGTGACTAGACTTCACACAGACATAGACGTGTGGAACGCGACACTTAGGAAGATATACACTAACAAACAGTTTCAAAGTTAGCAAATTCGATAGTGAGAATATGGCGGTTGCCTTGACTAATCCGTCAGGTGGCACAACGATACAATAGACACAACACAACAGATGGTCGCTATGCCAATGGTGAGTTTGAAAAGAACGGTTATTTAGCTAATCATTCGGTAGGTGGCACCGCTGTACGGAATAAACCACCACGGGGAGCTTTGTAAAAACAACTTCGTGTCGTATCTTGTCGTGTTACTGGAGGAATGATTTAATGAGAGCAGTATAATACATGCAGTAATAGTCGTCACACAGACGACATTGTGACAATCCCACATATAATACTGAATATTTCAGTTACCATTTTAATTAGGAGGCAATACGACGTGTAGTTGTATAATTATTATGATATTGTATTGTAATCGAGAGTTGTTGTCAATATAAAAATATTCCAATAATCACAAACCCATTTGGTTTGGGTGGATAAATGACATTTCCATTTGGAATAAAAAGATTTGGAAAAATAGTTTAATATGCCCACAGTGAACACAAAATGTGTTTAAATTATGCTCTTATATATATATATATATATATATATATATATATATATATATATATATATATATATATATATATTTTAAAATAAGACACGTATTTTTTGGGTATTAATTGACGACGTAGTCGTCAGATGGCACCACTTGTTCATTGACCTAGTTTGGGGTTCACCACATATACGCCAGGAGCGCTACATGACCCCTAAAACTTTTGACATAATTTCAAAAATAAGACGTGTCCGATAGGGGGCATCATCGGTTGACCACTATCCACCAGGGGCGTTATATGACCTTTGACCTATGTTTTTGACCTAGACCTATATATTGACCTTTCACCGGTGGAATTCCACCGTGCACTCCACCATCCAATGATCGGACCCTGACATACTACTGATAACCTATTGTTTATGTTGTGATACAAGCACCAAATTTGGTACACATATTGTAATTGTATGTTGTTGTACTTGAAGAAAACCAACCATGTTGTACAATAGTTTAATGTTGTACATGAACACGCACTGCCATGCTGGACGTTAGTCACGTGATAAGTTATGCAAGTGTCTCTTGAAATGATTGACCTTATCATTACATCCTCCTTTCCATATAAACGAACAAATAAAACTTATTGAACTGACATTGTAGTTATTCGAATTATCCAATTATATATCTCGTGAACGTTCTTCACCACAATACTTTACACGCCACGTGTAGTTACCAACAATAGTGATTATCATTTCAGGATAATGTCACAGTAATTGGATAATGTAATTATGTATACATTACTCTTATTATGCATCGTATACATGATACTAATTATAGTCATTTTCATTTCAAGATGTCACAGTACTTGCATGATGTATTGATGCATATACATGGTATTTATTATAGTCAGTGTCATTTCAAGATAATGTCACAGTATTTGCTTGATGCAATTATGCATCCACATTACTCGTATTACTGATCGTAACATCGAGGTTTTCGGATCACCCGGCCTGTTCTCGTGTTGTACTGTCCGTCACGACCCATCACAGCAGGTGACCTTGTTACGTGCAATGGAACGTCACTGTTCGCTTCCGACCCACTCAACCTCTGTCTGTAGTTGTGCACGGTGGGTTGAGTCATCCGATTCTCGTCCTCAAATTGCACTTTCCTGCTGTCATACACAGTTGGTGTTACACACCCGGTTGGGGTGTTTGGACTGTCGCATTCACATCGAACCGTTTTCTTCTCAGATTCTACTCCTCGTGTTTGTCGCCTATTTCTTCGCAACACCCTTCCATTTTGTGTTTCCACAACATAGGAACGCGGTTCCTGACATTTTCCCGTACCACTGCAGGTGACCACAGACTTGATGGAAGAGTCTGGATTCGGACGTTCTGTCCTGTAAACAGTGGTGACAACTCACGAGAGAGCTGATCATGGTTCGTCCATTGAACCTCTTGTCGTTGTTGCAGTCTCTCGTAGATTTCTTCTTTGTTTCCAAGTTTGTTTCTCCTTCGCACAGGAAGGTTGCCTTGTACTTTCCTTGTGTACAGCATTTCTGCCGGGCTTGGCAACACGTTGTCTACCGGTGTTGTTCGAATGCACAACAAAGCGAGATATGGATCGAGTTTGGAAGGTTTAGCTTTCTTCAGTGTCATTTTCACTGTTTTTACTGTGCGTTCGATAAATCCAGTTGACTTTGGATAGTGCGGAGAACTTGTGACCTTCGCAAACTTGCGATAGGTTTCGCTGTCATACTGAGGCCCGTTGTCAGTCACAACTCGTTGTGGTATGCCGTGCTCGGAGAAGATTTGCTTTGTGAGAATCACTACAGTCTGGCTGGTACATTGTCTCATGGGAATCTTCCGCACAATGGCAAACTTTGAGTAGTAGTGTGCGACTATTAAGTGGTCGTGCCCATCAAAGTAGAACAGATCGGATCCAACGACCTGCCAGGGGCGTGTTGGTATTTCGTGTCAGATGTGACCACCCTGGCAGACTGTTCTCTTGACATGCTCCTCTAGAGCAGCTCAGGTAGGCGGGATTTGCTGCACCGAGTTTTTTTTGTAGAAAGAGCTTCCTTCTTGCATGGTCCAACTTGGTGCTGGTGCTGGTTCTGCAAACAGAAGTATGACAAACCTCTCAATTGTGTTCCTTGCATCATCGGGGATCTCCTTTGGTCCATCTGCAAGCATCAATAGTGTATCTGTCAGTTCCGGCAGTGACTTCCATGTTGACCATGCTGTCTCCTTTCCATGTCCAGCAAAGCTGGATATAATGTCGCAGCCTGTCAAAGCGTGGAACATTGGTAGGGAACATGACATCTCTCGCAGCTATTTGGTGGGCTGCCAGGTAGCGAAAGCTCTTGCCAGTTCCAGCGGGTAAATGATTTATGGCAAACACAGCCAAGACCACAACATCGGTGTCAACAGAGCGAATGAGCATCTTCTAGTGGCCATGCTGTGCTGCGTGTGATACGTGCAGTAGCAACCTCAGGACCAGCTACTATCTACCGCACTATGGTTGGCTGTAAGACCTACCGCCCCTCCATCACTCTTGATGCAAGCATTATTCTGATGATCTGCTTGATCGATGTGGATTGCCGAGAAGACCAGGTTAATCTTCTCAATCGTGAAATTGCCAGCATTGGATTATCTGGCAACATCTGTGTCTCTCGATGGGAGTTAAGTAATATCACGGAGATGATCCAGTGG
>JAODUO010000011.1:0-17500 GCA_025642075.2 Ridgeia piscesae | reverse complement strand
CACATTGTACACAATTAAACAACAGTGGCTAACTGGTGTCAGTAAATAAATAACGTGATAATTATGTAGAAAACTTGGTGCAGTCCTATGTATATACAGGGACTGCAGTGGCTTTCTGCCTGGCAGTAGCATGGCTGTCGCCAGCCCATGTTGACTTCAAAGTATCATGTGTCAACTGATAGCGGCCGAGCGATCTTGTTCTACTGGTGTGTTCTATTTATATCTATGGTTAGGCCTTACCCCAGATTAGGGTAGAGACGCTGATTGGCTCTCAGGCCAACTATGAAATAAATTAAAATAACGATATACTTTTACAAGATAATGATATCCTATGAAAAGTATTCAACATTGAACTTATATTAACACAAAAAATAAGTAAAAATTCAAATTTACAGTTGTTTATAAAATAAGAATTACGGCAGGACTAACCAGTATCCGTGAGGTGGCAGCATTGTTTACTAGCCCCACACGAATAACATACAAATTAAATACGGCCAATTAAGGTTACTTTATTTTATCAAATAATGCTCTATTATAAAACTATTCAAAATTAAACTCATATTAACACAAAATAGAAATTACGGCAGGATTAACCAGTGTTCGTGAGGTGGCAGCATTGTATAGATCACGCGGATAAAAAAAAGCCGACTAAGTAACCAGACTGTCTTCTCGGCGTAGTTCCGCAGTCGACCGACAGTCGGTTAAGCGAGACTAGCCCGCACGCAAGGAGTCTCGTGACGGTGTCGCGCTTAAATTTTTCCGGGTCTTAAAAACGTCCCGGTTGACGATTCTGTGCATGCGCAATAAATGTAAATCACCAATGTCCAGCGAAACAACAAAGCATTTTCGGTATAACTGCCACGAGCTGTTCGTTAACTTATCTGTGATGATTACTGTGAAGAGTTTCTTAAAATGTCGTTCAACGCAATAAAATATTATACCTTTTTTATAAATCACTGTCACGGTTTATGGCGCACTACTGTCACGTGATTTACGGTTGCTATCAAAATATGTCTCATGTTAATTTCCGACAAATAACTTTGCTGAGAGGTGATATACATTCTAACGAATAACCCGTAATATCTATACCATAAATGCTTTGTGTTTTCGCTGCACATTGATGATTTTACATATATCGCGCATGCGCAGAAACGTCAACCGTAACGTTTTTAACGCCCGGAGAAAAATGTAAGCGCTACAACGGTGTAACCTCGACCGCCTCGATTACCCAGGCTCCGTGAGATGGCAGCACCTTTTAGCGACTTTTTGGCGCCTCAAATCCTTCTCGACGAAGTTACGCAGCCGAGCGACAGTCGGTTCAGCGAGAATAGTACCGGTGACGGTGTAGTTCCTAGTCTCATTTTAATCTCAATTAACCGATTCTCGTTCGGCTGCATAACTTCGTCAAAAAGATAGTGATCAAAAGTGCTGCCACCACACGGAGACTCGTGATGGTGACGCTTTGATCAGGCGGCAATTTTGTAGGGGAAAGTGGGACATAATTGTTGGGTAAAGTGCAGCACAGCATGTCTGGTTCCGAATTATATGGAGAGCAAAAATTTACGCAGTTGCACATGTGGATTTGTATGGAAGCTTTCGCTCAAAGTGTAAATGAAAACTTTTATGTAACCATGTTTGCTTGCATTGTGAATGGGTTTATATGCGTAGTATATAATTAGGAATATGTTGCCTGAGCTACGCCTTTTTCAAATTCAATTTGTTAAATTTAATTTCACATTATGCAGATGAATGCCATTTTTACCTGTGATATTTTGCACAGTTGTGAAATTAACCACAATCTCGAATATGAAATTGACAGGATGATTTTTTCTTGCATTGTCTTTTGACCACCTTGATTTTTTAAACTGTACACATGAGCATCAGATCTGTGTGGATCCCTACTAATCAACTAAATGCCTGGAAGTTGCTCGCTTATCCAAATTAAATTTTGATAAGATGTATCTGAAATGCTCATAAAATTATATTATGGTATATCCTTAATTATTATGTAAAATGTATTTTGGTGTATATATATATATATATATATATATATATATATATATATATAGTAATAAAAAACATAAAAGTTATTTTCTGATGAAAACACACAGCTCTCTGCTGATAATAAATGATATTTTATTTCATATTTTGCAGTGATACTTTAAAAAAATACTTACAAATGAATATGTAAATATGTGTATACCAAAACGGTTAAATGACAACCGATAATAAATAACCCAGTATAATAGTGAAATTTACAACAAATGAATAATCGTCTTGTAAAAATACAAATTGTTTCACAAATCATGTGGTGTTGTCATTTTGATACATGTTGATGATGTAATGACTGGGTTCTGTATATTACACAACCTTTATCACAACAATCACCTAAAGAAACATCAACCCTGACACCCATATATATACATTCTTTATATGTCCAATAAATGGTCATCATTGTATAGCTCTGAATATATGTGTTGGACAAGTGACTGACCAAAACAGACCATAACACTGCACCACCAATCGCAAACCATGACATGATTGCATTTCAAAATTCATAATTACAAGTATACAGTGATCACCCTTATTGGCCACCATACCTAATACCTATGCAATATAAGTGCCTCAAATGTGCATAAGGTCAAGTCCAAGATACAGACTTGGTATATATACACTGTATATCAATTTAAAATAATATCAATTTTAAGTGTTGAAAAAAAAATCTTGCAAGACAACAACATTGTGCCCAAATTTATTGTATACTTGATTTCTGGTAATTACTGTTAGTGCTGTTACAGCATCCTGTCCTTAGGGCCATAGCTTTATGTACAGACCTGTCCATACATCATTTGGACAGGTAGAAACGTTTGACAAGTAGAAATATCACTGGACAGGTAAAAAATAAGGAGCACACATAGTTCTTCAAAAATCATATATAATGTGTATATTATGTATGATTTTTTAAGAACTATTTATATATATATATATATATATATTGTCAATTATGCTTTGAAAATGAGTGTTACTCATGTGCCTATAGTTTATTTCAGATCATATCAGGTCATACACATCTTGACTGACCCTTTTGACTGACATTTTGGACTGGCAAAAATTTGATCCTGCATAAAGACCTACAAAGGACTGTCCAAAGCACTTTACTCCCAATTTGCACTATAGTCTATTGTAAGCATTTATGATCATTCGTACACAAACTTACACCAATGTCTTTAGCCAATTATTCATACATGCGGCTGAGTCAACTCAGTTGAGAGTCTGATACACTAGTACATCTGTGTTTTAGAGTAGTGACGGAATGCTACAGAACGGTGTATCATGATACACACTGCATGGTACTGTCCACAATATTCATATTGGGATATGCCGGGATACACAAATCAATAGTGGCAGGCAAACCAGTATTCGCGCCACCTTTGTGAAGCTGTTAAACATCTAGTCCAAAGTCCAAACCACAAGTGTCTGAGTCGATGGCATATATAAGTTAAATTTCTGACATGCAGTATGTCTAACTATAATCTATGTACAATCTTTTCACACTACACATGTACCTGGTATTCTGTTTTCGACGCACACATGCAACTGGGCCCTCGTGGTTATGAGGGATGCGTGATGTCATGCCTGCAATATTGTTCACAATAAACCAATGAGTGATTTACTGTCCTTGTACCTTTCTAGTCAATGTAGTCTGTATTGCTATATGTAGTGTATCATTCCGGCACTACTACTGGTATATTGCATACATACATATAATAAATATATATACCCCGGTATAATTATATATATACATATTATAAGCCAGTTGAAATGTGTTTTATGACCGGAAATAAACTACAAACACATGGCACACGTTTTCAAGACATAACTGACGATATCTATGGTTTGGACAATATTTGTTTGCGCCTTCTTTTTTACCCATCCACCACCCGTCCACTGATATTACCACCTGTCCACAATGGGTTTTACCCGTCCAAATGACAGGTGGATAGGTCTCTGCATATAGTATCGGCCATATACACCTGTATATATAATATGTGAACCATTAGCATCCCATGTACTTGAACGTACAGGTGCCTCACCACCCGACAGCGTCAGTCAGGTAGACTGAAATTGGACATGGTAGGCAACAATGGCGGCTTGGTGCTAAATAGTTTCCCGTATTTTGAGGTCACACTGGCAGAACTGTGCAGCTTTGACACTGTCACTGTTTTGGAGCGCCCCAGAGGCTGAACGAAACTCTCATGTCCCCCGAGTCCATTGTACCCCTTGCGCATTGCACTCAGCACTGAGACTCCTCCTACTGGTTTCTTCTTAAACAAGTTGAAGTTGGCCATACTGCCGACCTGCACTTCCCGTTTTGCCTTCTTAGTGGCGGCAGCGGACGTGATCTTGATCGACTGTGTGCAGCTTACCTGATCTGCTTCCCTTGTGGGCAGTGACGGCTTGGATTCGGCCTCGGGAAACAAATCCATCGACAGGTCAAGGTCATTTGATTCGTTGCCTGGAGACGATAACTTTGGGCGTTTCGTGACCGGCATCGGCGCAGGACTCTCGTTGATTAGGCGGTACGCAAAACTGGACGCGGTTGCTGTTGGCGATGCGATGGCTTTCTGCAGTGTTTCCATCTTCTTCTGAAGACTGACGATGTGTGCATTCGCATGGGACAGATCATCGTCACTGTTCTTCAGCTGGTCACGTGTCGATGACAATTCTCTCGTGCTGTCTGTCAGCAGGCGACACTTCAGCAAGTGTTCTCGCTTGAGCTTGTCGAGTGAGTCACGCAGCGTCCGACACTCCTGCCGCTTGGTGGAGAGTTCTTTCTGAATGACGACACACCACGTGGCCAGCTGCTTCACGTCACTGCCCTGATGGTTGATCATCTCCTGGACGTCGTGCTCGCTGCCTGAAAGTCACAGCAACATTATGATCTACTGGCCTTTACAGGATGCTTATAATGGACTCGTTAGCGAATATGTCAGATGGAAATGTTCAGTTATAGTAGCAGCCCTGAAAATCATTAGTTTCACACAGTGAGAAACTGCAGGATAAAGTTATTGTTAAGCATTTTCCTAAATGCTATTTCTTATATCATCTTTTCTTTGGTATCAGTGTCAAGTTTTGAACATCGAACCGTACACTTCATACGGAAAGTTCACAACGCTTTTCAGGTTATATCTCCCCAAAACATGTATGATCATCGTCTAGAAAAATAGTACAATTCACTGTTCCCAATATTAGAATTTAGTGAGATGCTTCTTTTCCTTCACTAAATATTTCTAATGAGACAATACAATTAATGATGCCATCACGTGTTGCCCCTATTGCAATAATAAATTGTATGCAATTAATATTATTTGTTGTACATTTTAATGTATGGAACATCAAATACCAAAGTTATGGCATGATCCTATCTGGAATTAACAAATGGCCCAAGGGGTCATGACCCCCACTTTGTGAATCACTGGGTTCATGACGACAAGTTACCTCACAACACAAATACACAGAATTTTAAATGGCACACAAGGTTCTTGCATTTTTAAAAGCCCTGGGTAAATACCAACCTTTTATAATGCTTGAGACGGCTTGGAGTTCAGCTAACTTCTGCTGAAGAGTCTGTGCACTTACTATAGCTTTCTCTGCCTCACGCTGAAGTTTGTGGTGAAACTGCATCTCCTTTTTCAGGGATGCGTTTACACCTTGTTCCTGCCGGACAGATGACTGGAGTGCAGTAAGTTTCGACTTGAGGTCTTTTATTGTATCCTGATATGTGAGTGCCTGTTTGGATAACTCCGTCTTCTCTTTGTCTTTCTGCCGAAGGGCAGCTTTAGCAGAGTCCAGATCATTCTGTAGGACATTGGGGTCATTTTCTTTTACCTCACTGTAGTCAAAGTATAGGTGATGGATAATGCGGTCAGGCTTGCAACTGTTGCGACACTGTGGACAGGTACGAGACTGGTAAAGCCACCTATCCACACATTCACCATGAAACGTGTGGCCACAGGGGAGGGCAGAAATTGTGCTCTCTCCTGTGAAAAGTTCTGTGCAGATAGCGCACAAAGCCCTCATGCTGGATTTCTCCTCATTACAGATGTCACAGGTAGGATTTTGCGACACCCATCACATGGTCACAGTGCAGCTGCAAGAGAAAATGTCACATTTTACTCACAAGCCAAGCTAGATGTTTAGCATTAGAATAATACTGTTATGGACAGCTAAACTGGTTATTCACACTAATTACCTGGACCTGGGAGGCAGTAAAAATTATCTAACCAACTGTTACAAAGGCAGTACCTCAGAGTTTGTATGTTTTGAGTACAGTTACTGGGTCATTGTCCAATGTCCACCCAACTGTAACATACTGTATGTTGGAATATCTCTTAGTACTCCCTGTGTACAGTGCATAGCTTGTCAGAACTGAGAATTAATTTAACCTCCACTCGCATGTTTTTATATCTTACAGGTTCTCTTCTAGCTTGGGTAGGCATTCGTGCCTCTTGTACCCGCTCTTTCTTGACATCTGTTTGGACTGTACGCATGTGTCAGAGTTTCATGCCCACACAATAATTTTATTATTATTCTGGCATGTTACAAATGATTTGTATCGCATGGTCAAGAAAAAGAGTGAAAAGAGGAACATTGTCAATGAATATCAGTGTGAATAAAACCTCAGATATGTACACGTATATATGTATGATAACATGAACATCATTGCAGATTACTAGTCACTAGTCTTGTCTCACTCTAGACAGGTTGATTGCTTGATTATTTATAACTTATGTAAGTGACTACAACCACACACACCACTCTCCACAGCACCAACCATTAAATCGTCAATAATATTTATCATGGCAGTAGCTTATGGAGAGAAGATCCCAGACAATCACTCGATCACAAACACAGTGTCAATATTAGTGGCATTTCCAACTGAGATTGGCAGTCTTAGACTCAATTTCCACGACAATGTCAGTCTGACTGTGAGTGTGACTCAATAACTGTGTATGTGGGACTGAGTCTGAGAGTGAATGAATGGCAAGCGCTGACCATCATTCAGTCAGACGTCATGGTCATGCTAGGCAGTGGATAACTTACGTCAGATCAAAGCCACAACGACGGAAGATGTAACATTCAAGAAGTTAACATTAACATGTGGTATAGGCTGAAGATGCCCTTGTCAACATAGCATAGAACTGTGAAAATATCCGTCAAAGAGGAACGTTTGAAAATCGCGCCTGCAGAAGTTCAACTTCCGGTTAGATGACAGCGAGGGATCCTTCAGTTATTCAAAACTACATTATATCCATAACCACTATCGAAAGTGTATTTTTGTAATTCCTGATATGAATATAAATATAACAGTTGTGTAAATGCATAATGCATATAACTGAATATACGTGATTCATATTTATCTTAAATTTTGCAAATATTTATTCCGTGATGTTGCTCCTCTAGTGGCTCCACGTGCGGCTGTGCAAGTCAAACGTGAGTGGAGACAGAACGTCAACATCAGCATGTCTCAGGCGCTCCGTTTGTCTGGTTTGCGAATAATTTCAGCCGGTCATTCCGGTTTTAGCAGATTAGAAACAGTTAGACGTCCTGTCGAATGTCGTCTTTGCAATGAATTGAGATGGGGTAAAATGTGTTCAGGTAATTAATTGTATCTTTTGGCTTGAACTTTTCTACGAAGTCACAGCCACAGGGTCCTGCAAGGTCAAGCTTCATTCATGGGTGAAATTCGGTGGGCCGTGTAGAGTGACATGCACATAGTGTACATACACAGTATATCAATTATTTCTTGAAATAAATATGCTGGTTATGGTCAATGAAATGGTGATGGAGTGGGCGATATTAAAGGCCTTTCGTATTCATAGAATGAAAACATTCCCTGAATATTTGGCTATGCCTGCCCTATGGCTATGTACTATACTCTATGGCCTATGACAGTTGGGCTTCACCCACGTGGAATACCCTATGGCATGTTGACAGTATGTTTATGCCAGTTGTGGTATACTGACTGTTGTTGATTCATGGTGACAGATTAATCATAGATTAATACCTGATCCATACCTACACAGTAAGGATGGGACGGAATATTCGAAAACTTTTTTCGTTATTCGATTCCAAATTCGCAGCTATATAAACGAATATCGCTCGAATATTTTCCTTCGTGTCCTCTGCCCTAAAATTGGGCCCAGCCCCCGGGCAATCTTTTACTTTCTGACTTAATTATGAAAAAGACTACAACCGCCAATTAATTAATTAAACTACTCCTCACGTGTCATATATGTAGGTTACACTAGATTACAAAATCATACATTACATTACAAATAAACTTCACAAAACAAACTCGCGTAAAACTCGCTGGCAATGGAGTGTCATCACCATTGGTTTCGGCTACGCATAGCTTACTGTACTGTGTTGAGGGGTCTTTTGTTAGCAGTGTCAGTTTAAGGTTAATTGCTTTGATAATATTTAATTAAAGACATTGTTTGTTTTGTGTTTACAAATATACGAGTCTCCAGATAAGTCATTGTCCGTATTATAAGCATATGTACGCACATGTTGTAGGCATATGTGCATATAGTAATGCCCTGCGATGTATTAATTATGCTGTCACAACCACCTTCCATTTTGTGTGTGCGGTGACATGACTTGCATGCACAATGTCTGTTTAAGAAGATGACAATAAATATATATATATATAGGAGATTGGCTGACTGTATGAAATCATTCCACTTTAATTTTCTCAGGATTTGGATGGTACCGAATACGATTCTTCTCAAGTCCAAGCAATACAAAAGTACTGGAGAATGTCATCCGAAAAAAGACGAAATGGGGTCAGCGAAAGAAACTGCTTGATCACGTGAAGCAAGAACAATATAAAGGTAAATGTACGGTTTTCATTTTGTTTAATATGGTGCTTCCATTTAGCGATATAGTTTACTTTTATTACTAAATACTAATTGCAAGTGACAATATGATATGAAATATAAATGTTAATTTTAGAAATAACCTTTCAGTGAACTGTTGTTGTTGATTGAATTCAGGAATATATAATAATGCCAACATTTTTGAAAAATCTAATTGCTGTGTGTTGTGGCTTCTTTACTTCAGAGCTTGTGTCGAATATACAGCATCTGCAGAAGAATCCAACCATATCTCAGAAGCCGTACATGTCAGCGAATACTCCTGTGGTGCCAAAGAATGCTAGCAAAGGAAATCTAACTGAACACGGAGATGCATGTAAAAGTAACATTTCAAGAACTGATGAGACACATAACGATTCTTGGAAGCACAATTTTAGTAATTTTGAAGCCCAGATGCAACAACAGAGTACAGAGCATAAGCAGAGTGGTGCAGCGAGGTTGCCAAACAATGCTGGCAAGACTGCGGTGCATGAGAGCGGAGGGGAACTTGATATGACCTTTAGTAAATGTACAGTAAAAGAGAAAGTAGAAAGTTGTACAAAATCTTCGAAAGACACACATGGAACTGGCGTAGCAAAGAGCAAGTCTGTATTGACAGACGCAGTGCATAAACAACCACACAGGCATAAAGCTAGTCAGTCGGATGGTACCCAGTTGCCAAAACAAAGCAAATTGCAGCAGAAGACAAATACGAGGCATGGCGAGGCAAACACTGCTACAAGACACACAGCGCAGCATCATAGAGAAGCCACTAAAGACAGTTGTACCTTATCAACAATACCAAACAGGAAGGCTGGGGGTAGGAAACTGGAGAACGTTCCCACGAGAGTGACAGCGCAGAAGACTCTTCCAAACATGCTGCATGTAGAATTCATGGAGCAGACTCCATTCGCCGGAAACGGCATCCTTCCACTTACCTCGGACAGTGCAGACTATGCCGCGTCCGGATTCGCTCACGAACTGAAGGGGATACTCAACGAGCGGCTGATGACGTCGCGCATGAGCGACCACATGAAGGAGTTCCTGTCACGGATCAGGGCGCGTCCTGACGGTGTTGGAGACGGGGATCACGCTGGTAGTGTGCAGTTGTATGAGGCTGAGATGCAGACGTTGCGACAGTGCAGCGACGAGGAGGTGAATGAGCGGCTGGAACGGATGGACACATTTAGTCAGAAAAATAAACTCTCGATCGGCGCATTTGACGAGCATCAGAAGAGTCAGCAACTTATGTTTAACGCTGAAGCAGCCGCCTTTGTCGACGTCTGTGTCCACACAGGACTTGTGAGTATGCGACGTTGCCGTAGTGTTATCACATATCTAAGAAGTATATATCGTCGGTTTCATAACATGTTTTATCTATATACACTGAGCTTGTTTTTGAGTCAACAAACCGATCTTCTAAATCTACAATTTGGTATTATTTTATCATCATACTATACTTTTGATAAAATTATATTGAATAGTGGATTAAGAAGCTTGCTGACTCAAAAAATAAGACTTCTAAATTAACATATTTGAAGTTATGAACCTGACATCATACTGTTGTATTAAATTACAGGTATGAATTACTTGATTGCTTACATGCCGTCACATAAACGACATACAACACATATAATGATACTATATATTAAATAGTAAGTACTCAGTGGGCTTCCTGCCTAGCGTTGCAAGTGAAGCCAATTTGGATGATGTTTCAGCTGAAGAAAGCCCAGACCCTGCTAGTGAGCACATACATCAACCGCAGACATAGCAAACGCAAGACACAACAACCCATCAAAGTGATCACAGACGTGGGCATCTACAACACCCTCATGCATGCATGGGCTGCACAGGTAATGACAGTCTCTACTTGTTCCGTCAGTGGATGTTCTTAATCACTAGCAGGGTCGGGGCCCCGCTGAAACATCATCCAAATTGGCTTCACTTGCAACGCTAGGCAGGAAGCCCACTGAGTACTTACTATTTAATATATAGTATCATTATATGTGTTGTATGTCGTTTATGTGACGGCATGTAAGCAATCAAGTAATTCATACCTGTAATTTAATACAACAGTATGATGTCAGGTTCATAACTTCAAATATGTTAATTTAGAAGTCTTATTTTTTGAGTCAGCAAGCTTCTTAATCCACTATTCAATATAATTTTATCAAAAGTATAGTATGATGATAAAATAATACCAAATTGTAGATTTAGAAGATCGGTTTGTTGACTCAAAAACAAGCTCAGTGTATATAGATAAAACATGTTATGAAACCGACGATATATACTTCTTAGATATGTGATAACACTACGGCAACGTCGCATACTCACAAGTCCTGTGTGGACACAGACGTCGACAAAGGCGGCTGCTTCAGCGTTAAACATAAGTTGCTGACTCTTCTGATGCTCGTCAAATGCGCCGATCGAGAGTTTATTTTTCTGACTAAATGTGTCCATCCGTTCCAGCCGCTCATTCACCTCCTCGTCGCTGCACTGTCGCAACGTCTGCATCTCAGCCTCATACAACTGCACACTACCAGCGTGATCCCCGTCTCCAACACCGTCAGGACGCGCCCTGATCCGTGACAGGAACTCCTTCATGTGGTCGCTCATGCGCGACGTCATCAGCCGCTCGTTGAGTATCCCCTTCAGTTCGTGAGCGAATCCGGACGCGGCATAGTCTGCACTGTCCGAGGTAAGTGGAAGGATGCCGTTTCCGGCGAATGGAGTCTGCTCCATGAATTCTACATGCAGCATGTTTGGAAGAGTCTTCTGCGCTGTCACTCTCGTGGGAACGTTCTCCAGTTTCCTACCCCCAGCCTTCCTGTTTGGTATTGTTGATAAGGTACAACTGTCTTTAGTGGCTTCTCTATGATGCTGCGCTGTGTGTCTTGTAGCAGTGTTTGCCTCGCCATGCCTCGTATTTGTCTTCTGCTGCAATTTGCTTTGTTTTGGCAACTGGGTACCATCCGACTGACTAGCTTTATGCCTGTGTGGTTGTTTATGCACTGCGTCCGTCAATACAGACTTGCTCTTTGCTACGCCAGTTCCATGTGTGTCTTTCGAAGATTTTGTACAACTTTCTACTTTCTCTTTTACTGTACATTTACTAAAGGTCATATCAAGTTCCCCTCCGCTCTCATGCACCGCAGTCTTGCCAGCATTGTTTGGCAACCTCGCTGCACCACTCTGCTTATGCTCTGTACTCTGTTGTTGCATCTGGGCTTCAAAATTACTAAAATTGTGCTTCCAAGAATCGTTATGTGTCTCATCAGTTCTTGAAATGTTACTTTTACATGCATCTCCGTGTTCAGTTAGATTTCCTTTGCTAGCATTCTTTGGCACCACAGGAGTATTCGCTGACATGTACGGCTTCTGAGACATGGTTGGATTCTTCTGCAGATGCTGTATATTCGACACAAGCTCTGAAGTAAAGAAGCCACAACACACAGCAATTAGTTTTTTCAAAAATGTTGGCATTATTATATATTCCTGAATTCAATCAACAACAACAGTTCACTGAAAGGTTATTTCTAAAATTAACATTTATATTTCATATCATATTGTCACTTGCAATTAGTATTTAGTAATAAAAGTAAACTATATCGCTAAATGGAAGCACCATATTAAACAAAATGAAAACCGTACATTTACCTTTATATTGTTCTTGCTTCACGTGATCAAGCAGTTTCTTTCGCTGACCCCATTTCGTCTTTTTTCGGATGACATTCTCCAGTACTTTTGTATTGCTTGGACTTGAGAAGAATCGTATTCGGTACCATCCAAATCCTGGGGAAAATTAAAGTGGAATGATTTCATACAGTCAGCCAATCTCCTATATATATATATATTTTATTGTCATCTTCTTAAACAGACATTGTGCATGCAAGTCATGTCACCGCACACACAAAATGGAAGGTGGTTGTGACAGCATAATTAATACATTGCAGGGCATTACTATATGCACATATGCCTACAACATGTGCGTACATATGCTTATAATACGGACAATGACTTATCTGGAGACTCGTATATTTGTAAACACAAAACAAACAATGTCTTTAATTAAATATTATCAAAGCAATTAACCTTAAACTGACACTGCTAACAAAAGACCCCTCAACACAGTACAGTAAGCTATGCGTAGCCGAAACCAATGGTGATGACACTCCATTGCCAGCGAGTTTATTTGTAATGTAAGTGATTTTGTAATCTAGTGTAACCTACATATATGACACGTGAGGAGTAGTTTAATTAATTAATTGGCGGTTGTAGTCTTTTTCATAATTAAGTCAGAAAGTAAAAGATTGCCCGGGGGCTGGGCCCAATTTTGGGGCAGAGGGCACGAAGGAAAATATTCGAGCGATATTCGTTTATATAGCTGCGAATTTGGGAAACGAATAACGAAAAAATTTTGAATATTCCGTCCCATCCTTACTGTGTAGGTATGGATCAGGTATTAATCTAGGATTAATCTGTCACCATGAATTAACAACAGTCAGTATACCACAAAACTGGCATAAACATACTGTCAACATGCCATAGGGTATTCCACGTGGGATGAAGCCCAACTGTCATAGGCCATAGAGTATAGTACATAGCCATAGGGCAGGCATATCCAAATATTCAGGGAATGTTTTCATTCTATGAATACGAAAGGCCTTTAATATCGCCCACTCCATCACCATTTCATTGACCATAACCAGCATATTTATTTCAAGAAATAATTGATATACTGTGTATGTACACTATGTGCATGTCACTCTACACGGCCCACCGAATTTCACCCATGAATGAAGCTTGACCTTGCAGGACCCTGTGGCTGTGACTTCGTAGAAAAGTTCAAGCCAAAAGATACAATTAATTACCTGAACACATTTTACCCCATCTCAATTCATTGCAAAGACGACATTCGACAGGACGTCTAACTGTTTCTAATCTGCTAAAACCGGAATGACCGGCTGAAATTATTCGCAAACCAGACAAACGGAGCGCCTGAGACATGCTGATGTTGACGTTCTGTCTCCACTCACGTTTGACTTGCACAGCCGCACGTGGAGCCACTAGAGGAGCAACATCACGGAATAAATATTTGCAAAATTTAAGATAAATATGAATCACGTATATTCAGTTATATGCATTATGCATTTACACAACTGTTATATTTATATTCATATCAGGAATTACAAAAATACACTTTCGATAGTGGTTATGGATATAATTTAGTTTTGAATAACTGAAGGATCCCTCGCTGTCATCTAACCGGAAGTTGAACTTCTGCAGGCGCGATTTTCAAACGTTCCTCTTTGACGGATATTTTCACAGTTCTATGCTATGTTGACAAGGGCATCTTCAGCCTATACCACATGTTAATGTTAACTTCTTGAATGTTACATCTTCCGTCGTTGTGGCTTTGATCTGACGTAAGTTATCCACTGCCTAGCATGACCATGACGTCTGACTGAATGATGGTCAGCGCTTGCCATTCATTCACTCTCAGACTCATTTCCCACATACACAGTTATTGAGTCACACTACAGTCAGACTGACATTGTCGGGGAAAATTTTTGAGTCTAAGACTGCCAATCTCAGTTGGAAATGCCACTAATATTGACACTGTGTTTGTGATCGAGTGATTGTCTGGGATCTTCTCTCCATATAAGCTACTGCCATGATAAATATTATTGACGATTTCATGGTTGGTGCTGTGGAGAGTGGTGTGTGTGGTTGTAGTCACTTACATAAGTTATAAATAATCAAGCAATCAACCTGTCTAGAGTGAGACAAGACTAGTGACTAGTAATCTGCAATGATGTTCATGTTATCATACATATATACGTGTACATATCTGAGGTTTTATTCACACTGATATTCATTGACAATGTTCCTCTTTTCACTCTTTTTCTTGACCATGCGATACAAATCATTTGTAACATGCCAGAATAATAATAAAATTATTGTGTGGGCATGAAACTCTGACACATGCGTACAGTCCAAACAGATGTCAAGAAAGAGCGGGTACAAGAGGCACGAATGCCTACCCAAGCTAGAAGAGAACCTGTAAGATATAAAAACATGCGAGTGGGGGTTAAATTAATTTTTAGTTCTGACAAGCTATGCACTGTACACAGGGAGTACTAAGAGATATTCCAACATACAGTATGTTACAGTTGGGTGGACATTGGACAATGACCCAGTAACTGTACTCAAAACATACAAACTCTGAGGTACTGCCTTTGTAACAGTTGGTTAGATAATTTTTACTGCCTCCCAGGTCCAGGTAATTAGTGTGAATAACCAGTTTAGCTGTCCATAACAGTATTATTCTAATGCAAAACATCTAGCTTGGCTTGTGAGTAAAATGTGACATTTTCTCTTGCAGCTGCACTGTGACCATGTGATGGGTGTCGCAAAATCCTACCTGTGACATCTGTAATGAGGAGAAATCCAGCATGAGGGCTTTGTGCGCTATCTGCACAGAACTTTTCACAGGAGAGAGCACAATTTCTGCCCTCCCCTGTGGCCACACGTTTCATGGTGAATGTGTGGATAGGTGGCTTTACCAGTCTCGTACCTGTCCACAGTGTCGCAACAGTTGCAAGCCTGACCGCATTATCCATCACCTATACTTTGACTACAGTGAGGTAAAAGAAAATGACCCCAATGTCCTACAGAATGATCTGGACTCTGCTAAAGCTGCCCTTCGGCAGAAAGACAAAGAGAAGACGGAGTTATCCAAACAGGCACTCACATATCAGGATACAATAAAAGACCTCAAGTCGAAACTTACTGCACTCCAGTCATCTGTCCGGCAGGAACAAGGTGTAAACGCATCCCTGAAAAAGGAGATGCAGTTTCACCACAAACTTCAGCGTGAGGCAGAGAAAGCTATAGTAAGTGCACAGACTCTTCAGCAGAAGTTAGCTGAACTCCAAGCCGTCTCAAGCATTATAAAAGGTTGGTATTTACCCAGGGCTTTTAAAAATGCAAGAACCTTGTGTGCCATTTAAAATTCTGTGTATTTTTTTGGGTTTTTGAGGTAACTTCATGACCCCTTGGGCCATTTGTTAATTCCAGATAGGATCATGCCATAAATTTGGTATTTGATGTTCCATACATTAAAATGTACAACAAATAATATTAATTGCATACAATTTATTATTTCAATAGGGGCAACACGTGATGGCATCATTAATTGTATTGTCTCATTAGAAATATTTAGTGAAGGAAAAGAAGCATCTCACTAAATTCTAATATTGGGAACAGTGAATTGTACTATTTTTCTAGACGATGATCATACATGTTTTGGGGAGATATAACCTGAAAAGCTTGTGAACTTTCCGTTGAAGTGTACGGTTCGATGTTCAAAACTTGACACTGATACCAAAGAAAAGATGATATAAGAAATAGCATTTAGGAAAATGCTTAACAATAACTTTATCCTGCAGTTTCTCACTGTGTGAAACTAATGATTTTCAGGGCTGCTACTATAACTGAACATTTCCATCTGACATATTCGCTAACGAGTCCATTATAAGCATCCTGTAAAAGGGCCCGTAGATCATAATGTTGCTGTGACTTTCAGGCAGCGAGCAGACGTCCAGGAGATGATCAACCATCAGGGCAGTGACGTGAAGCAGCTGGCCAGGGGGTTTTTCTCTTTCGAAAGTTCCCCCAAGCCAGGATTCACCGGGTGATCATCGCAAGAAAGAACATTCAATGTCCCCTTAAGAAAGAGAGTTTTCCACTAATAAGAACATACATATTGTCCCATCGTGCCCATGCTTTTAAAAGGAAGATAAAATGGAAAATGATGAACACCCCCCCCCATTTTTGCTACCCCTAATAACAATTGCCCAGGGTCAAAAACCCCAAAATTTGTTCCGGCAACGAAAAAATCCCTTTACCTTCAGGATTTTTTAGGCCAACCAAGGGCCCCCTCCCCCAAAAAGCTGGTAATCCAACTATAAGTAGCCGCTGGCCACAAAAAGGGCAAAAGGGGTGCACCCAGTTGGCCAACTTAAGTTTGGAAAAAACCCAAAAATTCAGGTGGTAAAGGGCCGGGGACAAGGGACTGGGGGCATAAGTTTCGTTAGCCTTGGGGTCCAAAAAGTGCGTTAAACTCCTTTCTCCTGTCCAAAAAAAAGGAAAAACTTTTAAAAGGGAAAACCTCATTTTTTTTTTGGGGGTTTAAAAAATTTGGGGGTGGGCCCCCGGGTTTGGTGAAATTTTGGGGGAAAAAAGGGGGAAAAGGGGGGGAAAAAAACCCAAAATTTTCCAAAAAGATTCCAGTTAGTTTGAAAACTTCCAGGGTTTTTTATTTTACCCGGAAAAACACATTTAACGGCATAAATGTTAATAAATTTATCCCGGGGATAATTTTATTAATTATTACTTAACCGAGAGTAATAAAACCACTTAAAACAGACTCAGAAAAAAAAGGTGGGACAAAAAATTCATTTTTTATTGTAACAAATTGACATACATGATCCCTCAAAACCCCCGGGGCCCATTTGCTTTGGTGGTCGAAAAAGAATAATAATTTATTAAAAAAGTTTAATTTAAGTTCTCTGCGGGGT
>JAODUO010000010.1:1482500-1547700 GCA_025642075.2 Ridgeia piscesae | reverse complement strand
TTTCCAAGGTTGATAATATTGGAAATTCATTTCCCAAGTAGGGCAATATCCTAAAAGGTTATTTTTTTTTTTTTATAGCTCCTTGTTTTAAAAAAAATTTTTAAAACCAAAATTCCTAGGGTTTCCAGGTGTTTTTGTATTTTTTTTTATCTTTAATGAGAGGCCCCCCCTTTCCCCCAACATGACGAAGAAGGCCGGGAAACGCTGCGTTTCCGTTTAGATGGGGGCCCTTTCCCCTTAAAACCTTTTTTAAAAAAAACCCCCAAAACACAAACCAATTTTTTCCAAACCGTTTAAACCTTTAATTTGCCACCCGTTTTTTAAATTTGTTTTCCCCTAACGGAAGACCTGAGGAGCTTTTAATTCCGTTTTCCAGGCCTCCCAACCCTTTGTTTTCCCTACCGGGCCATCCCGGAGCCCCCAAGAAATTGCCCCCCTTGGCCCACCCCCCCAAAAGCCTAGTTGAAGCCACCTCCCCCCGGAAAAAAAACAACAAGCCCCTTTTTGCAAGGGTTTTAAAAATGGAGAAAAAAACCCCCGTTTAATGTGCACTGCTTAGAGACTCCTCCGTTTTGCATCTCCTGGTTGCTGACTTTTCCCCCTGCCGCTTTCTCTGTTGTTCCTTTCTTTCCGGTCTCTTTTCTTCCTGTCACGTCCTTGTTATTGACTTCCGTTTGGTCACATCACCTCTCACTTCCTTTCTTCCATTCGTCTTACCTCCTGTCGCATCTACTTCTCTCATCTCCTGTCCCCTTGTCCCTCCCTCCTTCTCTACTGTCACTTTCTCCCCTGTCACTTCCTGCATGTCATGTTTCCTGTTGTTCTTTCTCCATTTGTTGTCCTTGCAATCACCCTCCCTCCACTCTGCATCCCCTTCACAATACCGTTAGCCTAGCTAACTCTGCTGTCAGACAGTCCACTTTCCAACACCCTAAACATTGGAACGTAAACCCTTCCTCCGTTGTCTCTGACCAAGTTTTTCCGCACCCCGATACGGCAAAATCCACCAAGCTGTGGCAGTGGTTACACAAAAGTGCCTCCTTGCCTTCACTTGCCGCTTGCCAGGTGCCATATTACGATTTGTCAAAATCAACTCTTAGTTTAAACCAACTTAGTCTTTAGAAAGACTGTTTGTTTATTTGTACAGCAACTGCAGCACACTTTATGTTATAAACAACTTACTACCTATGCTACCATGAACAATAAGTTTAGTCTGTACTGGTCCCGTTCCCTAGGGAAACGTTGGACACTACCTATTAAACAAACAAGGGTTTCCTACTAAAACGCTTGTTTATTTTTAATAACAATGATACCTATTCACAGTTTTATCTTACATATGTAGTTGTTACTCTTATTGCTTTATCTCTTATATACTATATCAAATAAAGAGATTTGCTCAATCTTGTTTACAATTTGTCGAAGCCTAGATTACCCTTTTATCACCCACTATACTAATCTGTTCAAAAATACTGTTAACTAACAAACTTTAACCAAAACTACTACTCAATATATGTCCAGTACCACTTTATGAATAACCTTAACACAAGAATAATACTTATCAATCAATATTTCCGCTTGTTTTTCAAATTTTATACACCACCAATTTCAAACCTCTACATCCAAATTTTCCCCATTTCCCATTGTTTTTTAAGCCTTTTTCTAATCCAAAATCCCTTTTATTCCCTTTTGTTTTAAATTTTTTATTTATCCTTAATTATGTTTAGTTTTTTTAAATTTATTATTTAAAAAAAATTTAATTTAATATATATTTTAAATATTTTTTAATAACTAGGGGGAAATTTTTTCCAAATTTTAACTATAACGTTAGATTCTTCCAGTGGCCCAATAGTCCTACTACGAATTCTTTTCCCCTTAATTTTTATTTTCCCTATACCTTTTTTCGGGCTATTTCGGGAGACAATTTTGTTTTAATTGGGTTTTTTTATTAATGTTTTTCCCTTTCCGGCGGGTGTAGCCCCTTTTTTTTTCGCATGCTAAAAAAAACAATTGGGAGGCCCCTTTTTAAAGCCCCCCCGTTGCACCTTCTTTTGGGGTAGAAGGTTTTTGGTTAAAGGGGAAACAATTCCCAAAAATTTCGGCCAGCTTTCGCTTTAAACTTTGCAGTCCCTTTGGGGAGTCTGGGCCCCCACCGTTTATTAAAGGTTTGCCATTAAACTCCTTCTTAAACTATTTATTCTTAAAATAATAATCGGATCCAACTGCGAAAAAACGTTTTTATATTATTTCCGAATTTTTTTTGTGTTGCTTGGTGGCTTCGGAAAGATTGTTGTCCGTTCCCCTATTTAGGTTTCCCCCGTGGCTTTTTGTCCTCCCTTATCCAATAAAAATTTTTTTAAAACTTCTATTAAATTTCCCTTCTAATTTTTAAAAACCCTTTTTGCTTAAAATCAAATTTCTACAATTCTTCGCAAATAAAATTTTTTTAAACGGGCTTTTTTTATTTATGTAATTTTCCCTTTTTAGTAAAAGTTTAATTTTAAAATTCCCAAAATCACTTTTTAATACAAAGCATTCCCTTTGAAATAAAAATAGAATTAACGTTTTTAATATTTATTTTTTTTAAAATTAAATATTTATTTTACATTATAATTTTATTTTACATTTGGGGGGAAAAAATAAATCTATCAATCCTACTTTTTTTCATTTCATTTCCCTTTTATTTACTTAAAAAAAATTTATTAAGTATACCTTCAATAAAAACCCAACTCCCCTAATATATTTTAAATTTTAAAAATTCTTAACAAATTTTAAAAATTATTATAATTTTAAATTTTTATTTATAAATATTTTATAACCTTCCCATTGCCCACATATAAATCAAGAGACCAAATTTTTAAAGATAAAAACATTTTTTAAAAAAAAAACCCAAAAAAAATGGTTTTAATTAATATTTATCCCATAACTTTATTTACCTTGTTTTTTTTTGTTTGGGGTTGTTTCCCCTCTGGTATTTATTTTTCTTTGAAGAATTTTTAAGGCCGTGGTTTTAAAAGGGGTTGTTAGTATCCATCTTTTTAAAATTTTAAATTTTTATATTTTTTTAAATTAAATTTTTTATGTATTAAATTATATAATTAAATAATAATTTTTTCTTGGACTCCTCAAAAATTTTATTTGGAACCCTTTTCCCTTTGTCCTTTAAAAATTAAAAGGAAAATTTTCCTGCCAAGGTTTTAAAATTTTTTGGTATTTTCATTGTTAAAGTTAATATAAATTGGTGGGTCATGGCATGTAATTTCGAAACAATTTTTGGTAAGGCCCGTAAAAATGTAAAGTTGAAATATTTTTACTAATAAGGATTTAAAGTTGATAACATAATTAATATTGTTTTAACCCGGGTTTTGAATTTTTTTTAAATGGATGTTCCTTTTCCTCTAAGGAATCGTCTTACAATTAAATTTTTGGGGAATTGGTGATTTTAAATTTAAATTTTTTTAAAAAAAAAAATTTTTTTTTAAAAATTTAAATTTTTTTAAATTTTTTAAAATTTTTTTTAAAATTTTAAAATTAAAAATTTTTTTAAAAAAAAATTTTTTGAAAATTTTTGGGGGTTTTTACGGTTTAAAAAATTTGGGGAAAAAAAAGGGGGTTCGGGGGATTTTGTGGTTTAAATCTTGATTAATAATGGGATCCTTCAGCCAGTGACATTTTCCAAAACATACATTTTTAAAGATGATGCTTTTAAAACTTTAGTTTTATAATTTTTTTTCGAAAAAAACCCGGTGACAAATTTTTAAATTGCAAATCACCTTTTAAATCACTGTCTATAGTTCCTGTTGTTTCTCAACTAAATAATGGTATAAGTTGTTTTCATTTAACGGAACTATTTTTAAGAAATGAACACTGTTCAAGCAAAGGATTTTTTACATTTTTAGTAATTTGGGGGAACCCATCCATCGTTTAACCATATTTTATTTCCCAAGCACATTGTTGGGTTACAATTAGTGCCAAAACGCAAATTCTCCCACTTGCCAAGTATTTAATATACTAATATTCCGGAAACCCCGACTAAGACATTAGGTTTCGCATTAAAACCCTCGATAGCATACTACTTAAGGCCCGATATAACCCATTGAAATACCAACAAACTAGTTTGGGGGGGATCAAAAAAGGGAAATCTGAGGATAGATAAAGGGTAGCAAAAAGACATCAGCAAAGAACAGCCTGGAAAGCCCTACGGAATTTGGTTATAAATGTGTTTGTTTAAATGCAAGGAGCATAGTAAACAAAAGAAATGAACTAAACATTATGGTAGAAGATATTGACCCTCACATAATAGGTATAACTGAATCTTGGGCCACACCCGATATATCAGATGCCGAATTAGGAATGACAGGGTATGTAATGTTTAGGAAAGATAGATTAGGAAGAAGGGGAGGCGGAGTTATTTTATATATTAAAGAATCCATCCAAGCTTATGAAATAAAATTAGAAAAAGAAGCAGAATGTGAAGAAGCTGTCTGGTGTAACATAGTTACAGGAAATCAACATTAACTGTTGGGTTAGTGTATCGGAGTCCAAACATAAGCATGGAAGAGAATGAAAAAATACATAACGCTATCAAAGAAGTGAGTAAACGGGACTGTATTATTATGGGGGATTTTAACCATGGGCATATACAGTGGACATCTCTACAGAGTACCGGGAGAGAGGATCAAGAGTTTTTAAATTTAGTACAAGATAGTTTCCTTTCTCAACATGTGTTAGAAGCAACCAGGGGCGAGAACGTGTTAGACATAGTATTGAGCTCACAGAAGGAATTTGTTGATAATGTCAAGATATGTGAGCCACTGGGGTGTAGTGATCACAACCAGATACATTTTATCATCAAAGTAAAGGGAGAACGGAATAGAAAAATAAGGTACAGGAAAAAATTTCACAAAGGAAGATATAAGGACATGAGGGAATATTTAGCAAAGATAGACTGGAATAACACACTGAAGAATAAGACAGCAACAGAATGCTGGAATATTTTAAAGAGTGAAATTGACTGCGTCGTTGACAAATTTGTCCCCTTGAAAAAACAGGGGAAACGGTCAAAGAAGAAACACTTATCGAAGGAAGCCATTAGAAAAATCAAGTACAAGCAAATGATGTGGAAGACATATAGACATACCGGAAGTGAAGAAGACTATAGCATTTATAAAGAAGCACTTAATCAAGCTACAGCTGAAATTAGAAATTCAAAGAGAAGCTACGAACAAAAAATAGCTTTTAATATAAAACATGACAGCAAGAGTTTTTATGCGTATGTTCGAAGTAAACAGAAAGTTCAGGATAAGGTCGGTCCTCTAGAAGGTAGTGATGGAAACATAATAACAGAGGGATTCTTAATGGCAGAAAACCTAAATGAGTACTTTAGTTCGGTGTTTACCAGGGAAGATATTAGTATATTACCAGTACTTGAGACTAAGTTCGAAGGGAGAGAGTTTGACTATTTAGGACAACTAATTGTAACCCCAACAATGGTAGCTATGAAAATAAGAGATATGAAGGATAATAAATCACCTGGAGTGGATGGGATTCCTCCCAAATTACTATTGGAAATTGTAGAACAAATCAGCATACCGCTTGCAACAGTGTTCAATTTGTCATTAGAGGAGGGAATAGTTCCGTTAGAATGGAAAGAAGCAAACATTATACCATTATTTAAAAAAGGTTCGAGAAACAAGTCAGAGAACTATAGACCAGTGAGTTTAACATCGGTGATTTGCAAACTATTAGAAAGACTAATTAAAGATCACCTGGTTGATTTTCTTGTTAAAAATAAATTGATAAACCCATCTCAACATGGGTTTTTAAAAGCGAGGTCATGCTTAACAAATATGTTATGTTTTTTGGAAGATGTCACAAAGTGGCTAGATGAGGGATCACCAGTAGATATAATCTACTTAGATTTTAAAAAAGCCTTTGACAAAGTGCCACACCAAAGACTACTACTTAAACTAAAGGCCCATGGCATAGGAAATGGAATGATCAACTGGATAGAAAAATGGCTTATTGATAGAAGACAAAGAGTAGTAGTTGATGGGGAGGTTTCAAACTGGAAAGCGGTTTTGAGTGGAGTACCGCAGGGATCAGTACTGGGACCTATTTTATTCTTAATATATATCAATGATTTGGATGATGACATAACAAGCAAGGTGTTGAAGTTTGCGGACGACACAAAAGTGTTTAGGAAAATTAAAAGTGATGCAGATAGACAGCATTTACAAGATGATCTTAATAAGTTGATAGAATGGTCTGAGAAGTGGCAAATGCTGTTTAATTTTGGAAAGTGTAAGTGCCTTCACACAGGACATGGGAATGAAGATGCACAATATACAATGGGTGATACTGTACTAAATACTACCTTAAAGGAAAAGGACTTAGGGTTAACTATTAGTGCTGACATGAAGGTATCAGAGCAGTGTGGAATTGCAGCAGCGAAGGGAAACCAAATTCTTGGATTAATTAGGCGAAATATAGTGTACAAAGAAAAAGAACTAATAATACCGCTGTATAAAACAATAGTTAGGCCTCACTTAGAATATTGTATACAAGCATGGAGGCCATATCGCAAGAAGGATATTGATATGCTAGAAAGAGTACAAAGGAGAGCAACCAAAATGATACCAAAACTCAGGAATATTAGTTATGAAATGCGTCTAAAAGAATGTGGTTTAACAACACTAGAAACCAGAAGATTGAGAGGAGATCAGATTGAGGTGTTTAAAATATTGAATGGATATGAAAATATTGACAGAAATATTTTTTCACAGTCAAGGAAGAGAGAAGGACTAGAGGACATGGAGTTACATTAGCAAAGAAGCAGTGTAGACTGATATTAAAAGCAATTTTTTGTTCGTAGCTTCTCTTTGAATTTCTAATTTCAGCTGTAGCTTGATTAAGTGCTTCTTTATAAATGCTATAGTCTTCTTCACTTCCGGTATGTCTATATGTCTTCCACATCATTTGCTTGTACTTGATTTTTCTAATGGCTTCCTTCGATAAGTGTTTCTTCTTTGACCGTTTCCCCTGTTTTTTCAAGGGGACAAATTTGTCAACGATGCAGTCAATTTCACTCTTTAAAATATTCCAGCATTCTGTTGCTGTCTTATTCTTCAGTGTGTTATTCCAGTCTATCTTTGCTAAATATTCCCTCATGTCCTTATATCTTCCTTTGTGAAATTTTTTCCTGTACCTTATTTTTCTATTCCGTTCTCCCTTTACTTTGATGATAAAATGTATCTGGTTGTGATCACTACACCCCAGTGGTTCACATATCTTGACATTATCAACAAATTCCTTCTGTGAGCTCAATACTATGTCTAACACGTTCTCGCCCCTGGTTGCTTTTAACACATGTTGAGAAAGGAAACTATCTTGTACTAAATTTAAAAACTCTTGATCCTCTCTCCCGGTACTCTGTAGAGATGTCCACTGTATATGCCCATGGTTAAAATTCCCCCATAATAATACAGTCCCGTTTACTCACTTCTTTGATAGCGTTATGTATTTTTTCATTCTCTTCCATACTTATGTTTGGACTCCGATACACTAACCCAACAGTTAATGTTGACTTTCCTGTAACTATGTTACACCAGACAGCTTCTTCACATTCTGCTTCATTTTCTAATTTTATTTCATAAGCTTGGATGGATTCTTTAATATATAAGCCCAAGATTCAGTTATACCTATTATGTGAGGGTCAATATCTTCTACCATAATGTTTAGTTCATTTCTTTTGTTTACTATGCTCCTTGCATTTAAACAAACACATTTATAACCAAATTCCGTAGGGCTTTCCAGGCTGTTCTTTGCTGATGTCTTTTTGCTATCTTTATCTATGCCTCTAGTATTTGGCTTCTCTGTGTATCCCCCCCTGCGAAACTAGTTTAAAAAGGTGCAACCTGTTCCATTATTCATCGATCGAAGAAGGTTCTCGGAGAACACTGCTGCGCCCTTTCCGCTTAGATAGAAGCCATCTCTCATATACATGTCTTCTTTACCAACAAAATATCCCCACAAATCTACAAATCCAACTTCTTCTTCTTCACACATCTGCTCTAATAGTCCATTAATTGCCATCCTCTTGCAATTTCTAAATGTTGTTCCCCTTCCCCTCATCACTGGCAAGATTCCCGAGAGTATGATCTGTTCAACTCTCGTCTTCTTCAGTGTCTCTATCAACTCTCTGTATCTCTTTACTATCCTGGTTGTTCCATCCCTGTCTGCATTGTTTGTCCCTACATGTACTAATATAGACCCCCCTTGGCCATGCCCCAATACGTTCTCTACCCGTTCAGTCACATGCTCTATCCTAGCCCCCGGAAGACAAACAACAACGTCTTCTCCTTTGCTTAATGACCTGTCTGTCTTTCGCAAAATTGAGTCTCCCATAAATACCCTTTCTGTTCTCAATGCCCCCTCGATCACTGCTTCAGAGTAGCTCCTCCGTTTTGCATCTCCGTTTCATCATCATTAGTAGCTAACTATTAGTATTAGACTCAATTACAGACAGTATTATTTTCCCAATAATAAAAATATATGATATAATGCCTATAATTTGCCTTCCAAGAAAGATGTGTCAGTGGACGTACACTAGCTAACAGTAACACGATCCATGAATATGATTAATTGATTATCAAACTATATAGTGTTGTGTCAAGATCTAATCTGCATATGACGTCAAATTAACACAAAGAGAAACGTACGTTATTCATTTATGGATTATGGCAGGCCCGACGTGAATTCGTGCTTGTCAAGCCAAGCCCAGGCAAGGGCAAGGCGAGATCAAAACTAAACTTGGTCTAGTCTCTAGACTACAGAAATCAAGCTTGTAGTAATAAAATTGATTTTATTAATGACTTCATAATTCTTTTGCCAACGCATTTCATGTTATTTACATAAAAGTAAATTAATCACGCAACTGAGCTACTGTGGTTGTGTTATTTATGCTATAATCTGGATTGGACATGCTCTGAAAACACTACTCACTGTGACTAGGCGAGCTTTACAAGCAGTGTTGATAGTTGCGTTAGTTACACTGGTCAGCCAATGAGAATACTGGTTACATCGGTCACTCGGTATTGATGTTGTGACGCTGACGGCACGGATTGGGAGGGGTCATCAACATCGAAGCGACGAAGTCGAAGGGCCCTTCTTAAAGGACTGGGCTTCTAAAATGATGGCGTTATGCTAAATTCCGGCCGCTTTGCAACCGGTAGCTTCATTAACGGAACTTTATTCAGCCGACGTCGTCATGGATTGGATGAGGTCGGTATTATGGTTCCGTGTGGATAAACCGTATTGGGACGACGCTGAAAAACAGCCATTATCGCCAGACTTGATTTTGAACGACGACGGCGACGTGAAGAAATCTCGGATCGATGGAGACGACGCCAAACACGAAGTAACAACTGCTGTAACACAGGCACGAGAACTGAGAGAAGATGTAAATAACGATGACATAGAAACGTCCAAGCTCCTTGATAAAGAGAACGAGCCAAGTTGTCTAAGTATATCGCTGTATTCTGCCATTGCAATCGCCTTCATATGCGTGTTTCTTGTGGTGCTGAGAGGCTACGTCAAGTACGTCCTATTGTCTCTAGAAGAGACGGACCTGTGGGTTAGTTTTATCGTTTTTTCCATCCTCTTCACCGTCGTCTCATTTCCTCTAACATGGGGATACATATTGCTGAACATTGCCGCCGGATACTTGTACGGGCTGTGTCTCGGCGTGTTTGTCGTCATGACGTGTGCCCTGTGCGGACTCAGTATTGCACATGTTATCATCCGCAAGTTCCTCGCAAAATGCATCATGGCACGAATCAACAACCATTCGGTGCGAGCCATCATGAGGGTGATTGACAGTGGCCATGGGTTTCGAGTGGTCGTTCTTTCGAGGCTTACACCAATTCCATTCGGATTACAGAATGGGCTCTTTGCAGTAAGTGCATCCACTTTTGGCGTTGCCAAATTAGGCACATAATGCAGTAGCTTTCCACACATCAGTATACTTGAAGTCTTGGACCCACAGTAGAAACATGATGCATATGCCTAACTTGAATAACATTCATATCAACATCTAAGTACAAAAGTTACCATACCACAGATAATTTCAATCAGTGTTGCTCATTATTAAATTAAAGTTCAATAAAACTTACAGTAAAAGCAGTGGCTATAGGCGAACGTGAGCCGTACGTTTAGGCCGCCAGTCTAAAAGTATGGCATTCATATGCTTTTTTCGGTTACGTGAGCTGTATTTTAGCATCATGCCGTATCTTTAGCAAACAAATATAAAAGTACGTGAGTTTTTCCGCGCATGCATGTTGATATATGTACGAACGGAAGCTCTTTTGGCACTCAGTTCTAAATATACGTGAGATTTTTTTCGTGTTATTTTGTCGCAAGTTGGCATATATGCCCTATGGCAGTCAGTAAATCTAACCATGTCGAAAAAATCGCTCCCTCATGTAATTCCGCCGATGCGACGAGACGGACGCAGCATGCTTGCGTAGAATTGAAAAACAGGATACGTGCGCATCCTCACGTACGGTTAGGCCACGGGTCAAAAGATATGGCTCACGTACTCGTAGACACTTCGAAAAGCAGTCGTGATGGAAGGGGGGCAGGTTCTGTGTTCAGTAAAATATCTTGAATGTTCATAAACTTATTAGCAGTATCCTAGTAGTAATATACATTCAGCTTGTGGTGAAATACAAGTACTTGGACTTTAAAGTAATACTTTGTCAGTATTTCTAAAATGACAAACTTGCCAATTCATGTACTTGGTCACTTGTACTTTCCAGATGAGATATCAAATACATTTTCAGCAGATAGATATGTTTAAATCATATAAGATTGCCTAGTATCAAATATATTTAAAAATTGAAAGTTTTCAAACACAAGAAAACTTTAAGTACTGTTTTGTCTGCAGTGCACTAACTTGTATGTCAAATTATTGTATATGTATATGTATATGTATATGTATATGTATATGTATATGTATATGTATATGTATATGTATATGTATATGTATATGTATATGTATATATAGTATTGCAAGTCTATCCAGTGTGTATACGATGTAAGGCCAGTTGGGCTTCCAACTGCCCCAAGTAACTTGTAAACAATGCAGACTGGCTACAGTCATAAAGATATCATCTATACCTGTAAAAAGCAAGTAATTAAATGCACTCTTCTGTTCAAATGAAAAGAAGCTTGGATACCTTTCAGAGACACACCCTTTTAATGCAACTAAGTGAGCACTGTCCATGGGAACCAGATAGTTAATGAAATGTTCACCTAATTAAATACCTTATTGGAGACTATAAATTGGCTTATATCTGGTTTAAATGGGTAATGAAATTAATTAACAGCCATGAATGCTTCAATGACTGATGTTGGTACATGGTAGGGACATAATCACAGTAGAGTACCCAGTAGACAGATTATAATTTATTGATAAATATTTGATATGCACAAGAATTCCCTATGTTCAGCAGCTAGATCCTAAATGCATTTAGTATACCAGTGTGCCTTATTACATAGATGTCATATTCTAAAATGTTTGCTCTTGTGAGAATATGTACTTGCCATTCATTGAAATAATGCAAGCCAAATTATTTAATTTGATTAGTGTCTTCATTTTTCTATGAGAGCAATCTGAATTATGACGATTAACATTGCAGTTCTATAGTAATGTTAAATAAATTCTGAAATTGTTTGTTACGGTAAGCAAATGAATGTGGACAAGGTCAGTGTTATTCCAGTATAAACAACTGGTGACAACTTAAACACAACTGCTGTGCCACATGTGCTATTTTGCAAACTTGGAACATGCAACAAAATAAACATAATTTAATGCAATTATATTCTAAGTCATCGTCATCGTTATTTAACAGTGCAGTGTTTCCAGCTTCTACCAGGTACACACAGCCGTTAATGATACTAGTTTACTTATATAATAAATAATAAAACTGTTGCATGTTCCACTGCTGCATTTGGAATACAGGTGCATATCTGATGAAAAATGTAGTCACTCATTACTGCAACAACTGACATATTGTACCCAAATGTACATTGATTACATAGAACTTGACCTGCCAACTATGTATACATTGATTTGTGGATTAGCCTCAAATATATTACAAGTTATTGTAATGTTTCTGCCATGCTCAACAGTGCACGATAAATACTGCGAGTGCCACAGAAATGTCACCCACGAGTGAATGAAATAAAGCTTTAAGTGGTCGGCAACACAGCTAGTCACACCTGAACACACACACAGAGCATACTGTCTGTGACACACAGCTATGCATAGCCATTAGCCTTAACAGAAGTCTTTTGTGCCATGTCTAAGAGTCACACTCGGTGACTCATGGTGTCATGACAACGGTCAACACGTTAGAGCTCACAGTATGCAAGAATGTGATTTGGAAATATTGCATAACCACTTGTTGTTTAATAATTGACTAATTTGTTTCATAATAATTATAAGACAGTACAGGGTTGAAATAGGGAATTAAGAAACAAATTTAACAAGCTAGTGAATTTACACTATAGGGACCATCCCCATTACTCTGTCCCGTGACCCTGCTAAATTTAAGCCCTGTCAAACAAAATGTTATTTAAAAAAATGTATATGTGTTGTAAGGTCAAAAACTGTGTACAATCCCATGTCATGAGGTTAAAATGGTACAGTTTCAGTGCAATTAGGTCAAAAACTGTGTACAACTCGATGTCACGAGGTCAAAAACTGTGTACAACTCGATGTCATGAGGTCAAAAACTATGTACAGTAACATGGCTTCAAATGGAAAAAAGGGAAACTGGATTAGTGGATTTTACCGAACTGTAAACACTTATATTATTGATTAAAAATCCTAGTTATTGATTCAAATTTAGAGGTTTTTTTCTCATATGATTTAAGTTAACATATGAATATAACTATTAAGTGTAATTTTGTTAATCAATATTAAGATGTTTGCCAGTTGTTTTAGTTAGTGCTGCCCAGAAATAGTGGGAATTGTTTTTACATGTTCAAAATTGTTGACATAGATGTTATGTTAGTGCAGTGTGCACAAACAGACTGGGGATTTTGAAACAGGTAATAATAATATTTGTGATATCTAGGTCAAATTTTAGGTATAATTTTAAAAGGGGAAAACTCAAGCATTCGATATTCATTATATATGACTACCAGTACCTTTCCATAATTAACAATATATATCTATATATGTTTATACATTATAAACTATAAACTAATTTTATACTTGTTTTTATGAGCCCAGTGTAGATTGTAGACAAGAAACCTAGATTACATTTAAGTGCATGTGTACGCATGCACATACATTTTACATTCATATATGTATTGCCTTTGAGGAGTTTGGTAGACAGGGAACCATATTGGCCAAAACCTGTGCTATCTGCAAACATTCTTTTCAGTGAACAAATTGTCTTTTGACCATGACGGACAGAATTTGATCAAAATCATGCCAATTTCAAGAACCCAAAAACGATCTCTGAGATAAAAGTGTCCATGGTGAATGGCATAGTTTTAAATAGAAGCATTGAGATATTGACTGAATGCATTCCAGCTCCATTCTGTGGCTGCTGAGGCCTGGGGTAGGACGACCAAACAACACTCTTCACTCAAGTTTAATGGTTGTAGAAGGAAAGGAATCTGTTAAAATAATACAGTAATTCAGGTAAAACTGATCAACTGCCAGTTGTGCTTTCTGTAATTATGACGAGTCATTGTCACTTGGCAGTATGGAAGAAGAAATGCAACAGTAGACCACACAAAGTGCCGAGTCATAGTAGTCTATTAACAAGGCGACTATACAAAATCTAGTTCTCTGGTTTCATCCAGTCTTGTCACCAACAATTTCTTTGCAAGCGACATTATATTATATTACTCTACAGGCATTCGGGTAACCATGGAAATTACATGATCACACTAAAAATTCATCAAACTGTAAAAATATGTTTTTAAGACTACATCTTAGTCTCTTACAAGTTCTACCTGTCAAAAGTCTGTGAGTGATACAGGAATAAAATATCAGATAATTAGGTTACATGCACATCAAGTTTTTAACAGAGATCATTTGGTATCTTGATTTGAATTAAATGTTGTAAATTATTTATTATTACTAGTTAATAGTGTAAAATGTGAAATAAGATTTCAAATTGAATTTAATGCCCAGACAAGCATTTTAGTCATGGCACATGCAGCAGATACAAAAAGGTGAATTTATACTAGAATTGTTTAATTGTGATAACATTATTTCAACTGTGTGCTTAAATAAGAATTAATTAAAATAAACCATAATTAGCATGTCAGTAAACACCAAACTCTTGTTTTAGAGTTAGTTGAGCCTCCATGAGTAATCAGGTGCTGTCTAACAAGGCAACAAAACAGCATTTGTAACTGACAACTTTATGTGTCTTTGGAGTGACACTTTTTATTATAATTGTAATAATAAATAATAATAAATAACAGCATTTGTCTACGACATATCTCTAGCAATAAAACCATTCAGAGGCACATTACACTTTACAGAAATATAAAGATTACCTTAAAATAAAAAATAGAGATGTAGTTGTAAAAAAATAGATCAGGAACAATTGTTCAATATAAATAAATAATATTAGTCTTAATAATACTAAAATAATAGTTACTTATATTACAAGTTAGAAATAAATAAATAATAAAATAGTTGATAAATAGTAGATTTATGTTATATTTGTTGTTAGTACAATGTTCTGATAAATGTACTAATAACAAATACAATATTCTGAAAGTATTGGATCAAACCTGTGATTGTTTTGCACTGTGTGAACCAGGTGAGATATCTGTATCTAGATCTCACTCTGTGCTACATCGTCACGTGTCACTTCAGGCCACTTGTTCTTGCTGCAGGTCTCCAACATCACCACGAGTCGCTACATCATGGCGTCCATGGTGGGCATGTTCCCCTCCCAGGGCATGCATGCCTACATCGGCTCCACACTGCGCTCCATGGAGGAGGTCATCTCTAGTAGCTCCGGCAGTTCCTTCACTGCCTACATCATCTTCATTGGCCAGGTCTGTACACGACACAGACAACGGGTGAATTAAAGGGTTTCTTTTAAAGTTTAAGCTCTATACATTTTTATTAATCATATTAATGTAATTATTACATGTTATTTTATACCTGTATTTTATTTAGAAATATATTTTTTATTATTACTAATCATTGAAGATCGTGACAATATATAAAAAGTTCTAGTTTGGGCTCCATCTGTACTCTCTATATAAGCTATTGTCATGACTATTCAGCACCGTCTGCCGTACTGTCATTTTTATGGTTACAAATACATGTTCCACATCACCAACAACACAAGCTCTGCATGCTTTTCATGCAGAAAATGCCAAAATTATGTATAGATATGCGATAACACAAATGGCAGAGAAAATAGTTATGAGAAATTAACACGTTTTGATGAAGTACGTCTCGAAAGTATACAAGTACACAGAGAATCCCATTAAGTGTGTCACATTTGTAGTTTTTATTATCAATCAAAAATTGTCCCAGTAGATAAGTACATAAGAAACTAATAATGCAGTCACATCCAAATATTATTAATGAAGATATATAAAACTGTATACAATAATACATGGACACACAAGTGTAACATAATATTATTTAAAAACACAATATCAGTGATACATTTTTCATAAGCTCTAGGAGTAGGACATCCTGCTTGACAGCTACATTTTCACTGTCTTCAGAACGAGCTCAAACAATCTAAACGACGAATCCATAGATATATTATTCTGATCTGTCCATGGCGTGAACATTTTATTCCCATTATCACAGCGAGGTCACATGACATCTCCGAGACAAACAGGACTAATCGTTGAGGCTGAACCATCTTGGGGCATGTTGCAGGTGGAGATGTTCCATCACATGACAGTTGTTTTGTTTGTAATTACCACAACAATAAGTTAGATTACATATGGTGCTGAGTAATTTTAGAAAATGAAACAATTATAATTTTCCCAAACTTATGTGATATACATAAAACATACCATGTGATAGTAATAGTATTATGATAGAAATAATTTTAGAATCTGTTAAACAGCTACCTGGCATTTATTTTGATGGCAAATAGAATATGGCCTATATCCATACTCATTGCGCAGGACAGAACAGCGCATGGACTCGTGCAAACTTTCACCTAAAATGACAACATTAAGCCAACTGTTTAGTAAGAATTAGACAACTGTAAATGAGCCAGGTCGATTATAAGTGCACTAATGTGACTAGTGGCCAACCAGTGTGTCAATCTGTGGCGCACCTGTTTGTGTGGTGATGAGTAATTTATGGACGCATGCGACCAGGCGTGACTTGCTGACCTGGTTTTGATCTAATGTGATCAATGGTATGCCTGTCAGGTATCACCGGCCACCTGTACACTGAGTTAACTGAGCTGCGGTTGTGAAGACATGCACTGTACAATGAGACTGACACATCTTGCTGTAGAAGGATATTGTCTTGGCACCTGTTTTATCGTGACTATTCAATTCACGTGTCTGTTTTATCGTGACTATTCAATTTATATGTTGATTACTTGCACCGGTGCATACTGCATTATAATGATTACAATTAGAATTTGTGTGAGTCCATGTGGAATAGTTGGTGTAGACACTGTGTGTGACCCTCCTGAGGTATTGGGTCTCCAGTGTATGTTAGGTGATCACATTACATCTTCATTCATTAAATGACATCTCCTGTCTAGGTTAAGGCAAGACATTTAAGATCAGGTATCAGTCACATGTGTCAAGTAAATCACCTGTACTGTCATAAATTGTGACATCCAGTTACCAACACAAGAGCAGCCAATGGGAAAACCTGTTACATCAGTAAAATATTTAGAAAGATTAATTATGATAAGTAAAATTAGGTAGAAGGTCTAGACAAAGTAAAGGCTGAGAAATTACAAGTGTTGAATAATTATGAGATATAGAATGCCTACAAATATAAATTGTCATAATTATTGGGTTGCTTGAGACCTTTTACAAAATAGATTTAAAAGATACAAATAACCGAGAAGGGCAGATTAAACATACATATTAATAAGCTATGTTTTTAAATATTTTAGGAATCTTCTGATATTCACCTGTTTCTTTCTTTGCAGCTGCTTATGGCTGTTGCACTTCTGACTTTTGTCATCCGGAGGGCAAAGGTCGAGCTGAACAAGACAGTTCAAGGACTCGATGATAGACACGGCCAAGGTCATGACTCTGACCCATTCTTGCCGTCGGAGAAGGGTAGTCATGGCAACGGGGTGGTCATCGTGAACGTACACAAACCGACTGCGCTCAAACGTCACAGTCCATCAAACAGTCTTGCGGGTCAAACAGTGTTGTTGTGATAGCAGGTTTCTGGGTCCAAAAACGGGTGGTAGCACTTTAGATATTATGCTTTTGGTGAAGATATTCCAAGTGGTGCAGTGTGGATCTCGGGAAAGTCACGTCATAGTGCAACTGGTTGATATATCATGATGTGTGTTGCCATTTTGTGCCAGCACAATGCACAAAAATATGAATTACTGTGTGAACAGTATTTATATAGAGTCTTGCATCAGAGGCAAAGACTAATTTATTATATTATACATGTATAGTGATGCTAGGCATTGTTTTTTATGGGGAGCATCTTTTACAGATGGTCATGTTTCCAAATGAAATATGCACAGTTTCCTAATGGTGCAACAGTCTTATGAATATGGAACAATCTGTGTTTAGACTGGTGAATGTACTGAGTCCACTTGAATGAAGAATATATTATGTTCCATTTGAATGACGAGCATACTGAGTTCTATTTGGCTGTTGTATGAAGCGGGCTGCTGTGATCATTGGCTGTACTTTTCCACAAGTTTTAAAACAGACTCCACATGAAGCATGCACATTTTGAACTTCCATACATATTTTAAAAATTACTCATTGCATTGACACTGATAAAATCTCTTACATGAAAATTAGGTCATACATAAAATAAATTTTTGTGTCGCATATGACTTTTTCATGTACTATAATATGCAGAAAATTAGGATGAGTGGTGTGTAAGTTATGACAATAAAACATATTCTTCCGAGCCATGTACATGCAGTAATTGATCAGCAAGTCTGTTTTACAAAAGGAAACAAAAACATGCATTATTATCATCTGCAGTTAGTGATGACAGCCATATCTGCACAGATTTAACATATCTCATAGGTTTTAGGATGCTAGAAGTGTCACTTTTATGTTGTTTATTTTACACCATTCCATGTTTGTTTCTGATATGTCTGTGAGCTTGTTTGAACTTTGAACACATTCCTAGCAGATTTGGTAAACCTGGTTTACTGTATGTTTGATTTGATATAGAAAATGCACCGTAAGTGAAGTTTAAATAGTTAATGCTTTTGAGAAAACATGGAAAGTGTCCTGGTTTCAGAATGGTCTATTTTATATGGAATGACAATATTTGGAGATTCATTTCAGCCAGATCAGTACCCTTGGTTTTTCAGCATTGGTTGTTTCATGTCAAATGTTACGTTGTGTTGGAGATGAAGACGTGTTCAATGAAATGTTCTAAGACATCTACTTATGGCAATCAAAAAACGTTTGAAAGGTGAAGTACTTATGTTGTTCCCATGCAAGGTCCATGGAATGTTGGGGCTATAAAATTATATGCAGTCTCGCGTTTACGCAGAACATTCCATAACTTGAGTTGTTTGTAAATTGAGATATTTTATAGCTGTGTTTACATTATGTGTTACTGATTCTGGTGTCTTGTAAACTATACGATCCAAACTGGTATAAGTGCAGTCATTGCATATCACAAGACAGTTGAACAGTGTTCTTACTTGTTAAGCTACTTACTCTAATATTAACAGACATGCCATTTTGTATGCAATTTGCAGATTCAATTCAAATGTAAAGATAATCTTAGGTCTTAGGTGATTACCTCCAAACAGCCCAAACTTGGGCTAACGCAGGAGTTGTTCTTCTGTAGAATTTGTGAGTCCACTACAGGTTACACATTTACCCCCTGTGTGGGATCTTTTACTTCCCCTGGCATAGACACCAGACAGAAGGGACCACCGGCTTTTAGTGTCTCTTCCGAAAGACACAGGCAGATGTGGGGTGAAGAAATTGCCTAAGTTTCGAAACGGCGGTAGGTGGGATTGAACCACCGTCCCCTCGATTGACAGTCCGGCACTCTACCGCGCGACCACCGCTCCCCACCAATCATGATGACATGCCTATTTTCTGTGTACCAGGTATTCAAATGAAAAAATTATAACAAAAACGGTGTGATTTATTAATTATAAATTTAAAAACTAAATTCATCCACAAAATAAGTTTATTCTCACTGCAACCAGGTTTCAAACCATTGTCATTTTCGTGTAAAATGCTAACATCAGAATGTCAATGTGTACACAGCATATTTATAAAAGATAGATACAATTAATTGTAGTATTTACATTTGTGTTTCATTTAGAAATGTGATTTTGTTATTGTGTTACTTGTCTGCTGTCTGACATTCCGTCTTCCATTCATTCTACTTAAAATGGTTTTATGTTTCCGTGATGTTTTGGGGCATGAGCGTTTAGGTGATTCGGTGTATTGGTTATTTGGTCAACAGTTGCTGCATATTTATTGCTGAGGTTCTATTGCTGCTTATTTATGTAATCACTTTACATAATTGTATTGCAAAAAGTTGAGGATGTTACATTGATTTTCGCCGTCATATTTTCAAGCAAATATCCTGAAGAAATGCTGAACAGTAGTGACCTAACTGACCCTATTTGGAGCCACTTTCTTGCCACGTACAACCATAACATATTATACTTACATTGTTGTTGCTACTGTGAAACAGTGGTTGGGGATTTTCTATGCTACAATGTGTACATTCTTGCCGAATTATATCAGAACATTGTAAATTTTAATGGATATTAGCAGATGATGAATTTAGATCTACATAGATATAATTTGTTGTTAAACTGTTGAATTAAACATGAAACTGTGTCTTGATAAAATATTAATTGTTGTATTTTTTTGTAAATATGACCATTGTGGTGCGACCAACACAGCAGGGTCATTTAGTAGAGTTGGCAGACCTACTGTCACGACTGTCATCAACAGTTGATGTTGACAGAGTGTCACCTGAGTATCATTACACGGTCATTAGTGTTATATGAGTCTCATTCATCATTTAGCTGCTAATAAAGCAGTCATAGTTAACAGTAATTGGATACAAATTTGCCCAGTGTGTGGGTTTGGGTATTTTAGTTCCTTTAGTAAAAGGTACCAGGTTTTAGCCCCATCCAAAACAGACAATGGGTTGACCAAATTGGCCAAGTTTCAAAACGGCAGGAATGGGAACAATATGCTGGTGCTTAACCATTTCATCCCTTCACCCCATCATTAGACCACTGTGCTCTCTCATAGACCACTGTGCCCCATCACTAGACCACTGTGCCCCATCACTAGACCACTGTGCCCATCACTAGACCACTGTGCCCATCACTAGACCACTGTGCTCCATCACTAGACCACTGTGCCCATCACTAGACCACTGTGCCCATCACTAGACCACTGTGCCCCATCACTAGACCACTATGGCCCATCACTAGACCACTGTGGCCCATCACTAGACCACTGTGCCCCATCACTAGACCACTGTGCCCATCACTAGACCACTGTGCTCCATCACTAGACCACTGTGCCCATCACTAGACCACTGTGCCCCATCACTAGACCACTGTGCCCCATCACTAGACCACTGTGCCCCATCACTAGACCACTGTGGCCCATCACTAGACCACTGTGCCCATCACTAGACCACTGTGCCCCATCACTAGACCACTGTGCCCCATCACTAGACCACTGTGCCCATCACTAGACCACTGTGGCCCATCACTAGACCACTGTGCCCCATCACTAGACCACTGGGGCCCATCACTAGACCACTGTGCCCCATCACTAGACCACTGTGGCCCATCACTAGACCACTGTGCCCCATCACTAGACCACTGTGCCCATCACTAGACCACTGTGCCCATCACTAGACCACTGTGGCCCATCACTAGACCACTGTGGCCCATCACTAGACCACTGTGCCCATCACTAGACCACTGTGCCCCATCACTAGACCACTGTGCCTCACTAGACCACTGTGCCCCATCACTAGACCACTGTGCCCCATCACTAGACCACTGTGGCCCATCACTAGACCACTGTGCCCATCACTAGACCACTGTGGCCCATCACTAGACCACTGTGCCCATCACTAGACCACTGTGCCCATCACTAGACCTGTGCCCATCACTAGACCACTGTGCCCCATCACTAGACCACTGTGCCCCATCACTAGACCACTGTGCCCATCACTAGACCACTGTGCCCATCACTAGACCACTGTGGCCCATCACTAGACCACTGTGCCCCATCACTAGACCACTGTGGCCCATCACTAGACCACTGTGCCCATCACTAGACCACTGTGGCCCATCACTAGACCACTGTGCCCCATCACTAGACCACTGTGCCCCATCACTAGACCACTGTGGCCCATCACTAGACCACTGTGCCCCATCACTAGACCACTGTGCCCATCACTAGACCACTGTGCCCATCACTAGACCACTGTGGCCCATCACTAGACCACTGTGCCCATCACTAGACCACTGTGCCCATCACTAGACCACTGTGCCCCATCACTAGACCACTGTGGCCCATCACTAGACCACTGTGGCCCATCACTAGACCACTGTGACCCATCACTAGACCACTGTGGCCCATCACTAGACCACTGTGGCCCATCACTAGACCACTGTGCTCCATCACTAGACCACTGTGCCCCATCACTAGACCACTGTGGCCCATCACTAGACCACTGTGCCCCATCACTAGACCACTGTGCCCCATCACTAGACCACTGTGGCCCATCACTAGACCACTGTGCCCATCACTAGACCACTGTGCCCATCACTAGACCACTGTGGCCCATCACTAGACCACTGTGCCCATCACTAGACCACTGTGCCCCATCACTAGACCACTGTGGCCCATCACTAGACCACTGTGCTCCATCACTAGACCACTGTGGCCCATCACTAGACCACTGTGCCCATCACTAGACCACTGTGGCCCATCACTAGACCACTGTGCCCATCACTAGACCACTGTGGCCCATCACTAGACCACTGTGGCCCATCACTAGACCACTGTGCCCATCACTAGACCACTGTGGCCCATCACTAGACCACTGTGGCCCATCACTAGACCACTGTGCCCCATCACTAGACCACTGTGCCCCATCACTAGACCACTGTGCCCATCACTAGACCACTGTGGCCCATCACTAGACCACTGTGCCCCATCACTAGACCACTGTGGCCCATCACTAGACCACTGTGCCCATCACTAGACCACTGTGCCCATCACTAGACCACTGGGGCCCATCACTAGACCACTGTGCCCATCACTAGACCACTGTGGCCCATCACTAGACCACTGTGGCCCATCACTAGACCACTGTGGCCCATCACTAGACCACTGTGCTCCATCACTAGACCACTGTGCCCATCACTAGACCACTGTGGCCCATCACTAGACCACTGTGGCCCATCACTAGACCACTGTGCCCATCACTAGACCACTGTGCCCCATCACTAGACCACTGTGCCCATCACTAGACCACTGTGCTCCATCACTAGACCACTGTGACCCATCACTAGACCACTGTGGCCCATCACTAGACCACTGTGCCCATCACTAGACCACTGTGGCCCATCACTAGACCACTGTGGCCCATCACTAGACCACTGTGCCCATCACTAGACCACTGTGCTCCATCACTAGACCACTGTGCCCATCACTAGACCACTGTGGCCCATCACTAGACCACTGTGGCCCATCACTAGACCACTGTGGCCCATCACTAGACCACTGTGCCCCATCACTAGACCACTGTGGCCCATCACTAGACCACTGTGGCCCATCACTACCACTGCCCATCACTAGACCACTGTGCCCATCACTAGACCACTGTGCCCATCACTAGACCACTGTGGCCCATCACTAGACCACTGTGCTCCATCACTAGACCACTGTGCCCATCACTAGACCACTGTGGCCCATCACTAGACCACTGTGCCCATCACTAGACCACTGTGGCCCATCACTAGACCACTGTGGCCCATCACTAGACCACTGTGCTCCATCACTAGACCACTGTGGCCCATCACTAGACCACTGTGCCCATCACTAGACCACTGTGCTCCATCACTAGACCACTGTGCTCCATCACTAGACCACTGTGGCCCATCACTAGACCACTGTGGCCCATCACTAGACCACTGTGCCCATCACTAGACCACTGTGCTCCATCACTAGACCACTGTGGCCCATCACTAGAGTTCAGGGTGCCCTCACTAGGCCACTGGACCCCCTCCACTAGATCACTAGGCCCCCTAACTATACACCATTTGGCCCTCACTAGGCCACTGGACCCCCTCCACTAGATCACTAGGCCCCCTAAATACACCATTTGGCCACTTCACTAGACCACTGGGCCCCTCCACTAGATCATCAGGCCCCCTCCACTAGACCATTGGGCCCCTTCACTAGACAACTGGGCCCCCTCCACTAGATCACCAGGCCTCCTAACCAGACCATTGGGACACTTCACTAGACCACTGGGCCCCCTCCACTAGATCATCAGGCCCCCTTCACTAGACCATTGGGACACTTCACTAGACCACTGGGCCCCCTCCACTAGATCATCAGGCCCCCTTCACTAGACCACTGGGCCCCTCCACTAGATCATCAGGCCCCCTTAACTTAAGACCACTGGGCCCCCTCCACTAGATCATCAGGCCCCCTTCACTAGACCACTGGGCCCCTCCACTAGATCATCAGGCCCCCTTCACTAGACCACGGGGCCCCTCCACTAGGTCATTACACCCAACCAAACTATAGAATGTATTAGTTAAAATAAACTCTTGGAAACACCAATTCAACGGCACACTCACACACAGCACGTATAAAAGGATTTTTATATTTTCATGGTTTTATTTTTTAGTGTAAAACGGAACATTTCGTAAAAAGCACGTTGCATACACTGGTTGTACAGAAACCAGCCATAATAAATTAACAACAACAATTCCTCCAACTGTATTCCACCATTTGTCCAGTGAAGTTAATTACACCTGCATGCACCTAGCAGTTTGACATGTGAATGCATTACATGCAGTAGAGTAGTGTGAATAATAAGGGGTGGTCTCAGATATTCCCAAAATCCGAAATACCATTAGATATTGTCAGTTACGCAGTGTTGTGCAATTTTCAGCGATCCAAAGAAGCTCCAAAAACTACTGACACCAGATGTGTTGCTATGGCAACACCCACCAGACAGCCTGTTTCTGATAGCAACAACTGGTGACCACAAACCATCACCCACCTATTGGTAATACAAGAGTTTTTGGTGACATTTCCAAACTGATGCAAACTCTACTAAACACATGTTGGAACTAACCTTAATTAAATTAGTAATGTTGTTGGAAATTATTGAAATTATCTTATTCTGTCTTTGTTGACTTTTCTGGTTCTATTAACACTCGCTGTTCCAGTTTTGTCATACCTTGTCATTTTGGCAGCAGTTGCCCTGTGCAATGCTAAAGACTTGAAGCCATCTATCACAAACGTCATCTCATTCTACGTGTTATACATTACGACTTGTAAACAAGATAAATAGATCTTTTGAGCACAGCCCCTGCTATCAGTAAATGACGCCTGCAATAGGTCGAGAGGGAATAAACCGAGAGGCTGGACAGAGGAAGCCATCAACATAAGGTCTGATTTACTACACACCATGAAGGTACTTTTATAATGACATCTAGTGCATGGTGAAATTCAATTACTTAAACTTGACAAATGACCAGTGGTCAATGGTAAACGTGGATGGTCAGCAGAACAAAACAAAGGACTCTTAAGTTTGAAAACAAGCCTTGACCTGTATAGCAAGTTAGCATCACTTCAGATCCTCCCACATCAATCCGGGGTGTGACGCTTGCACGATTTATGCTCCTAAATTGCTATTTGCTCCAATCTGTATTATCACTTTTATATATTTACTCTTATACATAGTTAACCAAACTGCATTTAATGAATAATGTTGTTTGTAACTTTATAACCATCCCTAACTCATCCCACTGGTCAAGTACTACGCTCATTTACACTGGTCACTCCAGCTTTTTGCCAATTGGAATGTGTCTTCAATAATGTAATGTTACAAAACTAAGCCTAGTGTGTTTTGCGATGACCAGAATGAATGGGGGAAATCATGTCCATGAAGTGGAGCGGTGTTTCCATATGGGACATGTTCCAAAGTGGTCAATACGAACCAGTCATGTCCGCCAAGGTAATGACCATAAATAGCAACACGACCCTCAGGAACACAGTTTCTGTGAGATCTGTCATAGTCACCAACGCTTATCATGGACCATCAATCAGAGAAACACCATGGTGACATCAACTGATGACAACACTTATCATGGACCATCAGAGAAACACCATGGTGACATCAACTGATGACAACGCTTATCATGGACCATCAGAGAAACACCATGGTGACATCAACTGATGACAACGCTTATCATGGACCATCAGAGAAACACCATGGTGACATCAACTGACGACAACGCTTATCATGGACCATCAGAGAAACACCATGGTGACATCAACTGACGACAACGCTTATCATGGACCATCAGAGAAACACCATGGTGACATCAACTGATGACAACGCTTATCATGGACCATCAGAGAAACACCATGGTGACATCAACTGATGACAACGCTTATCATGGACCATCAGAGAAACACCATGATGACATCAACTGATGACAACACTTATCATGGTGACATCAACTGATGACAACACTTATCATGGTCCATCAGAGAAACACCATGGTGACATCAACTGATGACAACACTTATCATGGTCCATCAGAGAAATACCATGGTGACATCAACAGATGACAACATTTATCATGGATTCATGGTCCATCGGACAAACACTATGGTGACATCAACTGATGACAACGACAATGTTCAGCTTGTTGCCTCGGATTGTCCTGTGTCCTCCTGCCCTAATACACCCTCGCCCTCACCCTCGCCCTCACTTGCACCTTTCTCTTTGCCTTCCTTCTTCCGCCTGAGAAATGGGAGCTTTGCCTTGAGCTTTGCAAGGAGTCCTTTAGCAGTCGGGTCAACGGCAGTGAACCGTCGTGTCGTCAGATTGTGTATGGAGCCAAACGCGATTGCGACGACTGTGCAGGCGAGGCAGATGACGTTGTAGGGCATGCTGAAGTCAGGCGTTGGTAGCATCACCAGCAGGGTCTCCGTGTGTAGGTTCACAAACTGACGGCCGGACAGAGACTCGTTGCCAGACAGACTGAGGACATAACAAGCAGTTGGTCATTTAACAATAATTGTAACACTTCTACATTGCCTGTATCCTTGAAAATTCAAGCTCAGAGGTGCAAGAAACTGTCAGTTGGCATAATCATAAACGGGAACAGGCAAAAGTCATCATTGGAGCATTATACTGGCAACAATTTATGGTATAAAAGCAATTTCAAACAAATATGTTACATTTTTATTAAAGATGGCTACAGTTTCAGAATATTTAATTGTAATAGGGAGTTGATTCCAGATTGTTAGCACAGCTCCAGAGACAGCTACAGAGACAGCTCCAGAGACAGCTCCAGAGACAGCTACAGAGACAGCTCCAGAGACAGCTCCAGAGACAGCTACAGAGACAGCTCCAGAGACAGCTACAGAGACAGCTACAGAGACAGCTATAGAGACAGCTACAGAGACAGCTACAGAGACAGCTCCAGAGACAGCTATAGAGACAGCTACAGAGACAGCTACAGAGACAGCTCCAGAGACAGCAACAGAGACAGCTCCAGAGACAGCTACAGAGACAGCTACAGAGACAGCTCCAGAGACAGCTATAGAGACAGCTATAGAGACAGCTATAGAGACAGCTCCAGAGACAGCTCCAGAGACAGCTACAGAGACAGCTACAGAGACAGCTCCAGAGACAGCTACAGAGACAGCTCCAGAGACAGCTCCAGAGACAGCAACAGAGACAGCTCCAGAGACAGCTACAGAGACAGCTACAGAGACAGCTCCAGAGACAGCTACACAGACAGCTACAGAGACAGCTCCAGAGACAGCTACAGAGACAGCTCCAGAGACAGCTCCAGAGACAGCTCCAGAGACAGCTCCAGAGACAGCTACAGAGACAGCTACAGAGACAGCTCCACAGACAGCTACAGAGACAGCTCCAGCTCCAGAGACAGCTACAGAGACAGCTCCAGAGACAGCTCCAGAGACAGCTCCAGAGACAGCTCCAGGGTCAGCTCCAGAGACAGCTCCAGAGACAGCAACAGAGACAGCTCCAGAGACAGCTCCAGAGACAGCTACAGAGACAGCTACAGAGACAGCTCCAGAGACAGCTACAGAGACAGCTCCAGAGACAGCTACAGAGACAGCTCCAGAGACAGCTCCAGAGACAGCTACAGAGACAGCTACAGAGACAGCTCCAGGGTCAGCTCCAGAGACAGCTACAGAGACAGCTCCAGAGACAGCAACAGAGACAGCTCCAGAGACAGCTACAGAGACAGCTACACAGACAGCTACAGAGACAGCTACACAGACAGCTACAGAGACAGCTACACAGACAGCTCCAGAGACAGCTCCAGAGACAGCAACAGAGACAGCTCCAGAGACAGCTACAGAGACAGCTACACAGACAGCTACAGAGACAGCTCCAGAGACAGCTCCAGAGACAGCTACAGAGACAGCAACAGCTCCAGAGACAGCTCCAGAGACAGCTCCAGAGACAGCTACACAGACAGCTACAGAGACAGCTACAGAGACAGCTCCAGAGACAGCTACAGAAACAGCTACAGAGACAGCTCCAGGGTCAGCTCCAGAGACAGTTCCAGAGACAGCTCCAGGGTCAGCTCCAGAGACAGTTCCAGAGACAGCAACAGAGACAGCTCCAGAGACAGCTCCAGAGACAGCTACAGAGACAGCTCCAGAGACAGCAACAGAGACAGCTCCAGAGACAGCTACACAGACAGCTACAGAGACAGCTCCAGAGACAGCTCCAGAGACAGCTACAGAGACAGCTCCAGAGACAGCAACAGAGACAGCTACAGAGACAGCTACACAGACAGCTACAGAGACAGCTCCAGAGACAGCTCCAGAGACAGCTCCAGAGACAGCAACAGAGACAGCTCCAGAGACAGCTACACAGACAGCTACAGAGACAGCTCCAGAGACAGCTCCAGAGACAGCTCCAGAGACAGCTCCAGAGACAGCTACACAGACAGCTACAGAGACAGCTACAGAGACAGCTCCAGAGACAGCTCCAGAGACAGCTACAGAGACAGCTACAGAGACAGCTCCAGAGACAGCTACAGAGACAGCTACAGAGACAGCTACAGAGACAGCTCCAGAGACAGCTCCAGGGTCAGCTCCAGAGACAGCTCCAGAGACAGCTACAGAGACAGCTACAGAGACAGCTCCAGAGACAGCTCCAGGGTCAGCTCCAGAGACAGCTCCAGAGACAGCTTGTTTCAGGTGTTTGCCAATATTGAGTTTAGTTGTAGGAACAAAATGGAAATAATCTACGATTCCTAGAGATATCAGAGAAATGTAACAGATTAACTAAGTATGTCAGTTGTTGAGTAGAAAGAGTATGGTATGGAATAGTACCCAATTAAAATTTAATTCGATATACAACTGGAAGCCAGTGCAACTGCTTAAGTGGCGGTAGTATTTCACACACAAGATGTGGCATCACATGTTAGTAGCCGAGATACCTGGCATTGCACAGAGGGAAAGGCAGATGTTAACATGTACCAATTAAAACAACATCAAATGAAAACTGACGTCTACAAACTACCTCTTGGTGTATTTTAGAGAATCTCTTTCTGCAAGCAGTCTCTGGTTTTCAGTACATTCTTTAGGGAAATGTTGTCTTGTGTCAGACTCAAAATTCTCCACTACCTGTACTGTTACTGTCACATCCCGCCACAATGCAACAAACCCAGGCATCAGTTATCATTATTACTTGGTTTTGGTCTTTATGACAGCTCATCCCGACTTATGGATATCTCAAGGACTAAGCACAACTATCACCAGTCAGACTCTGACATGGAACCCTCAAGACAGAAGAAAACGAGGTCGTCCAAAGAACGTGTGCCGAAGGAACCTCCAGGCAGACTTTAGGAAGCTTGAAATGAAAGCCGAAGACAGAAGGCTGTGGAGAGCTGTTGTTGTGGCATAAGCCCCAGGAGGGAGGGAGGGTGTAAGATTAGCATAAGCCCCAGGAGGGAGGGAGGGTGTAAGATTGGCATAAGCCCCAGGAGGGAGGGAGGGTGTAAGTGTGGCATAAGCCCCAGGAGGGAGGGAGGGTGTAAGTATGGCATAAGCCCCAGGAGGGAGGGACGGAGGGTGTAAGTGTGGCATAAGCCCCAGGAGGGAGGGAGGGAGGGAGGGTGTAAGTGTGGCATAAGCCCCAGGAGGGAGGGAGGGAGGGAGGGAGGGAGGGAGGGAGGGAGGGTGTAAGTGTGGCATAAGCCCCAGGAGGGAGGGAGGGTATAAGTGTGGCATAAGCCCCAGGAGGGAGGGAGGGTGTAAGTAGGTAGTAGGTTATCACACTAGCACGGTCGGTAGAGCTTCAGACTCCCGGGTTCAAATCCTGTGCTGCCAAGTCAAACCTTGGTCAACTTTTTACTCTACATTGCTCTAGTTCACTCTGCTTTATAAATGAGTACCTGGCTATAGGCATAAGTGGATGTGTACAAATATCTTCGCACATTAATTGCAGCATGGCTAGATGCTTCCCAGAGAAGATGTTAGATTGAACAGGTCTGCCAGGGAGTAAAGTATATAAAGTGCTGCAGGCTGCCTGTATACGTGTGTATTAGAACTCACATGGCACTGATTCGGGCACTGAACTGGGGCAGGGCCACGTAGTCGGCCGTGTCATCAGGCAACATGGCACTGATGACAGCTGAGTTGACGTAGAAGCCGTGATTGGCATCAGGCGGGTACTCAGTCCACTTCAAGAGGGCACGCTCAAACTGCATGCTGAGGCGGGTGACAGACTTGGCTGGTAGGCGCAGCACTAGCTCAAGATGGTAGGGCCGCTGGCGGTCCTTTCCTGGCACATAGTGCAGGTGCACTGCAATGTACACATCAGTATCAGTGAAGCACGACCAGCAGTAACCTGTGACTGTCAGTGTAGCATGTGTTGAGGAATTTGTCAACAAACTGCATGGTGATAGTCTAATGAAGTGTATGTAAATAATAATGTACTGGATATTTTGTCACTAATGTGTGTCCATGAAAACTGACTTCAAGAACTTTCAAGAAAATTCACGGAAAAATTACTCAAGAACAGTCATGACTGCTGGTGACGTAAACAAACCCTGGATATAATAAGTGGCATCACTGGCATGGCTATTCTCAATCCATTATGATGTTATCATGACTTCTCTGTCGCTACAATCACTAGGACTGCAACACATAAATATTCACAATAACATGGTGTGTTCATGCATGCGCGTGCGTGTGTTCTTTGATGTGTATAATCTTGTGTACACTTGCATGTGTAGGTGTGTGGGCATGCATGTGTGCTCAGTGTATTAGTGCTTGTCTTAACATGTATCATCAGGTTTTTTTATTATTATTTATTGTGTGAAGTGAACAAGCCTGAAGAAAATGTTCTGTAACTCAACAGACAATAAGTATTTGTCTTGTATTGTATATGTACATGGGTGTGACACGTCACAAGTGGCAGCCTACACAGGGAGTCAGTGCTCACATGGTTTCAGTGTGGTGCCATTGATGCCAATGTGTGTCATCTCAGCGGTGAACGTGTCCACCTGGAGGGTGTGTAGATAGGTGTGCAGGAACCAGGGTATCACCTCCATGTAGACCACCACCAGGTCCTGGCTGGGGTGGGTGTTGTGAAGCAACGACACAATGCCCCCTTTCTCACGGCCAGAACCTGCAAATCACAGCAGAGTCACTGTCAGGCTGTCTGTCAACACTACAAGCAAATCTATGTAGATTACCACCACCAGGCTTTGTCTCCCAATAGTTTTATTAAACTAACATTATGTGTATTACACAACTAATCATCAAATCTCTTGCCATGTCAACCACTCCTGGATGCAGTTCTTACTTAAACAACTTTGCCTGATTTTTTGATTTGTTTAAGGTAAACCATGTAAAAGAAAATATTTAATGTACAACAGAATATCTGAACCCTCCACGTGTTTGGCACATCATGGGATATTGCCCAGTACTGGCCCTAATCAAGGAAAGATAATTTGTTTACAGTTGATGTGAGACCTTGGACCATGAGCCACAGAATGGTGGAGGAATCATTTACATGCCAACATTACTCCTCATCTACCAGCCATCTGTTTGGCGTAACATTACTTCAACAGATTTTTATAATGAAACTATTGTAAATGTAAATAGGCCACTATTTCAGACATATTTAACAAGTCTGGCTACCATTTTAAGTACATTTTATTTTGTAATACTTTGGTGGAAAACTTGATTATATATAATTTTTAATGTATGTTTACATTACAACACCAAGACTGCCATTGAACTGATATTTAGAAGTAACATGCAGCAATGTTGTGACCTAATAAAGATATTGAACATACAGTAGGTCTTATTTACATGTTTTGTTACATTATAATAACAACCACTCTACCCTTACCTGTTTGGAACCGATGGACGTACAGAACTGGTGGTGCCACCTGGCTGTAAGTGATGGCTTGGTTGTATTTTGCCGAGAGGTCCAGTACTCTGCTTCTTTCAGTGAACTGTCGGATATCATAGATGGCATAGCTGTGTTCAGTTCGGCCTCGACGGAAATTCTCGACAGTGTTTGGGGCAGGGTTCAGGGTGAACTGATAATTGGACATCTAAACAGAAATAACAAACTCCTGTTCTACATTTAAAAAATCCATCCATTGACAACATTTATTATCATAATTTTTATATTCAAAATAGGTCAAGACAAAACATCCAAAAGAAAAATGACATTTATTGAGCTGAGAAATATAAGTTCTATTTTAATTCTGGTCAGGTCACAATCGGTTATTAAAATCACTCACAAATAACAACAGATGATGTATTTAACAGTAATACATAATATAATGTACAATAGAAACTATATTTATTAACATGACCATTATCAAGATCCAACAAGGAAAGACCAATATCGACAGCCACAGCATCTTATGAAGATAACCACCCCCAGGCTAAGACACATGATAAAACGTGTCATTTGTCCTACCTTGTTGCTGGTGACATCAACAAAGATGGTGCTGGTCTGTGCGACAGGACAAACTGTCCCAATCATGCGGCCAAACAGTTTCTTCAGCGACCAATCTGTCCAGTAACACACACACAATACAGTATGATACAGGTTATAGTATTACAAACAAGTAGACATATGGCATACCATGATATGGACACATGACAAATAACAACTATAAATAGAGAGGATCTGGGTTTGATATTCATGTGATGTTCAATACAAAGACTGACTTGAGCTGATGAACTATCCCATCGTTCCTCACCTCCACGAATTAGTTGATCTGATGTTAGCTACATGTCTGGGTGTTCAGAGTAACATCAACATGTTAGAAGACATTTTATTTCTCAACCGGTACATAATACAATAATTGTATATCCATGTCAAAAATAACACAAAGTATGCATAAACATATCATATAGACGACATAATATATGACATTGCAATAAAAACAGAGTCAGGAAACTCTGCTAAGACATTAGTAGTCACTATTGAGGAGCCACCCTTGTAAACAAAACTAACAATGTCAGACACATCAACCAAATACAAGTATTCACAAAATATTACATGGATACTAATATGTAGATAGTGTAGCTTACATGGTTGTTAAATTTGTTCTTTACAGCACAATATATGTGTTGTATAAAGATGAATCAAGTTGACAGGTGGTTGTTTGTTCTTCTTGTTGCAAACATACACCATATATAGCAGTGATATAGTTAATAATATACGGAGTCTTCTATATTTATGTCCCGAATGTTTACTCATTATGACCTCTTTTCCAAGACTATTGTTGATGATTTGCAGATGAGAAGAGAGACTGCAGTCACTGCACTGACCTTGCCGTCCATGGTTGAAGATGGTTGGTTCTAGCACAGCTGACAACGTCTGACTCAGTTCCACAGATGTCGATGTACAATCAGAATTCTAGAAGACATCAAACAGACCAGTTGCTAGTGGTTTCCATGCAAACTTCCAATCACTACTTTTTATTGTTACAAAACCATTTGTTGTATGTTAATAAATTACACTTCCACAATGATAAATAGGCATAACCACTTACTAAAATCTTACCTTGTTTTCAAATCAACAGATATAAATATATGGATTCATTTGCTGTCATTTATTAGTTTCTATTTAAATGATTTGGTATAACACAGCTCTCTTTTTCATCCCTGAAGTCTGAGTTAAGATTGGCATCAATACTGGCTATCAATTTATATAATATGTTGTTCTCCCAGATTTATATATAATATTGGTATTATTACTGACCAATCTTCTATTTTTCCTGAGACACTGTAATTTTAACGTTAGAACTGATATTACTGCTCACCTAAGTGAGTGAAGCTACTGAATTTCATGTAACATTGACTACTTGCTCACAAGACCCACAGTGGATTGTGTTCACTGAAGTGAGGTAATCCAACCAGTTACTCACCGTACAGACTGGGCGAAAGTGAATGCCCAGTGAGTGGTAGTTGGTGTCGTACAACTTGATAGAGTTAAAGAGACTTGCTACTCCGGCCTGCAAGGGGAACACAGTTTGTAAGTGTGTTGTACGGTTTCTAATTGGTTACGTCTTGTAGTCACACTGCAACTATACCTTTCATGTGTATAGAAATGTTAGAATTACATTCATTTTACATTAGACACAAGTCATTGTCCTGGCACAATCACATCACTGATCAATGATCATGAGTTGTATGGAAATCTACCATGGATCCACATGGTGTGCGTCAGACTCTAACCATGTTAATGGCGTTGGAATCCTGTGCTGCCTTGTCGAACCTTGGGCAAGTTCATTCACTCCATCAACTCACTTAGCTGTATGAATGAGTATCTGATTATAGACAGTGGTGGATATCTATGTATGAATTGTCATCACACATTAATTGCAGTGTGACTGAATACTTTCCAGAGAAATCGGCAGTGTTCAGTTAGACAGGTTAACCAGGGAGTAAAACATAAAGCATTCTGAGCAGTCCTAAGAACCAGACATTGCAATATAAGAACTTACTTTTACTTTACATCTACCACCATGGGGCAATATGTGACATGTTCTACCGAAATGAGTCATATGTCAAAAAATAAATTATGGACATATCTTACACACAGACAAAGTTATTGGACGCTGAACATGCCTGGTGTAGAAAGTTTCAAATGGAGAAAAATGCATTTGAAGTTCGCTGTCACGTAAGCATACGGTCGAGTACATTGTTGATCCAAAATCGGCCGTTTTGCTTCTATTACTCTATTTGATGCTTTCAAAATAAACTCCTAAGACATGTTCGTTGTCGAAGATATATCATGCTAACTAACTAATCATACATTTACTGAAATAATTACAAGATAATCCAAGTATTTAGCAATGTTTTCTAGCAGCGACCCGCTTGATCACGCTGTTTGCAGTTAGCGAGTCCACACTGCGCCTGTGGCCTTGCGCTCTCAACTCTAAGCCAACCAGGGGCCCGCTATCAGCCCCTCCCCGCGTCTAAGGATGTTTGTCTACAGATAGGCCTCTCGCATAAGCATAAGTTGACGTCAGTGGGGATTACTACTACAAGAATCTGAAAGAGGGCATCCTGGGCTTTCCATTAGTACCACATGTGTTTGCCATGCATTCAGGGAAACCCTGAAGAATGCGAGTCGAACAAGTGCGATTTCTCAGTTCTATTTTACGCAATTCATGCGTGAAATGTTACGTAGTGTTTATAAAAAGGCTATAAAATATACTAAATAATAATATAAATGAGAAATAAGCATTGCCAATTGACAGAAAAGATATCAAAGTATACTTTGGCGACAAAAAGGCAAAATCGTCGGAAATCATCGTTGCGTGTTTAGACAGTGCTTTCTCGAAATAAATGTTGCTGACATACGACTCATTTCGTTAGAACACGTCACATATGGGTTACATCTGGCAGATGATGTGTCATGCTCAAATGGCAAAAAAATCATCTATGGAAATCATAGGTCCTCAGAGGCTCAGACTAATATGACTTTGAGAGAAGACAAAGAAACCAATGAAAGACGTTATTCACAAAAAGTAAAGAAAGTTGTTTTCAAACCTGTAATAAGCACATTCATTACCTTAGAGCCACACGGAAGCAGTTTCTTCCACGGTGTGAGATTCTCAGTGCAGACGTTCTCACGAGGCAGGGCCGCGTAACGCAGCAAGTGGGTGGATGTCTTAGAGAACCAGCCAGAGGTTGCACCCCTCGGACGGAATGACAACTTGGGGCAGACTGTGTTCTTGGCATCCATATAGTTGAGGGAGGCACAGAACATGCCAGACAGCACGTTGATCAGATCTGTCCATGTCTCATTCACGCTGAAGTCAGCAGGGTCATAATTCATAGAATTGTAATGCAGTTGGTTCACTGAGAAATAGATTGCACTTGCAATGTATTTGCTTGCACATATAACCTGTACAAATATAAGTAATTTTACCTATTTTAATTAGCATTTGTTGAACTATTATTTGTCTGTTACTTCCCATACATATATAATTTGCAACGTTTCACAAAGAAGCAATGAAGCATGCTATATTGTTCCCTATATATGTGCATTGCTGATGATGCCACATTGCAGATACTTTCTAGATAAGAGTAACAAGTTAACTACTACTTCCACTTTAGCCATAAGAAGCCAGGTTGTCATCTCATATGTGTATGCATGTTAGGCTTTGTTAGCAATGTGATGCACCTAATTTGTTCATACACTTGTCAGTCCCATCGCTGACATATATACTGTATGTATGTACTTTTAAATGCTTGTTTGGTATAATACTGTAAAAATGTATGTGTGATAACCCATACACATCGATAGAAAAGTTATATTTTGTCTACTTACTTTGATGTGCCTGGCTGAAACCACACCCACAACTCTGCCCCAGGGGGAGCATCGACCAAGGGGTAGCCCCACTTCTCATGTCGCCACAGTCCCTGTGTCAGAGTCAGGTGTAACTCTTGCACAGAGAACTTGGCGAGCACTTCCCCAAGGGCCTTTGGGAACAGATGGTAATGCAGAACTGCAAGCAGACAGGATCATTCGTGTTCAAAGCGTATGACACTTCTAAGCCTGAGCATGTATACATGGTTATATTATTAAATAAAAGCGTTAATAACTACCAAATTACTATTGATGTGTGATCTTGTTAATTTTTTGGCAAAAATTGTTAAATGGCTCTGTGCAAGTAATCTTAGTTCTCTTACTACAATTAAATTGTGCTGTCATATATAATATTTATGTATCATCTATCCACCTGTGAGTACAGGTCTGTGACTGTGAGGAACAAACAACAGCAACTATGGCTACTTTTCATCTTGTGTTGGCATTTACAGTCTCCAGTACTAAGTAGCTAAATATTAAATAAAAAATTATCTAATATTTTGATAACAAAATCAAATGACAACATACTGCTACTTCGAAAGCATCAATAGCGTGTTAGATCAGCCTGGTTGGCTGTTATACGTTTATTCTCATAATTGTTTTCGTAATTGGTCTGAGAGGCAATCATGATCTCTAATATCTGTATCTGTATCTTAACTGGCAAAATGTCCTAGGGACACATCACGCCAGTGCGCATGGTGGGTCATCTGACTTAATTGTTAAAATGTTGGATTAAACTATTCTGAAATGATTTTAGTGATTTACTTGAGACAGTGTTTGAGGGGAGAGAATTCCATTCCTTAATTGTTGTTGGGAAGAAGCTGCTTCCAAATATGTTTGCAGAGTATCTAATTTGCAAGAACTGACTGTCATGTTTACGTGAGGTTCTAGTGTTGTGTTGGATATAGTGATCTAGCGGGATATCTATAAGGTTATGTTCCATTTTGTATATTATGCTAAGTCTTTTAATTTTTCTTCTTGTTTGGAGGGTGTCCCACTGGAGGTCTTTAAAAAGTTGGGTTACTGTTCCTGGTTCTCTAGAATAGTTATGTGTACAAAATCTGGCAGCTTGTCTTTGGATTCTTTCTAAGGTTTTAATATGTTTTAGGCAGTGTGGATCCCATGATGCTGATGCATATTCAAGTATTGGTCGGACAAGGGTTGTGTAGGCTATTGACTTAATGTGGGTTGGGCATTTGTTTAGATTTCTCCTAATGACTCCTAGAGTCTGTTGTGCTTTCCTAGCGACTGAGTTGCATTGTGCTGTCCAATTTAATGTATTTGATATTTGTACACCAAGATAACAATGTGATTGAACAGATTTAAGTTGTTGGCCACAGAAGATGTAAATATTTGGTGTCGGTTTTCTTGAGGCTAATGTCATTGTGAAGCATTTGGTGGGATTGAATTTCATAAGCCAGGTGTTTTGCCATTCCTCAAGTTTGATTAGATCATTTTGGAGGAGAGAAATGTCATTGTCTGATTTAATTGGTTGATATAGTAGGCAGTCATCTGCAAAAAGGCGAACGTTTGAAGTGAGATTGTTGGGTAGATCATTTATGTAAAGTAAGAAAAGTAAGGGTCCCAGTACGGTTCCCTGTGGTACCCCTGAGGTGACTTTAATTGGTTTGGATGCTGATCCATTTATTACAACCTGTTGAGTTCTTTCTGCAAGGAAGCTTTCTATCCATGACGATATTGGGCCTGTGATGCCATAGTATTTTAGTTTGTGGATTAGTCTTTTGTGTGGAACTTTGTCGAATGCTTTAGTGAAGTCTAGAATGGCCATGTCTACAGATTTCTTTTCATCTAGATATTTGCTTATGTCATGGACAGTTTGAATTAATTGAGTTTCTGTTGATCTTTTTGCACGAAAACCATGTTGGTGGTCATTTAGGATGTGATGTTGTTCAAGGTGTTTCATGATGTGGCTATGAATTATGTGTTCAAGAAGTTTAGAAATCACAGGTGTTAAGGATATTGGTCTGTAGTTTGAAGTTTCTGCCCTGTTTCCTTTCTTGAAAATTGCTGTTATGTTTGCTTCGTTCCAGGCTTTGGGGACTTGACCAGAGTCAACTGATGATTGGAAGATATCATGTATTCTTGGTGATAGGTGGTAGGCATATCTGTTTAGAAACCATGGTGGAATGCCATCTGGTCCTTGCAATTTAGGTGTTAATTTTTGATAGTTGGTCATGTACTCCTTTAAGTGAAATTGTTAATTCGGGTATTTTTCCATGTGGGCTGTCATTCAGATTTGGCAGCTTGGAATTTCCTTCATATGTAAAGACACTTTTGAACTGATTGCCTAAGGCTTCTGCTTTTTGCTTGTCATCGCTAATTATATTTCCCGCAATGTTGAGGTCCCCAATACCCTGGTTATCTTGTCTAAGTTTGGAAATGAAACTCCAGAATGCTTTCGGTTTGTCTGTTATTGCAGTTGTTAGGAATTGATTTATATAGGACAGTCTAGCAGAACGAAGGTGTTTGTGCATGTCTTTCCTGATGTTACAAAACTCTTGCCAGTCTTCTGGATTTCTAGATATTTTTGCTTTCTTATATAATCGTTTCTTTCTTTTGCACATTTTTTTCAAGTCTTTATTGAACCAGGGAAGGTTGTATCTGGAAGTTGTAAGACGGACTGGTACATAGTGTTTCATAATGTTGATGATTTTTTTAAAATCCCATGGACGGCGCCAATATGAAGTGGTGCCACCTCGCGGTGCCTGGATAATCGAGACCCCCACCGCACCGGCAGTGTCACTGTCACTCTGTGACTGTCAGTAATTCGGACTTACATTCGTCTTTTCTCCTCAATTCTACTTCCCATGTTGTAGTAAACTGGAAGTGTGTGTAAATGTGACCGGTCGGCAAAGGTTTTATGAACAGCTCCTCATGAAATTCATCCTCAAATAGCCCTAAACTGCAAACATTTAACGTAATAAAGATTATTGATGACAGCAAAAATCTCAATCCCATGGACGGCGCCATTTTAAATTTCAGAACTGCACCAAATGGAATATGACTTTATCATTGAATATAAATAAATGCTATGACGAGGCGTCCTGGAGCGCAACGATTTCCGAGAAGGATTTTCTGTGCTAATTTGCTTTTAACTTCAATCGTTACTATTTCACGACTTTCATAGAGTCATAGGTACATTAATTTGTGTTTATCTAGTTTACATTATCCAAAGTTTACTTGAATGTTTAACTGTTTAGTCGTATATACGTGCGCATGCATCCACTAGGTGGCGCCACTAAGTGTTACGGTTCTTCATGTTCATGCAATTGCCCAATTAAAATATTAAATTTTCTCATCGCGGGATCTTGCACTGCGCTTAAAACAAAATAAATGCGCGGCTTTGTGTAATTTATGAGAAAAAACGAGTTGTGTTTCGTTGTTTTTTATATAAAATAGAAACAGGATGCACAGATAGTGGTAAGTTCATTCGGTCTTTGAACATCTTTGCGATCTCATGGTGGCACGTTTAAATCACGGCACAAAGGCGGGCGTGTGCCTCGCATGAGACACGAGACAAGCAGACAGCAACGGCAACACTAACTGACTAAGTGACTGACTCAATCCGATTCGATCTAAGACAGGAAAATCTCAAGTAGTTATACTCTAAAAATCCCAACTGGTTAATAAATACATCAAGAACACGTAATGATGGTGTTCTTCGTCCACTTTCCTGTACGGAAGTACCTGTCGCCTTGGGTTCATTACAGATGCAGCCGCCTCCTCACTCGGGAATCGACTCGGTTCTGACAGGGTAATAATGCAGTTACTCTTTAGGTGGTTCTGGGGGGGCGGGCATGAAGCAGCTGAGAGGGCATCTGGTAAAGCAAATGTTTTCATTCGTTTTTTATTGGTTCTGCATTTTTCAAAGCTTCAGATTTAATGTTGGTTAATTGCCACATTGTATAGGCATTTTCTTCCATGTAGACTAGATGTGGTTGATGTATACGCCTACGGAGTCGATGTATACTACTTATCTACTCCTTGATCTCTGGACATTGTGAGTTCCTTCAGCAGCAGTCTCACCAGCATAGGCATGAGGCCACTGCTCTCAAGATCGGGGAAATTGCGTATAAGACTGTTCGATCCCATCATCTAAATTCTTGAGATGGCAGGGAAATGTTTCCTCTTCCCTAAAGCAGTGGATGCATCTTTGTGAAATGGGCTCATGACCATCAGACCATAACAATTACTCTCAAAGTCAAAATGCACGTCAGCTTTTGTAGTGGTAGGCCTGTTCAGTGTAATGGTAATCTTTTACTTAATTTTTAAGTTGCTTTATCAAAACATTAAGCTCCAAATGACAATATTGATTTTGATGCAAAGTGTGATAGTTTGATGTTTGAAGATATTATGTTCTTGCCATTTGAAATACATATATTTTTCTTATGCCTTCAGTACAATATTGCTCATGCCAGGATCAAATGTTTTTGTACAGACACCTGCATGTTAACCCACATATATACAATCCAGTTAACGACCTGAAATAAAACTGCAAATAGATGTGTAACAAAAAGTATAACTGACAATATATATGGGTTTTACTTGTCCAAATGACTGGTGGATGGGTCCCTACATAAAGCCATTGTTCATGCTGAATTTTAGACATTGTGTTTTAGGTTGATATCTAACCCAGAGTCCTGCAAACTATAAATGCCTTCATGACATCATCTGGACTTTTATGGCTGAAAAGATTATTTGCACAAGACTACAGTATGAGGGAATCATAACACGAAATACAATTCCAGCCACGTATCAGTGATCTGTGCATTTATAGAGAGACATGAAAAGTGACAATGATGATCCTCATGGGAGGGGGGAGGATGCTGGCAACAATGGGACGGAAAGAACCAGCAAAGCATCTGGTAATAACCGAACTAAATCCCACGCTGGTCGCCCCAGTTCACACAATGTGAGCCGATCAAACAGAAAACTGATGACACGCAGTGGCAAAACAACAGAACCCACGCAGAGACACATTACTCATTCCGGACGTGTCAAAGTTGCACGCCCAGCGGTGTCAACCCAGGCAGTTGCACGTATGTGTACACCTGTGAAGAATGTACAGGTTCACCTTACAAAACTCACGCTGTCACCTGACTCCAAATCTGGGCGAAAACTTAGTGCTAAGAAATACCTGGATAAAGTTCGACGAGAGCAGCACAATGCTCGTGTGAGACGGTCACGCAAAATGTCACCAACACGTTCACCTGAGCGGGTGACAATGGCTGGGTCAGCTTCAGGACCGTCTCCACGTACGAAAACTGTCATCGAGAAACTGGTGGCTCAGCGACCTCGGAGAACAGTCACACCCAAGAATCTGGTATGTTTATAAATATTATTATACTTTGTGCTCAGTATTATTGACAATCAAACATGGACAATAAAATTATAGTTAAATAAAAAATTCTTTAGACACAACAGAAACATATTACCGGGTACTTATTACCCACATAGCAAGGCCGGCTTCTCACGGCAGGAGTTTATGTTGTAGAACTACATGGCAGGACTGTGTGTTGTAGAACTACATGGCAGGACTGTGTTGTAGAACTACATGGCAGGACTGTGTTGTAGAACTACATGGCAAGACTGTGTTGTAGAACTACATGGCATGACTGTGTTGTAGAACTGCATGGCATGACTGTGTTGTAGAACTACATGGCAGGACTGTGTTGTAGAACTACATTGCATGACTGTGTTGTAGAACTACATGGCAGGACTGTGTTGTAGAACTACATTGCATGACTGTGTTGTAGAACTACATGGCAGGACTGTGTTGTAGAACTACATGGCAGGACTGTGTGTTGTAGAACTACATTGCATGACTGTGTTGTAGAACTACATGGCAGGACTGTGTGTTGTAGAACTACATGGCATGACTGTGTTGTAGAACTACATGGCAGGACTGTGTGTTGTAGAACTACATTGCATGATTGTGTTGTAGAACTACATGGCATGACTGTGTTGTAGAACTACATGGCAAGACTGTGTTGTAGAACTACATGGCAAGACTGTGTTGTAGAACTACACGGCAGGACTGTGTGTTGTAGAACTACATGGCAGGACTGTTGTAGAACTACATTGCATGACTGTGTTGTAGAACTACATGGCAGGACTGTGTTGTAGAACTACATTGCATGACTGTGTTGTAGAACTACATTGCATGACTGTGTTGTAGAACTACATTGCAGGACTGTGTGTTGTAGAACTACATGGCAGGACTGTGTGTTGTAGAACTACATGGCAGGACTGTGTGTTGTAGAACTACATGGCAGGACTGTGTTGTAGAACTACATGGCAGGACTGTGTGTTGTAGAACTACATTGCATGACTGTGTTGTAGAACTACATGGCAGGACTGTGTGTTGTAGAACTACATGGCATGACTGTGTTGTAGAACTACATGGCAGGACTGTGTGTTGTAGAACTACATTGCATGACTGTGTTGTAAAACTACATGGCAGGACTGTGTGTTGTAGAACTACATCTACATGGCAGGACTGTGTGTTGTAGAACTACACTGCATGACTGTGTTGTAGAACTACATGGCAGGACTGTGTGTTGTAGAACTACACTGCATGACTGTGTTGTAGAACTACATGGCAGGACTGTGTGTTGTAGAACTCAATGGCAGGACTGTGTGTTGTAGAACTACATTGCATGACTGTGTTGTAGAACTACATGGCAGGACTGTGTGTTGTAGAACTACATGGCAGGACTGTGTTGTAGAACTACATGGCAGGACTGTGTTGTAGAACTACATGGCAAGACTGTGTTGTAGAACTACATGGCATGACTGTGTTGTAGAACTACATGGCAGGACTGTGTTGTGAACTATGCATGACTGTGTTGTAGAACTACATGGCAGGACTGTGTTGTAGAACTACATGGCAGGACTGTGTTGTAGAACTACATGGCAGGACTGTGTTGTAGAACTACATTGCATGACTGTGTTGTAGAACTACATTGCATGACAGTGTTGTAGAACTACATGGCAGGACTGTGTGTTGTAGAACTACATGGCATGACTGTGTTGTAGAACTACATGGCAGGACTGTGTTGTAGAACTACATGGCAGGACTGTGTGTTGTAGAACTACATTGCATGACAGTGTTGTAGAACTACATGGCAGGACTGTGTGTTGTAGAACTACATTGCATGACTGTGTTGTAGAACTACATGGCAGGACTGTGTTGTAGAACTACATTGCATGACTGTGTTGTAGAACTACATGGCAGGACTGTGTTGTAGAACTACATGGCAGGACTGTGTTGTAGAACTACATGGCATGACTGTGTTGTAGAACTACATGGCAGGACTGTGTGTTGTAGAACTATATTGCATGACTGTGTTGTAGAACTACATGGCATGACTGTGTTGTAGAACTACATGGCAGGACTGTGTTGTAGAACTACATGGCAGGACTGTGTGTTCTAGAACTACATTGCATGACTGTGTTGTAGAACTACATGGCAGGACTGTGTGTTGTAGAACTACATGGCATGACTGTGTTGTAGAACTACATGGCATGACTGTGTTGTAGAACTACATGGCAGGACTGTGTTGTAGAACTACATTGCATGACTGTGTTGTAGAACTACATGGCAGGACTGTGTTGTAGAACTACATTGCATGACTGTGTTGTAGAACTACATGGCAGGACTGTGTTGTAGAACTACATGGCAGGACTGTGTTGTAGAACTACATGGCATGACTGTGTGTTGTAGAACTACATTGCATGGCAGGACTGTGTGTTGTAGAACTACATGGCAGGACTGTGTGTTGTAGAACTACATTGCATGACTGTGTTGTAGAACTACATGGCAGGACTGTGTGTTGTAGAACTACATTGCATGACTGTGTTGTAGAACTACATGGCATGACTGTGTGTGTAGAACTACATCTGGCAGGACTGTGTGTTGTAGAACTACATTGCATGACTGTGTTGTAGAACTACATGGCAGGACTGTGTGTTGTAGAACTACATGGCAGGACTGTGTGTTGTAGAACTAATGGCAGGACTGTGTGTTGTAGAACTACATACATGGCAGGACTGTGTGTTGTAGAACTACACGGCAGGACTGTGTGTTGTAGAACTACACTGCATGACTGTGTTGTAGAACTACATGGCAGGACGGTGTGTTGTAGAACTACATGGCAGGACTGTGTGTTGTAGAACTACATGGCAGGACTGTGTGTTGTAGAACTACATGGCAGGACTGTGTGTTGTAGAACTACACTAGGCAGGACTGTGTGTTGTAGAACTACACAGCGGGAATGTGTGTTGTATGACTACACAGCGGAATGTGTGTTGTAGGACTACACAGCGGAATGTGTGTTGTAGGACTACACAGCGGGAATGTGTGTTGTAGGACTACACAGCGGGAATGTGTGTTGTAGGACTACACAGCAGGAATATGCGTTGTTGAACTACATGGCAGGAATGTGTGTTGTAGGACTACACAGCGGGAATGTGTGTTGTAGGACTACACAGCGGGAATGTGTGTTGTAGGACTACACAGCGGGAATGTGTGTTGTAGGACTACACAGCGGAATGTGTGTTGTAGGACTACACAGCGGGAATGTGTGTTGTAGGACTACACAGCGGGAATGTGTGTTGTAGGACTACACAGCGGGAATGTGTGTTGTAGGACTACACAGCGGGAATGTGTGTTGTAGGACTACACAGCGGGAATGTGTGTTGTAGGACTACACAGCGGGAATGTGTGTTGTAGGACTACACAGCGGGAATGTGTGTTGTAGGACTACACAGCGGGAATGTGTGTTGTAGGACTACACAGCGGTAATGTGTGTTGTAGGACTACACAGCGGGAATGTGTGTTGTAGGACTACACAGCGGGAATGTGTGTTGTAGGACTACATAGCGGGAATGTGTGTTGTAGGACTACACAGCGGGAATGTGTGTTGTAGGACTACACAGCTGGAATGTGTGTTGTAGGACTACACAGCCGGCCTGTCGTGGCAAGAAGAGAAGGAACTCAAGAAGGCTCTCTATGTGTCGCTGCAAGAATCGCGTCGCTCCTCAGCGTCTCAGTCCCGCACCGACTCCCCACTGCCCGACAGCGGCTCCGAGGAACATAGACCCTTTGGTAGCAGTGGGAGGAGGGGAAGGAAGCCTTCCGCAGCCCTAGGGATCAATCCCATGATGCCTCCACATACTGGGAACAGTGGACAGTCGACCCCCGACACTCTGAGGGAGGGCAACGGCAACAGCATGTCGTCTGTGGTTGACAGTGTCAGCAGTCAAACCAGCAGTCAGTCTAAACTGTAAGTATCACGCTGACAGAAGACAGTGTCAGCAGTCTGTCTAAACTGTAAGTATCACGCTGACAGAAGACAGTGTCAGCAGTCAGTCTAAACTGTAAGTATCACGCTGACAGAAGACAGTGTCAGCAGTCAGTCTAAACTGTAAGTATCACGCTGACAGAAGACAGTGTCAGCAGTCAGTCTAAACTGTAAGTATCACGCTGACAGAAGACAGTGTCAGCAGTCTGTCTAAACTGTAAGTATCACGCTGACAGAAGACAGTGTCAGCAGTCAGTCTAAACTGTAAGTATCATGCTGACAGTAGACAATGTCTGCTGTCCGTGTAAACTGTAAGTATCACGCTGACAGTAGACAGTGTCAGCAATCAGTCTAAACTGTAAATATCACACTGACAGTAGACAGTGTCAGCAGTCAGTGTAAACTGTAGGTATCATGCTGACAGTAGACAGTGTCAGCAGTCAGTGTAAACTGTAGGTATCATGCTGACAGTAGACAGTGTCAGCAATCAGTCTAGACTGTAAGTATCATGCTGACAGTAGACAGTGTCAGCAGTCAGTGTAAACTGTAGGTATCATGCTGACAGTAGACAGTGTCAGCAGTCAGTGTAAACTGTAGTTATCATGCTGACAGTAGACAGTGTCAGCAATCAGTCTAAACTGTAAGTATCATGCTGACAGTAGACAGTGTCAGCAGTCAGAGTAAATGTAGGTATCAAGCTGGCAGTAGACAGTGTCAGCAGTCGGTGTAAACTGTAGGTATCACGCTGACAGTAGACAGTGTCAGCAGTCAATTTAAACAGTACGTATCACGTAGACAGTGTCAGCAGTCAGTGTAAACTGTAGGTATCAAGCTGACAGTAGACAGTGTCAGCAGTCAGTTTAAACAGTACGTATCACGTAGACAGTGTCAGCAGTCAGTGTAAACTGTAGGTATCAAGCTGACAGTAGACAGTGTCAGCAGTCAATTTAAACAGTACGTATCACGTAGACAGTGTCAGCAGTCAGTGTAAACTGTAGGTATCAACCTGACAGTAGACCGTGTCAGCAGTCAATTTAAACAGTACGTATCACGTAGACAGTGTCAGCAGTCAGTGTAAACTGTAGGTATCAAGCTGACAGTAGACAGTGTCAGCAGTCAGTTTAAACAGTACGTATCACGTAGACAGTGTCAGCAGTCAGTGTAAACTGTAGGTATCAAGCTGACAGTAGACAGTGTCAGCAGTCAATTAAAACAGTACGTATCACGTAGACAGTGTCAGCAGTCAGTGTAAACTGTAGGTATCAAGCTGACAGTAGACAGTGTCAGCAGTCAGTGTAAACTGTATCATTCTGACAGTAGACAGTGTCAGCAGTCGGTATAAACTAAGTACACTGTATCTAGTTGAAAGTGTCAGCAGTCAGTATACACTATAAGTAGCATGCTGACAGTAGACAGTATAAGCTGTAAGAAGCACACAGTTTACAGTAACTTTACACTGACTGACTGCAGGTTAATCTATGCACAGCCAGTATTCAAAATCTGAGTTGCCACATCATATCTGGTCATAGAAAATGTACTAATCTGTAATTTATTCAAATGACACACACACACACACACACGCTAATATTGATTATTGATCACCCAAGTGATTACCCAGTTTAGTGCCTTCAGATGAAATATATGTTTCATTTGGACTGACTGAATTGAATGATAAATTCTGTCAAACTACAAAGTTTGGAAAATATTGGAAAGTTTGACATTGTTTTTCAGTTTGAAGGCGCAGGTGCGTGCCCAGAGGAAGTTTGCCCAGGGGTCGCGCCCTGTGAGCCCCTGCGTTACCCCACGCAAACCCAAGTCCCTGTCGACCCCAAAAAAGCAGCCCCTACCGAATGTGATGGCAAAGACAGAAGATTTCCTCACATTCCTGTGTCTCAGGGGTCAGTGCTGTGCTGTGAGACTGTATGGTGAATTCAGGTGTATTATCTAGTATTGTAAAAGGTGTTTGTGGTTGGGTATGGATGTTGTTTTATGGGAAATATACTGGTCTAGATATGGCTAAAACCAGAAAGAAATATTGTGGGGATGAGGTACTGCAATCAGGCGTGTGTTTCCAGAAAACTGTTTACTGCCAATATAATTGTAAGTTCATCGTCATCATGATAGTAAGTTACGCGTGGTATTTTTACTTTGCTTTATATTTGACAAATTTAGAGGTTGTTGGTTGCATCTTGGGATGGTAAGAGGTGGACGATGTGAAAAGTTGTTAATCGTGCAGCTTCGGTGCTACCTACTATGTCCCGTTTGCAGGTAGCTCAGTGCTGCCCCCTAACCTCGAGTGCTTCAACTACACCGACTCCGACAGCCACATGAGCTTTCCCAACACCCCTCGCCACTCGCAGGATGGCAGCCAGCCAGCCACCCCCCTAAGTGGGGGCGACACCCCCCGCAATGGCAGGGTTGGCGGTGGCACACCTCGGGGTAGGTCACCTGCCCCGCATTCACGAGCCAGCAGTCCGGACCGTGAGATAGCTGCCTTGGGGGAAGAGCTTGGCGTGTCACCACTGGTACGTGCATATGTGTGGGTGAGTGTGTGCGTGTTCGTGCACGTTCCTCGCAATAGTCGTGGTTACTATATGAAAATGTGTAACGTACTTATAAATGTGGAATATTCGCTAAACTGGCTGCTTTGTGCTGCATATGTCAAAGTGTGTGACATTTTGGTATATTTCTGGCATGAAGGGTTCTTTGGTGTACTCAAGTAGCTGGGTAAGTTTTAAATCAAATGCACTGTAATATTGACGATATGATCTAGTATATTGAAAAATGGTACACAGCGTCTATCTTCTTTGTACATTGCTACAGTAGCAACTGCTTTGACTAATGTCGCTCTTTGTAGGTCACCGTAGCAACCGCCAGCCCCCTGGTGGCTGGTCCTTCGACTGCTAGTTCTTCCTCTCTGCGCTTTACCCACGTAGCAAGTAGTCCCACTAACACTGAGTGTGTCGCTGTGGCTCAGCTGCCACTACAGCCACTGCAACGTTGTCCATCGCTGTCACGCTGCAGTGAAGGCACTGCTGACATAGAGTCAACTTTGAATGAACATTTCCCGCTGAAGATCAACTCGGATTGGCGGGCAATCTGTGAGTGTGATTCGGCTGACATTGATATAACTGCAGTGGAGCCATCCATTGAGAAATTAAATTCGCCGTTGAATGAAGCATGTGTTGAGGAATGTAGTGTGGAAATGACAGAACTGACACAATCTGAGTCGGATGGTTTTAGGATGGAGATAGCCATGCAGACTTTGGACGGCGATAATTGCAGTGTTAACGAATGTGACGAACCTGAATCTACAGCAGTAATCGGCATAATGCCAAACCTGGTCGACTCGGAACTGTGGAAAGCTGGTGATGTGTGCGGTTTACAGAAGGTGGCGCCACCAGTGATAGCTGCCATCGTCGACAGTAGTCCAATGACAGACATTAGTTTGGAGACATCTGTTGTGGACCATGACACCTGTCTCACAGACCTGCCGAGTGAGTTTGTTGACAACATATCGTCTGGTGCTGTCAGTGGCGCCGTTCCCATGGCAACCTGCATCACCACCTGCGCTCCACTCGTGTCGACGTACAGATCGGACTTTGGCATGTCGCTGGCGTTGCTGCCGTCACTTCAACTCATCTCGACCACAAGTCTCCTCAGTAATGTGACAGTCGTCCTGGTGGGTGGTGGCGACCACAGTGTCACCTATACAGCTCCCGCACTGCTCGCGCCATGTGACGTCACACATCAACACTCCTCCGATTGGCCGGCGGCATCGTCGGAGAGCGACGGAGTGACACACAGCATGACAGTCAGTGGTGACACTACTTCTCGGTGTTGTCACGTGTCGTTGACCACGAGTGTGTGCGGCCATCCACTGACCAGCGGTCAGCATGTTGACCGCTGTGTGTCCACCTCTGTGTTGTCCACCCCTCCGTCTAGTGATGTAGCCCAGGTGTCATCCCTTGCCCTCGTAACTCCTCCTTCCCAGACAGCCTCCGTTTCCAAAATTGTCTCTCAAAAACGTGAATCTGATTTGCATTGTCTCAGTCTCAGACATGGCTGTGTCACACCAGCAGGGAGATATGTAGTTACCCTCCCCCCTCATCCCGCCCTCAGCCCGCATGTCAGTGTTGTGTGTAGCAGTGTGGTCCCATTGTGTACCCCCGAGCCGTCTCTCACCCTCGTAGCGCGTGTCCCCGTCCCGTTCATGGCGGACGCCAGTGGCAGTCTGACTGTCCTCCCCAGTCGTGTCACTTCTCTCATTGTCCGTGATCACGTCCTGGGGGGTGGGGTAAAACAAGGAAGGAGACAGAGTGGGCGTGGCAGACTGGTTGCTAGGACTTGTTATGACCTGAGATGCAGACAGGATGATAGCACTGGTGCAGCTGTAGAAGAGGTTTCAGAGCGTAGCGTAGAATGTTTCCATGAACCTAGTGTAGACAGTAACAACCCCGTAGGTTTGAGTATGGAATGCGGTCTCAGTACCGTAGATGAAACTGTAGCTTCTGTTGACGAGAAACATGAACCCTTGGCCACTGGTGTCCCTCTTTCTTCTGCCAGGGTGGTCAGATGTACTTTCCAGAGTTGTAGTGTAGAAAGCATCAATGAAGACTCAGGTTTGGGCATAGACTGTGGTCACACAACGGTCGGGTACGACACAGCTTGTCTGAGGAAACACACTTGTGAGCCTCCTGTCTGTCCCGGAGTTGGTGGTCTGTATTCTACTGTCCCCTTCCCGCAGACATGTTGTGTCGTGGTTAGTTCTCTCCTCGTACCGAGGGTGGCAACGTGGAACACCAGTTGTAGTAGACCTCATCGCAGGCGCCCCAGTAACCTCAATCCTGGCCTTAACAACATCATTCATCGCCCTAGCAACATGACTCCTGGCATTAACAATAACATTCCTGGCCCTAGCAACATTACTCCTGGCATTAACAACATCATTCCTGGCCCAAGCAACATCACTCCTGGCCCTAGCAACATCATTCATGGCCCAAGCAATGTCACTCCTGGCCCTAGCAACATCATTCATGGACAAAGCAATGTCACTCCTGGCCCTAGCAACATCATTCATGGACAAAGCAATGTCACTCCTGGCCCTAGCAACATCATTCATGGACAAAGCAATGTCACTCCTGGCCCTAGCAACATCATTCATGGCCCAAGCAATGTCACTCCTGGCCCTAGCAACATCACTCCTGGCCCTAGCAACATCATTCATGGCCAAAGCAACATCATTCCTAGCCAAAGCAACATCACTCCTGGCCCTAGCAACATCACTCCTGGCCATAGCAACATCACTCCTGGCCCTAGCAATGTCATTCCTGGCCCTATGAACAATGTGGACCATGGATATTGTGTGGACATAACACACACACCATCAACCTGTAGCTGTAGTTTCGTGCTATCAGAAGGCAGTGACCCACCTGGTCAAAACAGTTCTCTAGGTGTTGGCGTGCATCGCTGCGCCGCCCTAGACCCAAGCCTCTGCTCTGAGGGCTGGCGATGGGTGCACGACATTCCACTAGAAACAGGTCGTCGTCACAGGCTCTCCCTCTACCCCCTGCCACCTGTAATTATGGCGCCTGGAGTGTTCCATATTAGCAAGGTTTGGCTTCGCATTCCTCGTCTAGTGATAAGTGTTCGATGAAGGCTTGCTAACTTCTCTAACCGTGCTGCGTTGCCTGCTCGGCCGTCTGCCTTAGTTAAGGAAATGTGGTCTTTCTCACATGAAAATACAATGTTTACTTGGTATATATGCAACGTTGGCAGCATTGAAAAACCTGATGCCATGATTGACATCTATGAAGGCTTGGAATTTTGCCATGCAGTCTAGATGTTGGTTGGTTTTTCTCGAACGTGTACTGTACTCGGAATTATTTTGTCATTGGTATTAGTCTCCTAGTTGGAGGGATGGTTTGGAATTGGATGTACACTGTAGCAGAATTTTGGAAATGGGATTCTATTGGATAATTTGTTACTTTAAATTGTCTAGCTACGTTGGTATTCCATCGATCAATATGGCTACCTGAGGCTTACTTCAATCTTCAGGTGGGAGCCCACTATGGAAATGAAACCATCTTTCACCCGTGCCCAGAAGCCCCAAACTCCAGTAGCATTGTGTGTGTGATTCTGACAGCTGTGGGAACTGAAACGAAGACAATAGTGATATGTGAGAAGGCCACTTCAAACTAACCTGTTGTTTTGTTGTGTTACCATTTCACAATTGGAAAACATATGTCTGCAAATCACGACATTCTTTGCATTCTTCCGTTACCATGACTCAGAAACGAGGAGAGTCAATTAGATGAACTGAGATTGCTAACCCTTTTCATCTTTGCATGCTAGGGTTAATTACATCAGTCTCAGTACCCTTGCCATATTGTTAAAAGACTGCAATGATGCTGAGCCAGTAATCTTATTGCAAATAAAAAGTCAGATTCAGCTGTTTAAGTTTCAGCCAGTCGTGGCAGATCTTATATTGAACCTTTGGGAAGTGGAAGTATTCATTTGAATCTCGCGAAAACGATTGAAAGGGTCATTACATTTTATGTGAGATGAGGGTATTTTACATCAGACCATTCTCATGGTTCCTACCTCCCACACACCCTCCGCACAGCTTGCCCGGCAGACAGAGAACTGAGTAAAACTGGATTTATTTAGCAAATTTCTAGCATATGTTGAGTAGGATATCTGCAGGGGTCGTTTCGTCTTTTAACGCCCGGGTGTAGGGATAGGATTATGTTATCATGATTAATTGAACATTTCAGATGAAAACCCATGATACTGTGTAATACATTGTATTTACTTTATTATAGCATGTCTGCTGAATGTTAGGTGAAGTAGTGCACGTTTACTGCCTGTGTGTTCTCCTCCTAGTGTAAGTCTTATGTCGTACTTTCACAATCGTTCTTCCAATGTGATGCAAGTAAAGTATCACTCTCTTGAGGTCTGATGCATGTTTTTACGTTGCTAGTTAATTTAAATAATCTTTCTTTCAGAATCATATGTTTTTGTCCAGATTAATATCTTGATAGGAAGAAAATTTCATGCTACCTGTTCAACTCCCAACAGAGCAAGACCTTTTAAAGTTGTGTATATGTGTACATAATATAATAATTCAATGGCAATATATCCAGTCTCAAAATAATGTATGTATGTTAAACTGACATTTACTACTACTAAAAGTCGAACAATTATGCCTATAATGACATGTGATCTACTTGGTGTATGTTACATTTGAACTATTTGGATGCCTTGTAACTAGATATGTGTAAGAAAGTATAAGGTATTTTGCCAGAACTTGTTTCGGTCTGTGCTTCTCGTATTTAGATCTTTGAATCTCTCGTCACTGACTCCACTTCCTGGTTGTAACATTATGTCTGTGGATGCTAACACTTCGTACAAGAACATTTTAGCCAAATTTGTTGTGGAGATATCCAGATTACATTTACACAAACGTCTAGGGTATCTTCAGGATGTTGAATGTGTGCGTTGTGTTTTAGCCACGTGACGAGGCCGCAGTTGGCAAGGCCAGGAAGCGATTCCACATGACATCACCACTGAAGTCTGCGCGGCCAAAGCACCACCGTCTGTCAATGTCTAAACATTCCAGTCTAGCACGCACAATGGCACATGTGAGGAAACCAGCCACAGTGACCAGTCGACTGGGCAGTACGCGGCAGCCACTGGTCATGGAACACAGGGCACAGGGCAGGGGCGACACAGGAGGGTTGTCATGGCACGAGAAACTACTGATGCGGAGAGCACGTAATGCAGCGGCCAGCAGGAACCGACGACGACTCAAGAAGCTGGGCGTGCTCACGCGCAGCAAGCGGCGCACCCTGGAGACGCAGGCTCGTACTACAGAGAATGAGGCTGCCGCGGCTGCATTGCAGGCCAGTCCGTCTGTACCCGTGCCTTCGACAAAACCCCAGGGAGTGATGGGGACCGCCAGTGTAATAAAACGGTCAAAGGGTGTGGCACGGAGAAGACCAGGAGCTCGGCGGGTTTTAGCCGATGCGGATATAGACTCGGACCCGCCATATGTCGTGGTTATCAACATGGAGGGCAATCCTAGGGTCGATGTTCACGCATCTAATCCTAGGTCATCAGATCAGCAGGCGGCGCGGAGACGACGCCACCAAGACTCGCCAGGTGGCAGCACAACAGATGACAGGGTGTCGCACCGGAGGAAGAAACTCTTGAGTAGGAAGGAATCCCGTGCCGATCCCACTAGGAGGGGAGATACCCACAAAAGGGACACATTGGTAGATGAGTCTTCCACCATTGCCACAAAGACACGTAGTCGAACTTCATCTGAGAGCCTGACAAAACAGCATTATTCCAGAGACGTTGCAAGTACTCGTGACAGCCGAGCGAAACTAAGATCGACTACCCCAGTTGACAGAGAGCAGAAGATTGTTGCACCGAAGAAAGATTCTCGATTGAGTAAGGTGGACGATAGCTTGCCTTCGGGCAGTGGTTCTGCTCAGAAAACGACACCAGGGGGTTCACCACTAGAGGGCAATCGGAAGAGGTCAAAGGGTCATTATCCAGGTATCTCATGTTTTCTTTGTTTAATTATGACCCTGCCATGTTATTGTCAGTTGAAACATTCTGTGAAACTATCCCTTGCGTTTGTATGTAGCTCTGGTACATAATGTGATTTCTTGCCTAATCAGAAAAGAAAACTGGTCTCCGTAACTTTATTCTGCTGTGGGCAAACATAGGGTCAAATACATTGAAATGTATTTAAATACAAATACTCTTGAGGGATTCAAATACAAATACTTTTAAATACAAATGTATTTAAATACAACTACATTGGAAAGTTTTTCAAATACTTTTCATTTTCAGGATGTATTACTATGTAGGAAAAAGAAAGGAAACTCATATTGAGACATCCAGTTTATTGGCATACCGTATTGTCCCTTATAGACGAGCACTACCTAATAGACGCCCACCCCCGTTTTTAGATGTGAAACAATCCATGAAAATGTCTTTAAGTGACGCAAAAATGCAATGGAGTAGACGCTACAAGTTATTAGCAAAGATGGCACCCAGACTAATGCTATTCGAAGATAACAGTTGTGGGTAGGGCAACCGAACCGTTGCTGGTGAGACTTTCGTAAGTAAATATATGGTAAATGTAAATGCTTACCACAAAGAGGGCTTTTATTTTATGGTACTATCAGAGATAGGCCGTCATGTGCATCAATCAAATGGCGGATTTGTTTACTTGGATTAAACGCTGACTGTTCGCGTAAAGTTTCTGAGCGACAACAACAAAACAACATACAGTGCTGCTTGCGCATTTTATTGCATCAATCAAGACAAACAATTATAACAAATTCAATGGAATTATGCAAACGAATTTGAATAGAGACAAATTTGAGATTGTCATCTGTTTCACAATTCCATACGAATCACCCGCGGGTGCGGAGTGCGACTGGCATCAACCAACTTCGACAACAAGAATAAGTCAGAGTAATTGTCATATAAATTCATATTCAGGCATATGTGTTTTAATTAATAAGCATTGCTTCTATCGATAAATCTATACAGTTCTAGTCAGGACCACGTACATCAACATCGACATCGATTGATTTGCCATTTCGGATGCACATGGCCAATGTAGCTTTTACATGCAGTAAATCCACTCTATGTTCACATTACTACATTTATTTAACATTATAAAAACAATTTGAAGAACACATAGATTGTATCGAAAGCATTACGCAGTAAAAATGTTGATTTAAAAAGATGTATGTCTCGGGTCATTCACTTGGAGGCGCTGTACATACGCATACTTCAGTGGCGCCACATTGTGGATTAGTTATCTACTCTGTTTAGAAGCCGATATAGCGGGTGATCACATTTGTCCCACTTTTGAGAAATTAATAGACGCGCACCCAAACCTTCCCACTCGCGCACTGCGCATCCATTAGGGACAATAAGATAATTAGTGTTTTTCTCATATGATGACAGGTAGACCAGTGCTTGGGAGTATTGTTAAATACAAATACTTTTCATTTCAAAAAAGTTTTTAAATAGTTTCAAATACAAATGTATTTGACCCATTGTCTGCCTGTGGGATGTGGTTGAAAACTGGTCTCCGTAACCATGGGATGTGGTTGAAATATTCTGACCAGAAACCAAATGTTCTTAAGATAAACTATATCTAGCATCTCCAGAGGGTGTGTATGTTGGTTAATTCACTGTTGCGAGCATCTATGGTATGTCACATGACTTGTCCATCTTAACCCCTACTGCTACAATCACCATTTTTTCCCCCAGCCATGTCTCCCCCGAAAGCTGCCATGTTCCCACGGGTGGCATTCCGCCAGCCGTTTCCTGCCTCCCAGTACCCCCCGTGTATTGTGGCCGCCCCCATCTACCACCCCGGGATCGAACAGTTCCAGGAACCAATCAGCTACATTGAGTCGTTGCGTGACGACGCCGAGTCGTACGGCATGTGTGTGATTGTGCCACCAGAGGGCTGGCAGGTGAGTCAATTGGGAGCACTCTGTATTTCATGGGTCAACAGGGAGCAGACGTTGTCTCACAAGACATCCTTATTAACAAGTGTTAAGGACACAGACTTTAAAAAAAGAAATTGTTGAATAATATTTTTTTAAATATAATTTTACTTTATTTTTATAACAAAATATTATTCCACTATTTGTTTTTTCCAAAAGTACTTATTTTTGTTTATTCAAACTACTTCATTGCACAATTTGGCATGTCATTTACTACAATAAATAATAAAATGAGACATACAGTATCATTTTTTTTCATGGGGTTCCCACAAAATGAAACCTATCCGAAATTTAAAGATTTTCTGGTTGTCGTGGTTACGGTTACATAAATTGCATAGGTAACCTTCTTTTTATACAAACATAATATCCTGCAAATTTGGCCAAGGTACAATGAGTAATTGTTGAGATATGACATATACCAGGTTTTACCCATTCCACGAGGAGCCTGTGTCCTTAATATTGTTAACTGTGACAGCTGGAAACGACGTAGCAACCAATCAGATGGTAGTTTCAACCAGTTTTTTTATATTATATTTTATCTAAAAGGAGCCTGTTATATTTTTCATTTATTCATAAATATAATGTTCTGTAGACTTAAAAAGATCTGCATGAAATTTACAGTGACTAAAAACATCCTTGGAAAACTGTAAGGCAGATTAACTCCAACATTGGAGGACATGTACTTCAAGACATGCACTAGAAACTATCCAGAGGGATTTGTTTTTTATCTGCACGCAACCAACTTAAAAATATAAAACTCTACCGTTTTCAAAATAATAAAAATTCTTCTTGGCAGTTTGTAGATACCAGGTGCATGTATGTACAACACATGTAGCCTATTTAGCATGTTGTAGCACCATACATTTTTATTGGTTTTGAATGTGTTCATGAAAATGACTCTCCCCAAAATGGCTCCCATTTCCAGGGTACACACGTCCCAAAATAAGAATTCCACTTGTTATGTATTTTAACCCACAGAGATAATTCCCACCAAGTTTTAGTTCTCTAGCATAACAAAATTGAAGCACTTATCCCCTTAAAGCACTGATTATGGTGGTGGTGTTAAATTAAATTATACGAGCCATGTGACTTGCAGTGTGACACAAGATGTGATGACATGTGAAGTAAGCATCAGGTGTGTCACTTGTCACCTGCCAATGATGTCTTCAGTTGTTACTCATCCTTTGTTGTATTTGTAGCCGGAGTGCAATGTGTCTGAAGACCTGCGCTTCACCACTCAAGTACAACATGTGCACAAGATGCAGAACAGGTGCAAACTATTAGTATCAACTTTCCTAGTTGTTATTATCTGCACTGAAATTGGCTGGCTGGCTGGCTGGCTGGCTGGCTGGCTGGCTGGCTGGCTGGCTGGCTGGCTGGCTGGCTGGCTGGCTGGCTGGCTGGCTGGCTGGCTGGCTGGCTGGCTGGCTGGCTGGCTGGCTGGCTGGCTGGCTGGCTGGCTGGCTGGCTGGCTGGCTGGCTGGCTGGCTGGCTGGCTGGCTGGCTGGCTGGCTGGCTGGCTGGCTGGTTAAAAACGATGACAATAAATAAATAGATAAATAAAAATATATATATTTACATAAAAATAAAATGATAAATAACAGGTAAATTATTAAATGGTGCAGTATTCAGTTCATAGCAACACAAAGCAGACTGCATTTCACCCCCCCCCCATACATCTGTTTATTTGAATGCAACTGCACTTCCACAGGAAGTATTCAGCAACGCTGCTTTTACTGTAACACCATGTATATGTATCACCAGACATTTACTGGTATGGAATGGTCAACTAGAGCAGTATGTAGTGAATGACATTGTTCCCAGGTTAAGAACACTAGCACGTGAAATCAAATCCTGGTCTAATGACATTGGAGAGAATATGTACTGCTAATATGCAAAATGTCAACAGAAATATTGTTGGGAAGTCACGGCGGATGTGAACAGGTATTTCCGTGTGAACTGTACAGTAAGTGTGCACCAGGTGAGTCTAGTTAATCAATCTACCTGTCCATTCTCACAGGTGGGGGCCAAACGTTGTACACCTGGAGTGCATCAAGAAACACCTCGAATCACAAGGCAGGAAGGTTGAGCAGCACCCCCTGGTGAGTACTCCAAGAACTAGTTCTTCAGTGTCCAACTAGATCTGGCCTGTCAGCTGAGCTCAAGGATGAAAGTAGGCCAAAAAAATGTCATCAGTATTTTGTATGATATTATTTTATCTGGCAGAGTGGTTTACTACAGCTTTTTGGGCATGTGGACGGTGGTCAATGCAGCATATGGTGTGTTGACTGTGTCATTCATGCACACACATAAAGTTGCTGCACCAACATTATGGAATCTGTTACCCAGAAATGTGCAGAGCTGCAACAATATCAAATTGAAGACTCACTGTTTTGTTTTAGTGTAGCTTACGACAAGTAATATGTATTTTTTTGGTTTAAATAGTTTGACACTTGTTAGATAATTATTTAGACAATGTCGGATATTTGTACTTGAATGTTTAATTTACTTATTATTTTTAAACATTATTATTAATTAAATAATATATTAATCTAAATATTTATTTTATTTGACTCATTAATATATGTGTATTATGTTGAATATTTATATAAACTTTCAGTTTGCCTTTTTTTGTATTGTACAGCACCATAGAATATCATTATATAAATATGGTGCTATATAAATCAATAAACATTTACATTTGCCGAACCACTGCCCACTCACTTAAGTAAAGCTCACATTTAGCTCTCTGTTTGTCTCGTTTTGACACATTCTGTGTCGGTATCTGTCTCTGTTATTGATATATTCCCTGTCAACACGTGCATCTGTCAGGTATTTACATATCTAATGACATGTCACAGTTATTGTCATCAGCAAGCCACTGTCATTGTCTGTTGACAGGTCGGTGGCATTGAACTCGACATTCCCACGCTCCACAACACAATCATCAAGTTTGGGGGCCTTCAGCAGGTCATTGATAAGTGCAAATGGCCCAGAGTGGCCGACAACCTCCACATTCCCAAGTCTGTAAGTGTTCACAGAGGCCACAACCTCAACATTCCCAAGTCTGTAAGTGTTCACAGTGGCCACAACCTCAACATTCCCAAGTCTGTAAGTGTTCACAGTGGCCACAACCTCAACATTCCCAAGTCTGTAAGTGATCACAGTGGCCACAACCTCAACATTCCCAAGTCTGTAAGTGATCATAGTGGGCACAACCTCAACATTCCCAAGTCTGTAAGTGATCATAGTGGGCACAACCTCAACATTCCCAAGTCTGTAAGTGATCACAGTGGGCACAGTGGCCTAGTTGAGGCTTCCAAAGTTTGTAAGTGGGCACAACCTCAACATTCCCAAGTGTGTAAGTGATCACAGTGGGCACAACCTCAACATTCCCAAGTCTGTAAGTGATCATAGTGGGCACAACCTCAACATTCCCAAGTCTGTAAGTGTTCACAGTGGCCACAACCTCAACATTCCCAAGTCTGTAAGTGATCACAGTGGGCACAACCTCAACATTCCCAAGTCTGTAAGTGTTCATAGTGGCCACAACCTCAACATTCCCAAGTCTGTAAGTGATCACAGTGGCCACAACCTCAACATTCCCAAGTCTGTAAGTGTTCACAGTGGCCACAACCTCAACATTCCCAAGTCTGTAAGTGATCACAGTGGGCACAACCTCAACATTCCCAAGTCTGTAAGTGTTCACAGTGGCCACAACCTCAACATTCCCAAGTCTGTAAGTGATCACAGTGGGCACAACCTCAACATTCCCAAGTCTGTAAGTGTTCACAGTGGCCACAACCTCAACATTCCCAAGTCTGTAAGTGATCATAGTGGGCACAACCTCAACATTCCCAAGTCTGTAAGTGATCACAGTGGCCACAACCTCAACATTCCCAAGTCTGTAAGTGATCACAGTGGGCACAACCTCAACATTCCCAAGTCTGTAAGTGATCATAGTGGGCACAACCTCAACATTCCCAAGTCTGTAAGTGATCACAGTGGGCACAACCTCAACATTCCCAAGTCTGTAAGTGTCAAGTGCACAATCTCAACATTCCCAAGTCTGTAAGTGATCACAGTGGCACAACCTCAACATTCCCAAGTTGTAAGTGTCAAGTGGGCACAACCTCAACATTCCCAAGTCTGTAAGTGATCACAGTGGGCACAACCTCAACATTCCCAAGTCTGTAAGTGATCACAGTGGCCACAACCTCAACATTCCCAAGTCTGTAAGTGTTCATAGTGGCCACAACCTCAACATTCCCAAGTCTGTAAGTGTTCACAGTGGCCACAACCTCAACATTCCCAAGTCTGTAAGTGATCACAGTGGCCACAACCTCAACATTCCCAAGTCTGTAAGTGATCACAGTGGCCACAACCTCAACATTCCCAAGTCTGTAAGTGTTCATAGTGGGCACAACCTCAACATTCCCAAGTCTGTAAGTGTTCACAGTGGCCACAACCTCAACATTCCCAAGTCTGTAAGTGTTCACAGTGGCCACAACCTCAACATTCCCAAGTCTGTAAGTGTTCACAGTGGCCACAACCTCAACATTCCCAAGTCTGTAAGTGATCACAGTGGCCACAACCTCAACATTCCCAAGTCTGTAAGTGATCACAGTGGCCACAACCTCAACATTCCCAAGTCTGTAAGTGTTCATAGTGGCCACAACCTCAACATTCCCAAGTCTGTAAGTGTTCACAGTGGCCACAACCTCAACATTCCCAAGTCTGTAAGTGTTCATAGTGGGCACAACCTCAACATTCCCAAGTCTGTAAGTGATCACAGTGGCCACAACCTCAACATTCCCAAGTCTGTAAGTGATCACAGTGGCCACAACCTCAACATTCCCAAGTCTGTAAGTGTTCATAGTGGGCACAACCTCAACATTCCCAAGTCTGTAAGTGTTCACAGTGGCCACAACCTCAACATTCCCAAGTCTGTAAGTGTTCACAGTGGCCACAACCTCAACATTCCCAAGTCTGTAAGTGTTCATAGTGGCCACAACCTCAACATTCCCAAGTCTGTAAGTGTTCATAGTGGGCACAACCTCAACATTCCCAAGTCTGTAAGTGTTCACAGTGGCCACAACCTCAACATTCCCAAGTCTGTAAGTGATCACAGTGGCCACAACCTCAACATTCCCAAGTCTGTAAGTGATCACAGTGGCCACAACCTCAACATTCCCAAGTCTGTAAGTGATCATAGTGGGCACAACCTCAACATTCCCAAGTCTGTAAGTGATCACAGTGGCCACAACCTCAACATTCCCAAGTCTGTAAGTGTTCACAGTGGCCACAACCTCAACATTCCCAAGTCTGTAAGTGTTCATAGTGGGCACAACCTCAACATTCCCAAGTCTGTAAGTGATCATAGTGGCCACAACCTCAACATTCCCAAGTCTGTAAGTGATCATAGTGGCCACAACCTCAACATTCCCAAGTCTGTAAGTGATCACAGTGGCCACAACCTCAACATTCCCAAGTCTGTAAGTGATCATAGTGGCCACAACCTCAACATTCCCAAGTCTGTAAGTGATCACAGTGGCCACAACCTCAACATTCCCAAGTCTGTAAGTGATCATAGTGGCCACAACCTCAACATTCCCAAGTCTGTAAGTGATCACAGTGGCCACAACCTCAACATTCCCAAGTCTGTAAGTGATCACAGTGGCCACAACCTCAACATTCCCAAGTCTGTAAGTGATCATAGTGGCCACAACCTCAACATTCCCAAGTCTGTAAGTGATCACAGTGGGCACAACCTCAACATTCCCAAGTCTGTAAGTGATCACAGTGGCCACAACCTCAACATTCCCAAGTCTGTAAGTGATCACAGTGGCCACAACCTCAACATTCCCAAGTCTGTAAGTGTTCACAGTGGCACAACCTCAACATTCCCAAGTCTGTAAGTGTCATAGTGCACAACTCAACATTCCCAAGTCTGTAAGTGTTCATAGTGGGCACAACCTCAACATTCCCAAGTCTGTAAGTGTTCACAGTGGCCACAACCTCAACATTCCCAAGTCTGTAAGTGTTCATAGTGGGCACAACCTCAACATTCCCAAGTCTGTAAGTGTTCACAGTGGCCACAATCTCAACATTCCCAAGTCTGTAAGTGTTCATAGTGGGCACAACCTCAACATTCCCAAGTCTGTAAGTGTTCACAGTGGCCACAACCTCAACATTCCCAAGTCTGTAAGTGTTCACAGTGGGCACAACCTCAACATTCCCAAGTCTGTAAGTGTTCACAGTGGCCACAATCTCAACATTCCCAAGTCTGTAAGTGATCACAGTGGCCACAACCTCAACATTCCCAAGTGTGTAAGTGATCACAGTGGGCACAACCTCAACATTCCCAAGTCTGTAAGTGATCATAGTGGCCACAACCTCAACATTCCCAAGTCTGTAAGTGATCACAGTGGCCACAACCTCAACATTCCCAAGTCTGTAAGTGTTCACAGTGGCCACAATCTCAACATTCCCAAGTCTGTAAGTGTTCATAGTGGGCACAACCTCAACATTCCCAAGTCTGTAAGTGATCATAGTGGCCACAACCTCAACATTCCCAAGTCTGTAAGTGTTCATAGTGGCCACAACCTCAACATTCCCAAGTCTGTAAGTGATCACAGTGGGCACAACCTCAACATTCCCAAGTCTGTAAGTGATCATAGTGGCCACAACCTCAACATTCCCAAGTCTGTAAGTGATCACAGTGGCCACAACCTCAACATTCCCAAGTCTGTAAGTGATCATAGTGGCCACAACCTCAACATTCCCAAGTCTGTAAGTGATCACAGTGGCCACAACCTCAACATTCCCAAGTCTGTAAGTGATCATAGTGGCCACAACCTCAACATTCCCAAGTCTGTAAGTGATCATAGTGGCCACAACCTCAACATTCCCAAGTCTGTAAGTGATCACAGTGGGCACAACCTCAACATTCCCAAGTCTGTAAGTGATCATAGTGGCCACAACCTCAACATTCCCAAGTCTGTAAGTGATCACAGTGGCCACAACCTCAACATTCCCAAGTCTGTAAGTGTTCACAGTGGCCACAATCTCAACATTCCCAAGTCTGTAAGTGTTCATAGTGGGCACAACCTCAACATTCCCAAGTCTGTAAGTGTTCACAGTGGCCACAACCTCAACATTCCCAAGTCTGTAAGTGTTCATAGTGGGCACAACCTCAACATTCCCAAGTCTGTAAGTGTTCACAGTGGCCACAATCTCAACATTCCCAAGTCTGTAAGTGTTCATAGTGGGCACAACCTCAACATTCCCAAGTCTGTAAGTGTTCACAGTGGCCACAACCTCAACATTCCCAAGTCTGTAAGTGTTCATAGTGGGCACAACCTCAACATTCCCAAGTCTGTAAGTGTTCACAGTGGCCACAATCTCAACATTCCCAAGTCTGTAAGTGATCACAGTGGCCACAACCTCAACATTCCCAAGTGTGTAAGTGATCACAGTGGGCACAACCTCAACATTCCCAAGTCTGTAAGTGATCATAGTGGCCACAACCTCAACATTCCCAAGTGTGTAAGTGATCACAGTGGCCACAACCTCAACATTCCCAAGTCTGTAAGTGATCATAGTGGGCACAACCTCAACATTCCCAAGTCTGTAAGTGTTCACAGTGGGCACAACCTCAACATTCCCAAGTCTGTAAGTGATCATAGTGGGCACAACCTCAACATTCCCAAGTCTGTAAGTGATCATAGTGGCCACAACCTCAACATTCCCAAGTGTGTAAGTGATCACAGTGGGCACAACCTCAACATTCCCAAGTCTGTAAGTGATCACAGTGGGCACAACCTCAACATTCCCAAGTCTGTAAGTGATCATAGTGGGCACAACCTCAACATTCCCAAGTCTGTAAGTGATCACAGTGGGCACAACCTCAACATTCCCAAGTCTGTAAGTGATCACAGTGGCCACAACCTCAACATTCCCAAGTCTGTAAGTGATCACAGTGGCCACAACCTCAACATTCCCAAGTCTGTAAGTGATCACAGTGGGCACAACCTCAACATTCCCAAGTCTGTAAGTGATCACAGTGGCCACAACCTCAACATTCCCAAGTCTGTAAGTGATCACAGTGGCCACAACCTCAACATTCCCAAGTCTGTAAGTGATCACAGTGGGCACAACCTCAACATTCCCAAGTCTGTAAGTGATCACAGTGGCCACAACCTCAACATTCCCAAGTCTGTAAGTGATCACAGTGGCCACAACCTCAACATTCCCAAGTCTGTAAGTGATCACAGTGGCCACAACCTCAACATTCCCAAGTCTGTAAGTGATCACAGTGGGCACAACCTCAACATTCCCAAGTCTGTAAGTGATCACAGTGGGCACAGTGGCCTAGTTGAGGCTTCCAAAGTTTGTAAGTGGGCACAGTCACCAACATTCCCAAGTGTGAATATAATAACAATAATTTTATAATAATAATAAATATGTGAAGTTAATAAATTATGGCATACATAAAAAACGAACATGGCACTTTATTCATTCCCCAAATCAGCCATTGAGTGATGGTAATTGATGACAGCGTTCCCTGCGACCACCTGGTGACTGTTGCAGGCACTAGAGCGCACGACGCGACTGTATGACGCCTACTGCAAGTATCTATTGTCATATGACATGCTGTCAGAGGAGGACAAAGCCAAGTTGAAACAACACGTCCTCATGATGGCCGGCAAGAAGAGTCACACGCAGCACCAAGACTGCTTCACCAAGGTAACCACCTCACAGGATACTGTGTCTCGTATAAAACACTGTACACATCATTGCACTTGTAAAAATTGGCAACAAATCAGCAATGATTTGTTGCAAATTTGTTACACTTAACATACCCTGCGGTGTGTTGCCAACGTAAATGTAGGAACATTTAGCCTTGCCTGTCTATACTCTTACGTAACCCTTTTCACAGAGATGAAAAGATAAGTTCTTATATA